>OZ024912.1:65116282-65165856 GCA_964017125.1 Flabesymbios commensalis
CCTGATAATGACTAGTGGTGTAAACTTAACAACGTAATAACAGTACTACTACCGTAACACAATATATACATACTAATAAAAGTCGGACATTGTTGTTCGTCGACTGCCAACAAAGTATAGCATCAGAACCATCCATATTATCGAGTGTTGCAGACTTGGTGATGTAATAACAATGACAATTACGGATAATAATTATGTGTGCCATTCACGCAGGACATGGCACTCACACAATAACATTAAAGTTTATTTAATTAACTAGTGATTTATTACCTATATGGCCCTCGCACAAAAAAAAAACACATTACAGCTTATTTTAATTCACTATATTGTTTATGTCATACCATTTCACTCACGACTTAGTTAGTACCACATACTCGGAGTTACAATCGAAGAAAAACATTCCCGACCTCATAGATAAAATCAGTTAACTTAGCAACTCTGAAATCCTCCATAAGGCCCCACCTCGTCTGATAACAAAGGCGACGGAAACGTCCTAACCGGCCCTAAAAAGCCAAATAATAAATCCGAGAGCAACAGCCGTCCTGATATGTGGTAATACCCAAGTCAGATCATGAAGGCATGATAATATGGATAATATAGCGATAGGTGACTTTGATTTATTATACTCGGTGTTTTTAACAATTAATTTGCTTAAAACAGCCATAGATAAATTGCGCTAGTGCCTTCACCACTGTTATGTCTCTAGATGTCATAATTTGACCACTACATACAGATAAATCATCCATTGTTCAGATAACTTAGCTGAGGCCACAGCTCAACAACACATAGTGAATCTGAAAAATGGAGAGTATCTGTAGGTTAATGTTGGTAAATCGCGTCTTACTGTCAAATAGTGTTAATAATGACACTACTTTGTGTTTATTTAGACGTATGATGGTGGTAGAAATATAACAAACTCATTCGTTTACGGGTGAGTGGTCTATTTTAAGTTCTGATTATTATGTGTGATATCGCTTTCATACCTTTATTAATGTACCCTCAATTACAGTTTATACGAGTTTATTCGCTTTTTTCGTAACACCCTGATAGATTACCATGTTTTAGTTCGAAAATAGGTTAATTTGCATATCAAACGCTCTGCAGTTGCCAATATTTGAAAACAAATTTGAAAAGTAATGGCTTACCCTTACCAATTTGCATATTCAAGATGATTGATTATCACTTCTTCATTGGCCAAGATAACTTTTGTAGTGGCTGAGATACTTTTTTAAGTCGCTGTGATCACTTCTTCAGTGGCCGAGATCACTTTTGTTTTGGCTGAGATAACTTTTAAATTGGCTGTGATTGGCTTTTAAATGCCATCCTAAGGCATAAATGTTTTGATGGTTTAAGCCTGCCATTAGTAACAGCGTACATGTTGTCACTTGCTGCCGACATAGATTTACGGCGAATTGCTGTTGTGACTTGTCCATGATTAGCACCATCATCAGATTGAAGACTTTCAAAGAATTTGATCAGTATATCTGGAGGGCTGGCCTGACCATGTGTAAAATTTTCAAGTGTCATCGGGCAAGGTAATTCATCAGATTCACCGACATGCTTTATTTTTAATAAATTTCACATAACAATTTTTTTTGTCTTTGTACGGTTTCGTCCGCCACCGCCGCGTGTGGCCGCATCCATACCTTGTCACCCTCATATTCACAAAACTTTTAAATTGGCTGTGATTGGCTTTTAAATGCCATCCTAAGGCATAAATGTTTTGATGGTTTAAGCCTGCCATTAGTAACAGCGTACATGTTGTCACTTGCTGCCGACATAGATTTACGGCGAATTGCTGTTGTGACTTGACCATGATTAGCACCATCATCAGATTGAAGACTTTCAAAGAATTTGATCAGTATATCTGGAGGGCTGGCCAGACCATGTGTAAAATTTTCAAGTGTCATCGGGCAAGGTAATTCATCAGATTCACCGACATGCTTTATTTTTAATAAATTTCACATAACAATTTTTTTTGTCTTTGTACGGTTTCGTCCGCCGCCGCCGCGTGTGGCCGCATCCATACCTTGTCACCCTCATATTCACAAAACCGCTTCTCCGATTAATTCGGTGTTCCAGATACTGATAACTAGCATTCATTCCTAAGCTGCATCAATTTTTCAAAAAGTTTCGAAAAGTATCCCTGTCATAACCACTTCAAATGAGGAGGACCTTGTCACCCTAATAACTTCATAGCCGCTTTATGTCCACATTCATAATTCAGACATTATACAATTACTTGACATCATCCATATTTTAAATGAGGATGTTGTTTTTAATTAGTCATGCTATACAAGGGAGGATGCCCTGGTGCGGTGGTTAAAGCTGCCTGCTTGGACAATCTGAGATCGCGGTTTCGAACCCCAATCTGGCCTACTAGTTTCAAAGACACAAAATGTTTCTTCCTCGCTCCCTTGTAATGATTCAATATTGTGGGGGGGGGGACCTCCGTGACCGAGAGGTAGCGTGCTTGGCCTCAGACCGTCAGGGTTCGCATTTCGAATCCTTTGTCTGGATGACAGCGTCGTCTCATTCATCTCAGTTTCATTTCAGTTATGCTACAATGATGAGAAATGTGTATATTATGGTAGTAGATTACTGTCATATCTTACTACTGTACTATGTTAAACCTATAGTTCTCATCTGTATACATGGTATGGTGGATGACTTCCTTTAATGCTATCGACATGCAGAGGCATTCAAGTACCACTGCTAAAGGACCACAGTCTACTACAATCAATCACCACAGCGGAAAAAACAGTCTACTTTATACTGTATGGCGGCCATTTTGAAAAAATAGCGATCATTTTTATTTTTTGTAAAGGTTTTTTATATAATACATCATAATCACTTCTAACATTACTATGTATTAACGAATTGTTTCCGATATTCCGGTGTAAGCAAAACGTTTGCTCATAAAGTATAGCGATTTGGCGGTCATTTTGAAAAAATTCTAATATTGGGTCAAACCTTAATAAAAATCAGTGGCGCATTGGTAAAAAAATAAAATTAAGACCCTTGTGAACAATACCTGGAAGTTTTTCCGGCAAATAACACTACGTTGCCTATATGGAATGAGGGAGCCCACTACCTCTTAATTACCGAGCTTCACAGAAAACTTACCTTTTCAGAACTGTAAGCGTAGACGTTAATCAATGGCTGAATCAAGACTCAATGCGAGTTTAAAGGTCCAGTGCCGCGAACTAACCGACCTGTCGAAATCCGGTCGCGTGCTTGTCATTCCCTGTAATTAATCCGGCCAGACAGGATTCATCTCAAACCTGCAGTCACGTCCGTCACTCAGCTGACGACGTGAATCAAATTTGGGTCAACGCCTCGTGTTTGCTGGGATAACCAACATAACATAACATGCATGTAATATGATATTTATTTCAAAAGAAACGTGCGCTATTAACTCTTTAAGTGCTTCATTACTACTTAACATTTTCCTTTCATTTGAAGTTGGCATTGCTCACGCAATTGCCAACTTCAAATGAAAGGAAAATACCTCCTCACTTAAAAATTAAACCTGCTAAATTTCACAATGGGGGCTTTACTCAAGATTTATACATGCATATTTGTTCAATTTCTGTCAAATTTTAGTTGTGGAAAAACAGTATGAATGCGCTTAAAAGCGTCGCCCGCACTCAAAGGGTTAATTAACTGCTCAACGTCTCGTGTATGCTAAGAGTCTACTTGATAAAGAGGGGATAACAGCCTAGTCATACAAATGATCATTTCTGAAGCCTGCACTGATATATCGGTGGCAACCTCTCATCTGTGACGTTTTACTAACTACGTTTCTCTTGAAAAAGCATTGACTCAGCGAGTGAATGTTGCTTTACCTCGAAGTATGTATATAATGGCAATAACACGGCCTCTATTCTACTTGTCGGGTCATTATGCCTAACAGGATCAGGGAATCGTTTCCTCGTTTGCTGAATGTACAAGTTAAACAAGACACGCATTAATTCTACGGGGAGCGGTCGTAGTTTTCACTGAGCACCAGTCTTCAGATGCTTGAGTTGTAACTGCATACAGGCCTCTTCATGACAGACTATATTTCGGCCATTTAGAAAAAAAACTTCCATGAGATTCACTGTTTGTTCTTAACAGACTTTGCTACAAGTTGGGTTAAATATATTTTCAGAATTTACTCCGGAACGTATCATATTTAAAATTGTCGTGGCGCGACGGGGCTACCCCCCTGACGCACTTTCCATCAACTGTGTGATCGCAGGCGAAACGGACAGTGGGCGAATCTCGGGCGTCAACTAAAAATTTCCTGGAATAAACCCTGGTTCTGTGGATGGGATTTTTGAAAATAATTACTCATAAACCCTTTTGTTATATTGAGAGTAGCTTTGCATCAACTTGGTCTTGAAGATAATTAGATTATCTTGGCCTTCACATGGAGAAAGTTAAAGTGTGGACAGCTCCTTAACTGATGTTATTCACCGTGGGAGCTATGAGCCACTCATTTACTGTTGAAGATTACGACACGTTGTGACCTTCTCATGTGTGAGTTATGTAGTGACTCGTCGCTCCTCAATGCCTCCCTGTTGCTCTTTAAAGCCTAGCCGTCGCCTTTTAACAAGCCCTTTAACGCCTGGCATATGCCTTGCATACCTGTCACCTAATAGCGACTCCATGTCGCCTTCAATGCCTCACTGTCACCTTTACCATCTCGAACCTAACGCCCCCTGTCACTCTTTAACGCCTCTTTTTAAGATCTCCCGTCGCCTTTTGACACCTTAACATTGCTGTTTAACTCGACTCAGTCGCCATTTAACCCCTCCCCATCGCTCTTTAATGCCTTACCGTCGACCATTAGCACTTCACCGGCGTCTTTTAGCGCTTTCCGTCGCCCTCTACCGCCTCTCCGTCAACCTGTAACGCCTCCCCATCACCCGTGAACGCCTCACCATCACCCTTTGACACCTCCCTGCCACTCTTTCATAGCTCCCCAACACCCTTTAACGCCCCGATCCCCGCCTCCCTTCCATGGCTTACTGTTGCCCTTTAATGCCTCTCGTCACCCTTTAACCTCTACCCATTGCAATTTAACGCCAATATTTCTGCAAATAATTATGCTTACCGGTAATGTAATTTTTAAGCTAAACTTAATGCAATATTTTATGGCAAATTTAAAATGAACAGTTCATTTTGACGTATTTTGGTAATTAGAAATCAATAAGAAGTTTATTCAATGCTAAAATCTACATAAAATACACAAGGAAATGTATATATATATATACATTGAAACAAAAATTACTCCGTCGCCATTTAATGTCTCCCATCACCCTTTAAAACCTCCACATTGCCCTTGAACGCTTCTTATTTCCACTTTAACATCTTTCTTGGCTACCTTTGATGCCTATTCATCATGACTTTGCCAGCATCCAAATGACACATGTATCACAATACATAATCTGCATCAAGCACGTCAGGGCATCAGCGCACTTGACATGACCTATGATCATTGACCTGGTGTTTGATCTTCACCTTGAATCACAAAACTAATGGCACCAACGGATATGTTTAGTGATCAGATGGTACAATTCACATGTAGTCTTGAATTTCAACGTATATATTATTCTACATTCATGCTCTGATACTCAGTTTCAGCGTTATGGCATCATCCCATATTCTCACTTTACAACAAGGGTTATATGGCATTATACCTGGATTTGTAAGGAAGTGGTTCAAAATGTGTGTTTTTACTAAAAATATTTTGATACTCAACCCTTACACTACTATGGGCGACTATAGTCGCCCAAATACACCCACTTCAGCCTGCTGTGGGCGTCGCCCAGTAATTTCTAAAAAAACGAAACTAAGCTTTCAGTTTCGTTTTGTGGAATCTTTCTGTTTGCGTTTAAAATATTGCTAACTTAGTCAGGCAGAATAATTGGCAAAATTTAACCTAGCCTGGAAAATCGTACAGAAGTTTATATTTATTTTTGATTGATTTGTGTTCAGCAGCGGATAGAGTCATCATCTCCACCGGGAGTACTAAATTTCACCCAGTGGAAATATTTTAATTTGCATATTTCCAAGATGGCCGCCAATCGCTAAATTCAAATCTAAAAATGGCATATCTCTGCGCATATTTGTTCAAATTTGATGATAATGCAGTTGATTTCCATCAAACCAAAAGCCACAAGTACATTTATGACATTAGAAGAGTTAATTAGAGGTCAAGGTCAAAGGTCAAGGCCATTTTATTGGTCTGGTAAGGGTGGAAAAGGCATCTAATGTGGCTTGTGACCATTTTTCTGATTACGATTATTCACAAAATCACCGAAAATGATAGCGTGAAAAAACATATTCGTGAAAACTTTCAGCTCGATTTATGCACAACAATATTCCAGAAAGTGGCGGCCATTTCCAGCATGAAAATCACTTTTCTGGATAGTTTCCTCCAAAATTGTGCGATTTCAATGATCTTAGTATCAAATCATGCATTTTTGACCATGCAGCATCTGAATTTGGACCTCCGGAATTCAGTAAAAGCTTAGAAAAGGTGAGACAAAGAGTTAAAATACATCATGTTGGTTAGCATGAATTGTGATCTCGATCTAAGTCAGAAGCAAAATATACTTTTTGCTTGTAGGTTATTAATTTTATGTGTGGTATCACTTCTAAGAATAATTATGTTGAAAGGGAAATTTTATTAAACGATTTAATGTAAATCTTTATTAATATTTATTGAGAAAAAGCAACACATTTAAATGGAACATCGGCCTGATTCCCGAATATCAATGAATATAATTGTATTTAATTTTATTAATTATGCACTTGTATATAATAGCATAGCTTTCTACGCTTTCCGCTTTTACAACTATATATATTAGTATGGTATACATAGTAGCTATTTTATCTCTTGTTTCGGTGCGGGAAACAAAATGATAGATCCTATGTTATCTTGGCAATTTTATTTTAAGAAGCAGTCGTTTGTATTATCGTAGTACCCAGTGTTGCTATGGCCATGCCAGTTAACAGGATTTCAGTTATGTATGACATACTGTGTATATTGTCATATGATATTAACAATGTTGTATATACATGTACATATCTCCCTCTTATTTCTATGACGAATAAGTCTGGATTGACTTTCGTTCTGTCAATAAAATATCTGTCTGTCTGTCTTTGTACTGTACTGTATTGTATATTTTTATTATAGTGACATCGTACCCAGCCCATTTGGGCTTACAAGTCACTCTAAATATAATAATGGTAGTGAGATGTGTATTGTATGCTGAACGAGACAGCCAAAAATAACTTATTTTTACATAATAATGTAATATTCATCCCAGCAAATACCAGCATCGACCCACTGCCAAGGCAATGCTGGGCCAGCGTCGAAGACGGCAGACCAATATTTATCCAACACCGGTACGGATCGATATCCTGTATCTGCCCTGATGTAATAATTAGCAAGTACAAAGGGGTCGTATCTGTCATTTTATAATAATGACAGATACGATCCCAATACCACGCCGAGGAAAAAATAGTGGGAAATTAGGTTATATCTGTTACATTTAAACTATCATACATGCCTGACCAAAACAATACGTAGAAATAAAACTACTTAGAAGTAATATACTTTAACTAGACATAAATTGTGACTTTTTAAGAAACAATGATATTAGGGCTAGGTTTTATGAGTTTTTGTGCCGCCACTTTGAATTTTGTTGGGTTATTTTTATTATGACAGATTGATTGGAATTCCGAGTATGAATTTTTGGCATCCATTCTGAACTGGACTTAAAATTTCAGAAGTCCCCACTGAGCTTTTTTGACTTTTAAGTAGATATATATTTATTTGTCAACTGGAATCGCATTCAGAGTGCCCACTGCCCAGTACACACATTGACTTATCTTTGTTGACTTAATGTTGTATCACTATCCGCGACGCCCAACAATAAAATAGCATTGACTCAACGTTTTGTATTTGAATAGAATTGCAACTGTTATTTTAAGGTTTCAACTGAGCATACCTAATACACAATATTGGTTTAATACTGGGCCACCGTCTGGGACGCTGGCCCGGAATTGAAACAAAGGATAAATGTATTTTTATTATCAAATCTAGAGACTAAAGGGAGGAGTAGGTCTGGACATAGGGGCACCCTGTTCACCCTCCTGGCAATGAATGGGGAATCACCCGACATGTCTACTATTGAACCAACATTGAACCCGATTATAGGCCTACTGCCGTGCAAGCCAAAAGGCAGTATCTGCTCACTTTACACGTAAGCAGATACTGCCTTTTGCATTTGAAGAGCAGCATAGTGCAGTATCTGCTCACTTTACAAGTAAGCAGAAACTGCCTTTTGCATTCAAGAGTATAGTGATCCAGATTAATCCGGAAGAACACGATGGATGTCTTAGAAAAGTTATAGCACCCCTCCTGACTACTCTGGGAATGTTGTGTCAAAATTTCAAGTTGATAAAAACTCAGGGAAAAATAGTGTCTTACAAAAACGTGCCAAGAATAATAAGTTTAAAGTTCCATTGAAAAAAATATATTTCGGCATATTCTCAACGTGAACCCTGGTAATAATTGTTCTTGCAGTGCGACTCAACCTCACACCTGCAAAGGCATAGTGTGGTGCAAGCCAGACCAAAGCATTTGCACCACCCATGACATTCTGTTTTGAAGCCACATTCAGTCAGCTGCTGGCATCTCTCCGCAATAGTGGAAGGTTTGTCCAGAAAATCTGCCAAATATTGTCTTCTTTGACCATACCCAGTCTGCAGAGCTCATGCTCACGAACTCTCTATGTCTGGCTGGAATACTGTTGACTCCATCAACTCCTTATGATGCCAGCCTGCTGACACTTCTTTGCAAACATCTCTAGTCTTGCATCATCGATGCCCTCAGCTGTATTGGACCAGACCTGTCATACATTCGGACACAAACCTCACCAAGATCCCCATAAAACTTTCCATGTCATCGTCAATTACTGTTGATAGGAACTGACTTAATTTGTGGAAGAAATCAGTTATCTCATCACATACATCAAATCTATTTTCCTGTGTCGCAGAAGATAGACACAACATCATATCCCGTGATTGGTGAAGGCGTTAATGGCCCTGCTCTTCTGTGGCCCACCCAATGGAGACGCACAGTTCATGGTTCACTGGGGCAGCGTTGGGCTGGCGTCCCGTATTTGCTGGTTAGGTTTATTTTTTTCCTGTGCCGAGCATAATCAATCAATCACCAAGATCTTGTATTTCACGGACACCACAACCAGGTTCCATTGCAAGCACCAGTGCCAGGAATACAACCAGAGGATTTGGATGACTCAGGACTAAAACACGGGTACTACATCCCCTACACAGCCCCATTCTGCAACTGCCGCAAATGTTGTTGCAAAACTACCTCGAGAAGTGATTTTATTGCTGGAAAAGGCAGCAATCGTAAAAATTTTTGGATTTTCGATCCCACAAAATAAAAATTCAGACTTCTCATAGCCAAATATATGATTTGACACCAAAATCATTCAAATAGAACAATTATCTGGTGTTTTATTCAAAAACGTATATTTTGAGACTCACAATGGCGGCCATCTTGTCATTTTAATTTAAAGTTTATTTCTAAAAAAGTAGCCCCCAGGGAGTATTCATGGAAAAATTTTGATGCTTGTATGAGGATTTGATAGATCCCCAGAACCACATAGGCCTATAGCTGCTCCGCGTATATTTACCATGTTTAGGCTACTTTGAAAACAGCTATTAGGATGTGTGCTAAAGGTATGACGGTATACCCGTCATGCTAGTCCATAGGTTGCACTAATCCATGACGGCTGTATCCGTTATGTTAGATTTGAAGGGGTTAAATAAATTTTGTTTTGGTTGGGTAAAAATCGGCAACGTGCCAAATTTGATGCCTTTTTAAACCTTATTAGACCCATAAAATGGCTTGACCTTTGACCTTAACTTCCAAATAATTTTAAAATGTCATACATTTACTTATGGCATTTGGTTCGATGGAAATCGATTCCAAAGTCGTCAAATTTGAACAAGTAGGGCCAGATATATGTCATTTTTATGTCTCAACCAACAATGTGGTGGTGGAGATTTATTGTTTTTGCTGAGTACAGCAGCCGCCGCCGCCGCATTTTGTTTCTGCTCTCACTCGAAAACCCCTACTCGGATTATTTCCAAATATTTGCAGTATGCATACTAGCCCTGGGAAATTTGCCTGGTAATTTTTTTTGCGTTTTTCAGTTTCTTCAACAAAATCCAAGATGGCCGCCAGAATCTTACGGCGCAACCTTGAACCGCTTCATCGATTTGTTTCATGTTTAGTCCAAAGGAACTACCTTACCCTGGACGTGAGCTGAAAAGCTTTTGGCGTGATTCTGATAATAAAAAGTTCGATTTTTTTACGTTTCAGAATTTTTGCAGATATTTCAGTTTTGTTCATTTGGCTATCATCGAAATTGGTTAATTTAGCTATACACCCATGCTCGAATTATTTCTAAATATTTGCAGTGTGCACATTGGCCCTAATGAATTTGCCCGGTAATTTTTTTGTGTTTTTCAGCTTCTTTAGCAAAATCCAAGATGGCCACCAAAATCCTATGTCGCTCTCTAGAGCTTGAACCGCTTCCTGAATTTGTTCATGTTTGGTTTAAAGGGAAAACCTTACCCTGCAAATGTGCTGAGTAGTTTTTTTGTGTGATACTGATAATAAAAACTTTGTTTTTTTTACGTTTCAGAATTTTAACAGATATTTCAGTTTTGTTAATTTTTAATCTTCAAAATGTGGCTATATAGCTATACATCCCTGCCCGGATTATTTTTAAATAATTGCAGTATGCATATTGGCCCTTGGAGATTTGCCCGGTAAAGCGTTTTGGCGTTTTTCAGCTTTTTCAACAGAATCCAAGATGGCCGCCAAAATCCTATGTCACTCTCAGCTTGAACTGCTTCATGGATTTGTTTCATGTTTGGTTCAAAGGAAGAACCCTACCCTGGTCATGTGCTGATTAACTTTTTGTGTGATTATGATAATAAAAACTTTAGCTGATATTTCAGTTTTGCTCATTTTGACTATTATCAAAATTTTGAGAATTGTTTTTTTTTTTTAATTTCTTCAATAAAATTCAAGATGGCTGACGAGTCACATGTTACTATCAAGAGCTTGAACTGCTTCACTGATTTGTTCCAAGGAAGCAACTTTCCAAGCTTACCCTGGACGTGGTTTACATAAAAAATTGATGACAGTACTATATTTTTCTATATTTAATGTATTTTGGTTGCTAAATCTATGTGGGGCGTTTTGGAGACGCAAGCTTTGCCCCTCAGGCAAATCTAGTCTACCTTTGTATTTGGATCATTGTGCCTGGTAGACTGAGGATGTTTGTCAAATAGTGTGACTCGTTTAGAAGGAGATTTTTTGTACGGTTTCATCCACCGCCGCCGGCGCCACCGCCGCGTGTGGCCGCACCCATAGCTTGTCACCCTCATATCAACAAAACCGCTTCTCCGATTCATTCGGTGTTCCAGATACTGATAACTAGAATTCATTCCTAATATAAGCTGCATCATTTGTTCAGAAAGTTATGAAAAATATCTGGGTCATGGAGGTTTCTTTGATCTTTTTCGTCAAGTTAGCACCTTGTCACTATGATAAATTCAAAGCCGCTTGCTGAGAAGCTCGATATACTCAACAATCAACCTACAGCATAGAAGTATTAATTTCTAGACTGCATCAATTTTTCAGAAAGTTCGGAAAAAATATTCGGGTAATGGTGGCCACTTTAATCTTATTTTTCGGAAAGTGAGGACCTTGTCACCCTGATAACTTCAAAGCCGCTTACCCGATGTACTCAATACTCAACATACTGCATATAGTATTATTAATTCCAAGACTGTATCAATTTCTCAGATAGTTCGGGAAAATATCCGGGTCATGGCGGCCATCTTTAATCTTTTTTTTTGTCATATTAGGACTTTGTCACTGTAATAACTTCAAAGACGCTTATCCGATACACTCACAATTCAACATACTGCATAGTAGTATTAATTCCTAGACTTCATCTATTTTTCCTAAAGTTTTGACAAATACACAGGTCATGGCGGCCATATTTGATCTTTTTTCGTCAAATTAGGACCTTGTCACCCTGATAACGTCAAAGCCGCTTTCCCGATATACTCAATAATCAACATGCTGCATAGTAGTATTCCTAGACTGCATCAATTTTTCAGAAAGTTCCGAAAAATATGCGGTCATGACGGCCATCTTTACTCTTTTGTTTTTGTCAAATTAGTACCTTGTCACTGTAATGACTTCAAAACCGCTTATCCGATATACTCAATATTCAACGTACTGCATGCTAGTAGGCCTATCAATTACTAGACTGCATCAGTTTTTTTCAGAAAGTTAAGAAACATGCCGGCTTATGGCCGCTATCTTTAATCTTTTTGGGTCAAAATAACACCTTGTCACCCTCATAATTTTACTTGATAATTACATGTGCAGATTGATTATCTGGTAATATTATAATTAATCTAAAACTTTTATTTGAAAAGTGGGATGGGGAGCCTTCTTGTGTGTTTACATGGTAAACCTCTCTCTTTCTCTCATTCTCTACCACTCTATCTCTCTCCCCACAATATCACAGTTATGAATATTCTCCGTATCAGTGTTTGTAGTAGAGTTTACTTTAAAAAATAGTATTAATTACTTTTCAATATGTGACAAATGGTGATGCAAATGCCTTGCGGACCAGATTGAAATCGTTTATTCCTTAATTATGACTACTAGACTGGTCACTAAGCCTATATACCGATAAGGTAGAAATTTGGATGTCAGAGTTGAAATTTGGCCTGGGTAGCCCCAAATACCCAAGTCGCTCTCCTAAAGGTCCCCATTAATCCTGTGTCGCGTTTCGACGTGAACTACCAAATCAAAGATGGCCGCCAGCGGTCATTTTGAAAAATAGCCTTTTTACTAAGAATCCGACGACAATCAAGTGTAATATGTCATTTCTGACTAATTTTGTAGCGTGGAACCAATTTCTGAACCTAAAAGTACAATTCTAGTGTGACCTTCAAACACAACACGAAAGTCAATAATTCATCACCAGCAGTCATAGTGAAATACATATTTTTACTGATGGTCCAACAGTTACAAGTGATATGCCGTTTCTGATTCACTTAGTGGCACAAAATCCATTTCTGGTATCAATTATTTCATTCCAGCTATCAGTGACCGTGAAACCCTTTTTTTATGTGACCTTCCAACACCATATCAAGGTCTAACATGTGGTCAAAGTGAAAATAGCAATTTTTCATAAGTTGTCCAAAACTTAGTGATATCGGTATGTCGTTTCTGATCACCTTTGTAGCGCAGCATATGTCTACATTATTGGTATTAATAATGTGATTCAAGGTCCCTGTGATCCATAAAACCTTATTATACGACTTTCAGACTCCATGAAGATCGAAATGACCACCAGTGGTAATAGCGAAAATACTGTTTTTTCATAAGTTATCCAATATTTACGTCAATATGTCATGCGTCGTTTCTGACTATTTTTTTGGCGATGAGTATCATTTCTGGTATTAATTATGTGGCTCACATACTTTCAAAACAGTCTGGCTCGAGTAGTGAGATACTGTCCTCATTTGTACAACTCCCCTTTTAAATTCGTCAGATTAACGTCGGGTGTCCTCAAGAATAAAATTTAGGATCAGTATGTTTAGTTACCTATAAAGTCTTATGCAACAAAAAGTCATTTAACGCCTCTCCATCGCCTTTTAATGTCTCCCCATCACCATCTAATGCCTCCTGCCACATTTTAATGCACCCTGTCTGCTTTTATTGCCACTTCGTCATCGCTTAACGCCTCCCCATCAGAAAGGACATATCACATGTATCTATTGGACCACTCATACAAAAGTTGTGTTTCCCTATTAGCTCTGGTCGTGTTCTTGACTTTCGTTTGACGGTCATATAATAAGGTTTTGTAAGACATTGGTGCCTAGAATCAGATTATTGCTACCAGGAATTAACTCTGCGCCACAAAATTTGTCAGAAACGAAAGACATATCACATGTAACTATTGGGCCACTCATAGAAACGTTGTATTTTCCTATTATCGCTGGTGGGCGTTTTGATCCTCGTTTGGAGTTAGAAGGTCATATAATAAAATTGTATAGGTCATTGATATCTAAAATCACATTATTGATACCAGAAATGAATTCGGTGCCACAAAGCTAGTCAGAAACGACATATCACATGTAAATATTGGACAACTTGTAAAAAAGTTGTATTTTCACTTTGACCACACGTTTGACCTTGAAATGGTGTTTGAAGATCACAGAAAATGATTTTTAAGGTCACTGATAGCTAGAATGACAAAGTTAATGCCAGAAATAGATTCTGCGCCACAAACTTGGTCAGAAACAACATATTACAGTTAATGTTTGACAACTAGTAAAAAAAAATGTATTTCTTTAACCGCATTTTTACCTTCATGTGGTGATTGAAGGTCACAGAAGCATAGAATTTAGGTTGATAAATGGGTTCCACGCCACAAAATTATTCAGAAATTACATATTGCAGTTGATTATCGGTTTCTTAGTTGACTATGTTTTTTTTCAAAATGGCGGCTGGCGGCCATCTTTCATTATATACGTCAAAACGCGACACAGGATTTATGGGGATTTTTAAGAGCGCGATCTGGCAATTTGGGGATAAATAATAAAAAAAAGTATCCGCTTGTAGTCCATGGGCCAGATATGACCCCCCCCCCCCCCGAGGATTTTTGAAGACAGTGATTTTTGGACACCTTGTTATATGACTATTCAATATCTGCTTGTTTGCATTTAAAATATTGGGCATACAAAACATTAATGTCATTAAACATATACACCCCCCCCCCTGAATTTTAAGCGGTCAATTTATTTTTCCAAAAGTTTTTTTTTAACTGCAGATATATTCCAAGATTAAACACTAGTTGTGTTTCAAGAAGATATTATGTAAAATGAAAATGAAAAAAATAAATAATATGGGGTTCATTAATATATGTAATAACCCTTTAAATCTCAAATTCCACATAATAATATTATCGTTTGCTACGTTTACATGAAAATCTATTATGAAAACCCTCCCAACCCCTTCTGTGGGGCGAGATATTTAAAGACGATAATTTTTAGACACCTTATTAATTATACATTCAATAGCGGTTTGTTTGCACTCAAAATATTGCGACAAGAAAAACTACTTGGTCATCAAACATATATACCCCCTTGAATTTTAAGAGGGTTTTATAATTTTTAAAATGATTATTGTATATATTTTTTCAACTACAAGTATTTATTCTAAGAATTAAACCCTGATTATGTTATAGGAAGATGCTATGTAAAGAAAAAATATAAAAAATAAAAGAATATGTGGTTCGTTGATGTATGTAATAACCCTTTAAATCCCAAATTCCACATATCGCTTGCTACGTTTACAATAAAATCAAATATGAAAACCCTCCCCACCCCCTTCTGCGGGGCGAGATACTTGAAAACAATATTTTTTAGACACCTTATTCAATATCCTTTCAATATCTGCTTGTTCGCACTCAAAATATTGCGGAAAGAAAAAATACTCGGTCATCAAACATTTGTACCCCCTTGAATTTTAAGCAGTAATTTTAATTTAGTGAAATAACATAACATAACATAACATAACATAACATAACATAACATAACATAACATAACATAACATAACATAACATAACATAACATAACATAACATAACATAACATAACATAACATAACATAACATAACATAACATAACATAACATAACATAACATAACATAACATAACATAACATAACATAACATAATATAACATTTATTTGCCATATAAACACAGTATGTGATAATAGGAAACCATAATATATAATCAATTTAGCAGGAGACCATCATTAAGACTTTTAAAATCGCTCACAAGATAGCCACCTAAATATCCATTCAATATCCATTCAATATATGCTTGTTTGCACTCAAAATATTGCTACAAGAAAAAATACTTTGCCATCAAACATATGTACCCACTTAAATTTGAAGGAGTAATTATAATATATTAAAATGATTATTGTATATATTTTTTCAACTGCAGGTATTTATTCCAAGAATTAAACACTAGTTATTTTACAAGAAGATGCTATGTGAAACAAAAAATAAATAAAGAAAAGAATATAGGGTTCATTAATATATGTAAATCCCAAATTCCACATATCGTTTGCTACGTTTACAATAAAAGCAAATATCCAATATCATTCAATATCTGCTTGTTTGCACTCAAAATATTGCGACAGGAAAAATATCGGGTCATCAAACATATGCACCCCCTTGAATTTTAAGAGGGTTTTATAATTTTGAAAATGATTATTGTATATATTTTTTCAACTACAAGTATTTATTCTAAGAATTAAACCCTGATTATGTTATAAGAAGATGCTATGTGAAGCAAAAACATAAAAAATAAAAGAATATGTGGTTCGTTGATGTATGTAATAACCCTTTAAATCCCAAATCCCACATATCGCTTGCTACGTTTACAATAAAATCAAATATGAAAACCCTCCCCACCCCCTTCTGCGGGGCGAGATACTTGAAAACAATATTTTTTAGCCACCTTATTCAATATCCTTTCAATATCTGCTTGTTCGCACTCAAAATATTGCGGAAAGAAAAAATACTTGGTCATCAAACATTTGTACCCCCTTGAATTTTAAGCAGTAATTATAATTTAGTGAAATAACATAACATAACATAACATAACATAACATAACATAACATAACATAACATAACATAACATAACATAACATAACATAACATAACATTACATAACATAACATAACATAACATAACATAACATAACATAACATAACATAACATAACATAACATAACATAACATAACATAACATAACATAACATAACATAACATAACATAACATAACATAACATAACATAACATAACATAACATAACATAACATAACATAACATAACATAATATAACATTTATTTGCCATATAAACACAGTATGTGATAATAGGAAACCATAATATATAATCAATTTAGCAGGAGACCATAATTAAGACTTTTAAAATCGCTCACATGATAGCCACCTAAATATCCATTCAATATCCATTCAATATATGCTTGTTTGCACTCAAAATATTGCTACAAGAAAAAATACTTTGTCATCAAACATATGTACCCACTTAAATTTGAAGGAGTAATTATAATATATTAAAATGATTATTGTATATATTTTTTCAACTGCAGGTATTTATTCCAAGTATTAAACACTAGTTATTTTACAAGAAGATGCTATGTGAAACAAAAAATAAATAAAGAAAAGAATATAGGGTTCATTAATATATGTAATAACCCTTTAAATCCCAAATTCCACACGCCTCCTATGCTACGTGTATATGAAAACCAGAAATGAAAAAAACATCCCCAACCCCCTGCCCATGGGCGAGATTTTTAAAAGACAATACTTTTTAGATACCTTATTATATATTTATTCGATATCTGCTAGTTCGGCTTATTTATCCCAAGGATTACAGATTAAAATCACCCTAGTTATGTCAGTACAATATGTTATGTAAATGGAAATATAACTTAAATGAACAAATATGGGTTTATTATTCCATGTAGTAACCCTTAAACTCACAAAATTTCAAGTCAGTTATATTCAACCAAGGGGTGATAAAATATGGCATTTATAAGGTATGGGCATAAAATAATTTCAGAAATCACAAAGGGCTTAAACAAATTAATGTCTTTTTGATGAGTTTTTGAGTACATGTGACTCATACTCAAAGCATGTCTTGATATATTTCACTGATTTAATTATTAGCAGGTGCAACGTTAGGTGCTGGTAAATAGGTCTAAACGTTTTTTGTCTTTTAATAAAGTTCTAAATAACTTGTTACCCCCGCATATTGTACGTACCCTTTCTAATTATTAGGCAGACCCATGTTCCTAATAAGACTTTTGTCTTTAAAAACGAACGCCATAGTTTTCTGACATTCAAAGAGTGCACGAGATGCTCGAACGATGTGTTTATTTTCAATTCCCTATATCCCTAATATACATATTGATATCTGATATTCATTTTTCGACGCTTGGTAACTAGCTTAGCAGGATATGTGGGCAACCTTTTATCAACATTATGTTCTAAATTAACTTTTCCATATTATTTGAACTATAATTAAAAAGCCTAGCCTTCTGAATTAGCACCAGAATGAAATAAAAAAAAAATGCTACAGACACATGCTTATTTTATTGGTCACTGTATTGGTCACTTTATGTGTTATCAGGCAATTATATAGGCTAATATACCATGCTGGTAGCGATGAAAAATCCAAAGTAAGAAAAGCACAATAGAAACACATTTTGCTATTATCGTAAATATAGTTGCCCAAACCAAAAATATATACAGCAGATAGGTGTCATTTTAATTAAAAGTAAGGAGATCCGGGTTATAGGGTTACCCTAACATAGTAAAGGAAAAAGAAGGGTCTACTGTTGTATTAAAAGATTAAAATTTGAAAAATAGACGTTAAATTGGTCATGGGTATTAGCTGAGAGGTCATGGGGCTTAGTGAGAGGTCGTGTGTGGCGATAATACGGTTTTGAGTTTTGTCTTTTTATACGAATTTATATTTCACAACGCCTTACCTACATGTGTGTGCACAATTAGCAGTTGAAATGTTATATTTTACATGTAATGTGAGCATTTCAGAACTCTCAAAATATTTTTAGATTAAAGGTTGACCACAAAAATGGGAGTGTAGACATTTTATTTTTTACTCTATGTTAATTGGTCTTTGAGATATTGCTTGATACCTGATTTTCTATAATACTTATTAATAGCTAATTTGCATATTTTATGCTAATGTTTATATGATCTTGATATTATATATTTTATTGCAATCTCTGTCCTTAAAAACCATAGGGTAGACATTTTTTCAAGATTCTAACTTGATAAGTTTCTGAGATATTACTTGTGAACTGTATTTTGCGTAATGGTGCCCTAATTTGTTATATATATATATTTTTTATTGCATTCGTTGGCAATGAAAACCGTATGATAGACACTATTTTTAGGATTTTTACTCGATTAGCTTCTGAGATATTTCTTGAAACTTGATTTTCGGTAATAGCTGCCTAATTTGCATATTCTAGCATATTTAGCCCCAACAGCTTGAATGCCAACAACCGGATTTCAATAGGTCCATATTCAAAGACTATTCAAAAATAACCACCGTGAAAAATCGGCGGGGGGGGGAGGGGGGTTACGGGTGGCCTACAGTCTATTGGAAAACAATGGTTTGGACGTAGGCTAGCAAAATAAACTAATTGTGTGCAAGATGACCATGGTAAATTTAGCCTTGAAAGGGTTAATTACATTGTATATTTGTTCCTTTTTTCACCACGCTTCGCCATAATGCTAAGGGACAAGACCGTATTTCGATCCACACTGAATCGATCGTGCTTAGATGTCGCCGCTTCCACATCATTAGACACAAAACATTTGTATAATACTTGTGCAATGTTGGACGAACGTCGAAGACGTTTGGCTAACGTTGGGCGACTGTTATACAAATGTTTTGTGTTTACTGAGACACGTGGTTCTTGAGTCGGACTTGTAATATGGGAAACGTGAACTGGAAAGGATATTGGAAATGCACACGTCGTTCCTAATCTTTTTCGGGCGGGGGCCCTGGGGAAGTGGTAAGCACCGCTGCCTTTCACGCCAGAGGTCGGGGCTCGGTTCCCGGTCTCGGCGGTTTGAAAGAAACAAAAAATGTTTCTTCCCCATCCACGTGTGAAAGTCAGTATTGTGGGGGGCCTCCGTGACCGAGAGGTAGCGTGCTCGGCCTCATACCACCAGGGCCCGAATTTCGAATCCTGTGTCTGGAGGACAGTGTCATCCTCAGGAGGTTCTCCTGGCCCAGTTTAGTCTATATGTGCACAAAGGTGGCCTAAAGCCCGATTCATTTCATTTCCTAATCTTTTCTTGGACAAGTCACCCTCAAATCCGCGACTTGTTTCTACCAGGTAGGCCCATAAAAACGGCTGGTACACCAGCGCCCCGGTCAGAAGATGGGCATGTCTGAAAACCACATGTAACTGGACTTGAATATGCGGGAACGCATAATAACCAACGCTGACGTCATAGGTTCAATGCACAGACTCAGTCTAAATTTATCAGGAATTATGCGTTTATTTACCAGGAACTCCGTACTGGAAATGCGTTTATTAACTTATTTCGGTCGTTCAGAGTGCGACTACACTGACCAGCAGACTGTCTGTGTTATTCACGTCTGTACACGTAACACATGTCGTATTGTTGGACAAAATTTAATGCTGTATCAGCGATGGGCATTAACGTCGAAGACGTTGGTCCGTCCGACTCATTATTAGCATGTTGTCTGCTGTTGCTTTGATGGATTATGAGTGTTGAGTCACCAAAACACTCGTCAGATGAACGGTAACATGCACTGTGTAAACCCGGGGCCACTTCCCGCGTCTGATAACTGTCAAATGGTGAAACCCGAAACCCTCTCAACCGTAGACATAGCGGTCCTGGTGACAAGGAATCTAAGTGCCGAGTGGTGACCTCCTCGATGTTTAAACACGTGCTTGACGTGCTTGTAAATCTATACATAAAAAAGGTTCTGCGATCATTTTCTCATTAGTTGTCATATACAAAAAATGATGTAAAAATGATAATACACTGCCCTATATGTTAATATCTAAAGTACTGAATGACATGATACAAAATTGTGCATTAGGCTAAACTGTAAGTTTTTCTCAGCAAACACAAAACATTTGTATAACATTTATACAACGCCTGCCCAACGTCTTCGACGTTGGTCCAACATTGTACAAATGGATCATAAATGTTTTGTGTTTGCTGGGATATAAAAATATTTCGGCGTTGTATGGGATAATATCAATAAATTCAGTCTACTTAGGCCCATAACGTTACTTAGGCCTACCTTTATTATAAAACACACGCCCACAACGAGAGCTTGTTCTTGAGAAATAAAAATGGCGAAATAAATTCGACTGCTTAAAAAGGTTGTACGAGCGAGCCTATATCATTACCAATATATGGTTTTATTGTATATTCACACTAAGGAAAACAGCGTAAATGGTGTATTTGTAGGGGGGGGGGGGTCCATGTTTAAGGACGTCAGTAAGCTTTGCTTTAGACAAAATGAATAGAAAAAAATAAACGTATATTCTCTGCTATATAACTTAGATATAGGAATCACAGCTTAGAAACTGCTAATATTAGAAACTCTAGAAGGTTGATTTTACGAATATTTGCATCGATTTCATGCCCCCGTGAAGACGACGTCCCGCTATTGATTGAGGCAAATCTCGTGACCTTGTAAGCCTTTTATACGGATTTATATGGAGAGCTAGTGGAACGCCCGAGCCCATTCTTATAGAAACATGATACATGTATATAGTATTATGAGAAAAGCCATTGATCCTGGTTTGAAAAGGCTCTGATTGAAGTTTATGCAACAGAGGTGATGGCTTGTTTATACAAGTTTACACCAGTTACAAGTGTACGGTATGTACATGAAGGTGGGAGCATAATAATTGCAGCAGCTCTGGCAGCATCTCTTATGGTGGTATAATATGCAAATATTGTCACCTGGCGAAAGCCATTGTAGGGTCTGAACATATCCTAAATCATGACAGTCCGTGTGACAATCCTACTTCCTTATTTAATGGCTGGTGATACTGCATTTGCCACAGGGACCTGCTCAACCCTTTCAGGCTTAATTCATCATAGTCATCTCCATCCACTACTAGCCGCGAATTGCTGTCGCGATTCTCGACCCGCGAATTGCTGTCTCAATTCTCGACTTGTAGTGGATAAAGATTATTTTATGTGGTTTAAAAATGTAAGACAATTACCACGTATTGGTAAACCGGTTTAGTGGAAATTTCGTTCTAAAACCCTTGTTTTCAGGGATGTAAGATGGTGCTTTAATGCATCGTAATGGTGTAAAAGGTTAATAGTTCAGGCATAATGTGGCCCGACCTTAAACAAATTCCAATGCAAGGTTTTTTTCTGCTTTGGTTCCAGGGACATGTCTCAAATGACAAAGCAAAAGTCCTAAGGATTCCTCTCAGGCGCAATAGTTTGACCCTACATCTAATCCCTATTTTTCACCCAAATTCTGTTTTTTTGCAGGCCTTGTGATAAGCAAAATGATCTATCAAATGTTGATGCAAAAGACAAACTTGGCAAAAACACACATACTACCAACCATGACTGGTTTGCTACATAACAAACAATGTGCCCTGAATTGAAAACCTTCTTCAGAAGCCCGCTGTACATGCCTCCACGCTCGCATGCAATTGAGATGGTATTATAGTGACCGGGTATGCTGTGAGTTCAGCCAGAAGGTTTATGTTATCATAGAAAATAAGCATTAAGCAAATTCCCGATTTCTTAATTTGGACATGCATGTCCAGAATAAGAAAAAACGGGTATTTCGTCTTAATATCTCGCTTAACTGACAAATGCGCAGCACACAAAATAAAACACTTTTACAGCTCTAGTCCATAGACATGTTTACATAATATGGTCATATTACAAAGCCAATATAAAATTACCGATTTTTTAACCCACCTTTTAATTTTAATTAAAACAGGTGGGCTATTGCAATTGAAGTTCGGCGTCATCGGCTTCGGCGTTAACGTTTACTTGTGGGCGCGATAACTTGAAATGTTTGTATCCTTCCCAAATTTGTCATGCATGTTACTAATGACCAGTTCTCGGACAAGTACAATAATGGCCGAAAAAAATTCAAAATGGCCGACTTATTGCGATTTTTCGCCTTTTATAAAAAAATAATTTGATTTTGTGGGCGCGATAACTTGAAAAGTTTTTCATGTATCCTTTTCAAATTTGTTATGCATGTTACTAATAAGGATTTTCCGGACAAGTTCAATAATGGCTCGAAAAAAATTCAAAATAGCCGATTTATTGTCAATAATTTGACCTTGTGGACGCAATAATGACTTCAAGTTCAATAATGACGGCGGGCTATTGTCGAGTGTGCTCTTGTTGATGATTTTAGCCTGATTGTGTCCTTTGTAAAAATTCCTGAACTATAATGAAGTCTGACCCATACAAGTCCCTGGATCGTGATTTTGCCAGAACGATTTCACAGTCATGACGTGTGCATGTACGACACTACTAGTACTACTGCGGACGCTGTGACTGTCATAAGCATCTGCTGAGAGCGTCAAATCAAATCAAGTTTTGCAGCCACGCATTAGCCACTGTTAGCCGTGACATGTCACGATACCAGTTTGCATCTACCACAAACCATGACATGAGCAGTCACCATTTGTCACAACAGCACTCATTGGTGAGCAGGTCTCAACATCCCTCACAGATGAGCAAGTCACAACATCCCTCACAGATGAGCAAGTCACAATATTCCTCACAGATGAGCAAGTCACAACATCCTTTACAGATGAGCAAGTCACAACAGGGTCATTCCATATCAAATCACCCAATTTCTAATGAGGCCCACCCACTTGGATCTCAGATTTTACTAATTTTTTTACCAATTGCGTCTCAGTATTTTAAATCAACAAATCTAAAATTTTAGCATTCTCAAACAAATAGTTTTTGAGATATGGTCATTTTAGTGAGGGTGGGGTTAGTCGCTTTCGGCTCCAAAATTGCGGCCGTCTTATTTTGGTCAATTTTGAGGGTACTATTTACCGGAGAAGTATTAGAGATGGAGTTCTGAATTTTTTTGTGGTTATTAACATTCTTACAGACACTTGATCCCAGAGAAAACTTCATTGATAAGTATCACTGTAAAGCATCTGTGAGTGTTCAAAAAGCAGAAAAAATCCAAGCTGTCATCGCGAACGCCTATGTGTGGACCCCATAAAATTACTCTTGCAATGGTCTGAGGACCCCAATATTTATTGTTCTCAAAGCATGTCACAATAACACAATAAAAGTACAATAACCTGGCCATTAAACCTATTAGTTGTCAATTGCAGGGCTGGTAAAAATTTGAAAATCAAGTTATCTAAAGTTAAGGCTATGTAGATAATGGTTGCAAATTATGAAAACCTGTTTGTAATCCCTTCATGGTTTAAAATAAATGTGAATTTTGGGTATTTTACCACTCGCGAATGTTCTATATTCAGTTAATTGATGACTAACCAAATGCATTAAACTGTTAATATATTGGAGGCATAATTTGGAATGTCACTGGTAACTTTCCCTGCTTAATTCACTGGCATCAATTCAATAACCACACTTCTGAGGAAAATGATGACATAAGCATCACAAAATCTGTTCATACACATTTTGCTTACACAGATCAGCAGCATTCCATGCTCCCAGAAAAAAAATATGATCAGCATTCACAATGCCTTTGCAGAAAATCCAGAAAACCTTGGTAGAAAAAAGTGATAAGCTAACAGCACATCACTATACATATCAAAGCACCAATCAGCCTACATCACCCAACTGAAAGACAACATCCAGGATGATGAGGCCATTATCATCCTTGATTTTTCTGAGAACTACAGTTTTGTAGTGCAAGATGCAGCTCAAGGATATCATTGGGACAATTGCCAAGCTACATTGCATCCTTTTGTCGCATTACTACAAAAAAAAGAAACTGTTCATGCAAGCACGTGTGTCAGCAACCACCATCTTCGTCACGAAACAATAGTGGTGCATCGGTTCCAGCAGGTGTTCACCCATGTATGAAACAAGTTCTCTCCCCAGATGTGAAGAAGATGTATAACTTCTCAGATGAAGTAGCCTCACAATATTTACAAAAATCGTAAGAACTTTTGTAATCTAGTCTTGCACGAAGAAGACTTCGCAGAATGGCACTTTTTTGGAACTGGTCATGTCATAAATGCTTGCAATGGTGTGGGTGGCACAGTAAAGCGAGAGGCTGCCAAGGCTAATCATCAGGCAACTGTGACTGGCCACATCCTTACACCCCGTAATCTCTATGACTGGTCTACACCAAACATTCGCAATGTGAAGTTCTTCTTAATCTTTGTAAGCAAATAAATTATTCAGGCTCACACCTATGTGCAACAAGAGAGGTTTGCAACTGCAAAGTCCGTCCTAGGCACAATAAGTCACCACTGCTTCCAAACAACAGCACAAAATAAACAGAAGCTTGTGCTGAGGAGAATTTCCGGTGTGCAAGAATCTCTGGAGGTTGACATTTGACAACACCTATTGTGGCTGAAGCTCCTCGAGGCACTGTTGTAGATTCGTCAACAGGCCCGACCAGTCAGCCGTGAAAGATGATATTCAGGTGATATTCATGCAGCCGCATGGTCCTGCAAAGTGTGTCAAGTGGCCTGCACGAGATAGGTCTCACTAATGAATATATTGTGTGTTGTCAGTGATCTAAGCACTTCAAATGGAAGGCAGTACTACCTGGAGAAAATAGACAAAGAACATATCCAAAGCTGGTGTAAATGTACTAATAATCCCTTGAATAAAACACTCGCGACTGCTAAAATAGGCTTATTTACACTTCAATTTAAAGCTTTTGCTTCACCTGCCCATTAATTCACAAGTAATGGGTATAATGACCAGGTAATTGTACTTTTTTCGGAGTTATTGAGATGGACAGAAAGTACAACAAATTTTGGAGTCTTCAGACCATTGCAAGTGTAATTTTATGGGGTCCAAACCTGGTCTTTCGCGATGACAGCTTGCATTTTTTCTGATATTTGAACACTCACGGATGCTTTACAGTGATACTTATCATTGAAGTTTTCTCTGGGATCAAGTGTCTGTAAGAATGTTAATAACCACAAAAAATTAAGAACTCTATCTCTAATACTTCTCCAGTTAATAGTACCCTAAAAATGGGCCAAAAGAGGACGGCCGCAATTTAGGAGCCAAAAGCAACTAACCCCACCCTCACTAAAATAGCCATATCTCGAAAACAAATTTTAGATTTGTTTATCTTAAAGGCTAGACAAGGACTAGTTAATTTTTCAGAATGATCCGAGACCAAAGGTCACATCATCACTCACATTTGAGAGGTCACGTCATCACTCACACATGAGCAGGTCACATCATCACTCACATATGAGAGGTCACATCATCACTCACATTTGAGAGGTCACATCATCACTCACATTTGAGCAGGTCACATCATCATTCACACATGAGCAGGTCACATCATCACTCACACATGAGCAGGTCACATCATCACTCACATTTGAGAGGTCACATCATCACTCACACATGAGCAGGTCACATCATCACTCACATTTGAGAGGTCACATCATCTCTCACAGATGAGAAGGTCACATTATCACTCACAGATGAGAAGGTCACATCATCACTCACAGATGAGAAGTTCACATCATCAGTCACAGATGAGAAGGTCACATCATGACTCACAAATGAGAAGGTCACATCATGACTCACAGATGAGAAGGTCACATCATCACTCACAGATGAGAAGGTCACATCATCACTCACAGATGAGAAGGTCACATCATCACTCACAGATGAGCTGGTCACAACATCACTCACACACGAGCAGGTCACAATTACATCTCTCACAGATGAGTAGGTCACATCACTCACACAGATGAGGTCACAACATCGCTCATAGATGAACAGGTCACAACATCACTCACACATGAGCAGGTCACAACATCACTAACACATGAGACGGCCGCAAATCTCTCACAGATCACAACTACTGCAGCTTTACTCGATAAGTAGACCATCTGATAAACATCAGGTGAGAAAATCATCACTTCATCAGCAGATAACAAAGTTGTATATTTATCTCGAACAGTAAATTACTGGCTCATAGCTCCCAGGTCATACTTCAACTCATTCCAGATGAAGGCCGAGATTATCCATTTATCTTCAGGACAAAAGTGATAGCCTAGAAGACGACTCCTAATATACCGGTAACAAAGGTGTGTCTGTGAATTCACAATTGTTATCATTTTGAAAAAAAGACCTTCCATATAACTATGTATGTAACGTTACTGAGAGAGCCGTCGTGAACAAATTGACGACACATGAGCGAATTGTCAAAAAGGTCATTTATTTTGTGTTGGTTATTTCAAACAATCTTTCAGTTAAATGATTTGTAGCATAGTCGTTTTTAAGAACAAACAGTAAATCTCATGAAATGATCATCCAGGCTTCAAATGTCAAATAAACGACTAATGGGCGATGCTTTTGAATTGTTTAAAATCCTTGTTGCGACTAATGAATTAGCTGCGACATGTCACGACACCAGTTTGCATTATGGCACTAACCATGGGGTGAGCAGTTCGTGCTTCAAATTCATGCAAGTGTGAAAGAACATAGCAAGGGGCTGGGAATTTTATTTTTCTTACGACGGCCTTGTGAAGGCCGCAAGAAATATTCCCGAAATCGTTGGAACGGCGTGTGTACGCATCGTTGTGACCAGGCTTAGGCCTATACAGGATAGGGCTAGAACTACAGTGCTCAATAATAGCACCATTATTCCTACGGTGATAGTATGCATGCCGCAATGATTCATCAAGATGTCATTACGGGCCTCTTCCTACGCTCCAATGCCTTCATAATTTTGTGGAAATTGTGGTCGCAAAGTGACAGTAAGGCGTTCATAACAGGCTACAAATTAAACGGTAACTTTATCAATTTCGTAAGAAGATTTCGTGAAATTATTAATATGACGCTGAACGATAAACATTTTAGGAAATGAAGATTTATTCTAAACTGTTGGTCGTCTGTAACTTTGTGCCATATGCTTTAGAAGGCGTATGCTGTAGAAAGGTCATACGGCATCCATATGAAAAATGTACGAACACTTACCATGACAATCTCCTCAAAAACAAATAGAGATCTATTGTATATTGCGAATTAAACAGGAACCATAACAATGTTATAAGAAGGACAGTGTTTCTTGTCACGAATGTCTACGCACCTCCGAGCTTACATACAGGAGCTGGATATTCGTACCAGCGCTTCGACGCTGACCCAACATTAAACCAGCATTGGTGAGCACGAACCCGTTGACCATAGTTAGTTAGACCATATTGCAGACCTCTTCGGGCTTATTAGGACCGGCCGGAGGCCGGTATTATTAGGTTTATTTTGCCTGAGTTTGTGTCCTATTTAGGGGAAAGAGGGGTGCTGTGTGTGTGAAATGGTTGACATTTCTGTACACCAGTCCTTATGAACATGTTGAGTATAACGTTTCAGGTCCTTAGGTTAAGTACTTTCGTCTTTGACAAGTGTTCAGAAATATAATAATCACGATTATATTTGTGGTTAAGATTTTGGTTGGAATAATGTTGGCCAAGCGTCGCAGTCAGTGACCCAGCATTACATCATCAATGGGTCAATGTATCGTGCTATCTGGTGTTTCTGGCGCCGGGATTTTGAAGGTCACCAACGTATTGCAGCAATCAGGAAAGACGTACAATCCCCCAATGCTGTTTCAATGACAAGCCAGCGTTGCAGACTGTGGGTCAACATTGAAACAGGATTGGCTGAATGACACGTGTTTGCGCACCGTAGACGATTGATCGGCATTGAACCAGCAATGGGCTGCAACGTTGGCCCAACATTGAACCGGAATTTGGTGGGTAGGCCCACATCCTCTGTATCAGGTGCATCGTAGGCAAGTATTGAATGAATGCTGGCCAGCACCGGTGATGATGGTGGAAGTAGGCCCTAATACACGTGGAAGCATTTAGGATTCAGGCCTGGCCCATGAGGAAGACCAATAGGGGCCTACACTGAATTTTTGTCTATAGCACTCAAGCAGACTAAAGCCGGGCCTCGGAATTCGGGAACTCATTTTCTGGTTTCAAAGACTTTAGAAAAATATTTATTTTTATTTTACTTTTAAGGCTTAAGATTTTTAACAATATGATATTTTGTTTTCAGCGTAGCAGCATTAATGCTTATTTCCGTGTTTTGTTAATTAGACCTAAATTTACAAAACAATAATGCGCAGAATTACGGTAGATGTCCGGCTGAAACAGCATCGCAGCGAACACGAATCATTGATGCAGTGTTGCTTTTATGTTGAATTTACGGCTGCGACGTTGGCCCAACTGTAAAACATATAGGCCTATCACGTCCCGTGATTGCTGGGATTGTGCTGTATCCAATTATTACAGCAAACCATGGGTGTCATTATACCAGAAAACGCCAATGGCAACACAAAAGAAGTGGACCCACAAAGACTCGAGCCAGTCTCAAAGGACAGCCCATTGAATAATTAGTGAACAGCCGGCGGCCTTCATTCCATGGTGCGCGTTTTTCCCCAACCGCAACAGTGATACACTGTCCATGACCTTACTAGGTTAACCATATTATTAGTGTGGTTAAAGCAAACTCAATAGAAAGACACGTTAAAGTGAAAGTATGACGGATCAGCAGTAGCTTGAGTGTGATATGAGCCAGCAATAGCCTGAGTGTGAGACATGTCAGTAGCCCGACTGTGAGGCGGACCAGTAACCTGAGTGTGGGATGGGCCAGTAGCCTGAGTGTGAGACGAGCCAGCATTAGCCCGAGTGTGAGACAGGTCAGTGGCCTGAGTGTGAGACAGGCCAGCAGTATCCTGAGTGTGAGATGGGCCAGTAGCCGGAGTGTGAGACAGGTCAGGCCAGTAGCCTAACTGTGAGACAGACAAGCAGTAGCCTGAGTGTGAGATGGGCC
Organism: Flabesymbios commensalis; assembly: GCA_964017125.1. Lineage (NCBI taxonomy): Eukaryota > Metazoa > Annelida > Polychaeta > Terebellida > Flabelligeridae > Flabesymbios > Flabesymbios commensalis. The sequence continues at coordinate 65,146,064 of OZ024912.1, forward strand.
AGCAGTAGCCTGGGTGTGTGATGGGCCAGCAGTAGCCTGGTTGTGAGATGAGCCAGTAGCCTGAGTGTGAGACAGGTCAGGCCAGTAGCCTAACTGTGAGACAGACAAGCGGAAGCCTGAGTGTGAGATGGGCCAGCAGTAGCCTTGGTGTAAGATGGACCAGCAGTAGCCGGGGTGTGAGATGGGCCAGTACCCTGAGTGTGAGATGGACCAGTAGCATAAGTGTGAGACAGATAAGTAGCCTGAGTGTGAGACAGGCCAGCATTACCCTGAGTGTGAGACGGGCTAGCAGTAGCCTGCGTGTGAGATGGGCCAACAGTAGCCTGAGTGTGAGACAGGCCAGTAGCCTGAATGTGAGATGGGGCAGTAGCCTGAGTGTGAGACAGGCCAGTAGCCTGAGTGTGAGATGAGCCACCAGTAGCCTGAGTGTGAGACGGACCAGTAGCCCGAGTGTGAGACTGGCCAGTGGCCTGAGTGTATGACAGGCCAGTAAACTGAGTGTAAGATGGGCCAGCAGTAGCCTGAGTGTGAGACAGGCCAGTAGCCTGAGTGTGAGATGGCCCAGTAGCCTGAGTGTGATATGGGCCAACAGTAGGCTTAGCTTGAGTGTGAGCCGGCTCAGCAATAGCCTGAGTGTGTGATGGACCAGCAGTAGCCTGGCTGTAGGATGAGCCAGTAGCCTGAGTGTGAGACAGGTCAAGCCAGTAGCCTGACTGTGAGACAGGCCAACAGTAGCCTGAGTGTGAGATGGGTCAGCAGAAGCCTGAGTGTGAGACGGGCTAGCAGTAGCCTGAGTGTGAGACGGGCCAGTAGTAGCCTGAGTGTGAGATGGGCCAGCAGTAGCCTGATCGTTCAGGCAATCAGTAGGCTCAGCCTGAGTGTGAGGTGGGCCAGCAGTGTATTGAGTGTGCGACGGACCAGCAGTAGCCTGATCCTGAGACAGGCCAACATATATAGCCCGAGTGTGACACGGACCAGTAGCCTGGGTGTGAGATGAGTCAGTACCCTTAGTGTGAGATGGGCCAGTAGCCTAAGTGTGAGCCAGGCCAGTAGTCTGAGTGTGGCACGGACCAGTAGCCTGGGTATGAGATGGGCCAGTAGCCTGAGTGTGATACGGACCAGTAACCTGACTGTGAGATGGGTCAGTAGCCTGAGTGTGAGATTGGCCAGCAGTAGCCTGACCAGTAGCCTGAGTGTGAGATGGGACAGTAGCCTGAGTGTGAGATGGGGTAGTAGCCTGAGTGTGAAACAGGCCAGTAGCCTGAGTGCGATACGGGTCATAAGCATGAGTGTGAGACAGGTCAGTAGTCTGGGTGTGACACGGGCCAGTAGCCTGAGTGTGAGATGGGCCAGTAACCTGGGTGTGAGACAGGCCAGTAGCCTGAGTGTTAGACAGGACAGCAGTAGGCTTAGCCTGAGTGTGAGATGGACAAGCACTATGCTTAGCCTGATCTTCAGTGTGGGGTGGGCTATTGACAAATCTAGGACAATATTCAAAATAAAGGTAATTTAGTCTCATCTCAATGAAATAGTCCAATACAGTTGCTGAAACTGATAAATTACTCAGCTAATCTTGCTAAATATATATTTCACTAGTAGGCCTAATGATAGGATACCAGCGACGTGTCAGACGGTTGTGAGATTTGAGGCCTACCGCAACCCCTTGAATACTAGATGATTATTAATCCAGATCATGATCATCCATTACGGTACATTATTTATTCAACAACACTGACAGTCGAAAGAGGCAAAACGCCCATCTTCCTGGGGGGGATAGGCCTACTCGCCTTGGAAATGGGTAGGGATGTGCCTCCGGCATGTTCAAAACCTGACCCTGTCGCAATTCGCCTCATGGCTAAAAAAACACCCTGTCCCGATTTTGCAAATATTAACACCGAATTTGATTGATTGGTTTATGGTGCAATTTCTACCAATATACTCCATGTTTTATGGTCTTTCTAAGCTCCTTAATATTTGTTTAAAATGAAAGTTTGAGGCTATCTACTTTGAGTGATGGGATTCGGATGACAATAGGCTGAGAAATCAGCAAAATACATGCTAGCCGGGTGCCCAGGGTTGGAAGCACAAAAAAGCTCCCAAAAAAAAGACACCCTGTCCAGCGGCACATCCCCAGTATAGAAGTACCCCCCCCCCCCCTCTGCGGTTTTGCCTCACACAATGGTAGGCGTTTTGCCCCAATTGAAAACTGTGGAAGTTTTTAAATGTTGTCACGTCACAATGTATACCTTTCACTGGAAACCACATTGCATCGATAACAAACACTAGTAGCTTTAGTTGTATCTGGGTTACTAGGAGTCTTCTCATTGCTCCGACAATCAGTGCTCCCACAACCATTGTTCCGACAATCATTGCTCCGACGATCATTGCTTCGACAATCCGGCACCTTTTGTTCCTACGATGATTGCTCTGACGCCGAAAATGACAACTTTGATATTTAATAGGCCTAAAGGTAGGCCTATGAGGCTCAAAATAATTATCTTTTGATAAAACCCTTTAAAGTGACGCCACCAGGCTATATCAATATGCCTATTAAAGCCAGTGTTTGCATAAGTTTACAGAACGCGGTTTTTCATCATTGATCTAAACAACGTTATAAATTTAGTTTTAAAACGACTTGGCGTCGACTCTAAGAAAAGTCGAGAAAATATAAAAAATCAAAAATTCCATTCACCATAATACAGTGCAACCTGCACATAACGGACCCTGTACAAACCGGAATCCTATCTAAACCGTAATGATTATTTGGTCCCGACGTAAATACAGTGTTACACTAAAAACAAAACTAATTAACTCTTTCCAAACCGGAACCTGTCTACTCTGAAAACCGGGCTCATTATTTTCCCCTAATGAATACATTTTCCAAACCGGAATAATTTTTTTATAAAATTTTAAAAAATCGCATGTGGTGCACTATGAGAGTTAAACAGAGCGGCGACAAGGTGATGTAACATCCTGTTTGTTAAGCAAAGGTAAAGGTGTGAAGTGTTGTTTAAATAGTTTGAAAGTTAGAGAACTTGTCACCACCTTTACTTTAGGATTGGTAAACTGTTTCAACAATATAACGGATTATTAATTGGTCAATAAAATATTGGAACAGAATTATTAAAATACCGGTATTAAAAGTTCGTATCAATTCTTAAACACAAATAATTCTCAAGGAAATTCGGTAAAATTTAGTTTGTTTGTTGTACTTAATGACCCAATAAATAAATAAATGTATAGGTAAAATAAAGTATGTTTGAATAATTCTTTCACTAAGTCTGGATTAATTCTATATTATTGTTCATTGCAGCCAATGCATTTTTTTACATAATTATATCTTAGACTGGTGGAAATCGGAGCAAAATATTGACCCAGAGTAGGAAGTCTGCCCATTTAGTTTTTTCATCACTTTTAACCATTTTCGGGTATGGGGAATCGAATGCGAAGTCGTGTCAAGCCGATTTTTTTCTCTAAAACGTTCTATTTCGCGATTTAAATTATGACGGCTAAATCATATAATTAATAGATTAAATCTCGTCATATCACTATCAGTTTGGCAGAACTAGCACTGAACCTCTTTCTGGGGTGTAACGTTTTTGTATTGTTAATTATAGATGGTGAGGATATATGTATTCAGAACTTGTCGGGAGATATCTTGTCATTCTTGACCACTTTGCACCATGGGGTAAATTCAAGGTCAAAGTTCAATTTCAAGGTCAAATATGATGTTTCAACAATTAAAGGTAGAAACAACTGTAATACCTCATTTTTGTGTAATTTTGACTGCAAAATTCATTTCTGGTACAATTTTTGTGATTTGCAGTCATCCTTAAAGACAGAAGGTCAATTTCAAGGTCAAAAGGTCAATTTTAAGGTCAAGTAAGCAAACATATGATTTTTACCAAATAAAGCTAGAAACAAGTGTAATACCTCATTTTCGCGTGATTTTGACTGCAAAATCCATTTCTGGAAATATTCTGGTGATTTGACGTTATCCTCAAGGTCAGAAGGTCAATTCCAGGGACAAATATATTTTAGCATATGGGACCCTCCATGCGAGAAGGTACGTCCCCGCAGCTTTGTTACAAGTATTGATGGTATCATTTGAAATTTAATTTTAATGATAACATAATTAAATTCAAAAAAATATAAGTATCTCATAGTACACAAAGTAAAGATCAAGAACACAAAAGTTTATTGAAACAGGAAAGACTGCAGATTATACATACATGGACAAGGCCACCAGGGGTCATCGAAGTATGGTACCCTTGACCCATAGGGTGGTATAAGAATGTTGCAATACACACAGTCAGTGGAAAGGGGTTTTGTTCAAAAATATTTTTTTTAATAGATTATTGGACCAGCACTTCCAATAAATCGATCGGAACCCAACCCAAGTAAACATGGTGACATGGGTTGGTGTTGGGTTTCATAGGGGAGTTATCCAAAGGTCATGGTGAGGTCATCTCAAGGTCACAACAAGATCAAATCTGCTCAAAACGGGTGAAAATAGCTTATTTTTGTTGTTTTTGCTAACATTATGCTCACTTGAAATGTCTTATATGATGTCTTGAAACATACCTAGATCCCAACACGGACCTACACAAAAACACCCCCGAGAGGTTGCAGAGATAACATTTAGGGTTGGAGGGTTTTTTAGCCCCCACCCCTTCAAATCAACCCTTGTGTCAACACTGTCTCATATGGCACAATGTACAAAATAACACACTGATGTTATATTTTGATATTTTACATCTGGTAAGGCCAAACCCAAGTATACATGGTGAGATAGGTTGGGGTTGTATTTCACAAGGTTTTTACCCCAAGGTCAAGGCAAGGTCATCTCAAGGTTACAGCAAAGTCAAATCAGTTTAAAATGGGTGAAAATAGATTATTGGATCAACACTTCCAATAGTCGGAACCCAACCCAAGTACGCAAGGTGAGATGGGTTGGTGTTGGGTTTCATAAGGGAGTTATCCCAAGGTCATGGTAAGGCCATCTCAAGGTCACAGTAAGGTCAAATCAGCTTAAAATGGTTGAAAAGAGATTTTTTTTGTTGTTTCTCCTAACATTATGTTCACTTGAAATGTATATGATGGCTTCAAACATACCTAGATCCCAACGTGGGCCTATTACCAAAACACCCCAGCGAGGTTATAATGGATAAGTCACCATTTCTATACAAATTATAGCATAATTTTCTAAATAATAAAAATAAATTAGCATCAGTGTCATAACACGTAGAATCGTAGGTGGTCAGAATAATTTATAAACAATAATAAGCCTAGTTATATCCATCAACAGTGGCCCTACATTGGCCCAACGTTACCCATATGAATTGTAGATATCGTAGGCGGCATAAAAGCTGCTGACGATCAAATTATAGGCATTTTGCAGGCATTATCATATTTTCTGCAGGCATATTAGGAATCATAGGCGTGCTGTATTACGGCCGCCGATAATCAACATATCGATCTAAAAAATAATGTATACTATTTTTACACCCCTCACAGCCGTGTCTATTATACACAGGGATGACGAATTGTCCTCTTGTGGCCCAATCATATTTGTAACAAATTGTCAACCGTCATCAATAACAAACACCATGTTGTCAAATTTGGTCACAGCAAAATTAACTTTTTTAAATGTATCTTTCAATTGCAACATCTAGGCCTACTGGCAGGTGATGTCAGCTTAAATCCGTGTCCCTCCGGCTCAAATGACAGAATTAAATGGCAACAATCAGTGCGAGATCTATCAAACCGAAAACAGTCCCCTTCTTCGAATATGTAACATCGAAAAATCTGGACATTGTGGCAGTGACAGAAACAGGGTTAAAACATGATAAAGCGCTATCAACGATAGCTGATATCTCACCTCCTGGCTGTTCGTTTTTTCATGAACCTCGTGCAGATCAGCAGGCAGGACGAGGTGTAGGCATACTAGTGTCTGACCAATTAAAAACTGATATTCATCCTTTCCCATCATTTAAAACGTTCGAGGCGATCTCTGCACGTATTGGAAACAATTCGTTCAGTGGTTTAGTTGTCTGACTGTATAGGCTTCAAAACGGTACATTTCAATTTTTTGATAAATTTCAAGAATTACTAGAGAACTAATTCAACTCCATGACAATTTGTATAGAGATTTCAACTTACATCCAGATAACTCAAATGGACAAGCCAATAAATTCAATGAAATCCTCACATGTTTCGATCATAAGCAGCATGTTAATTTTCCAACTCACGTTCATAGACATTGGCTAGATCTTTTGATCACCAAACGCATTTCTAATTCTATCAAATCAGTTTTTTCGGCAGCAGGTATTTCACCCCATCTCGCTGTCATATGAGAAATTGACGGTTGATAGACGAAATTGAAAAAAGAAAAAACATCGTTCCGAAAAATATACAAAATAGATTATGAATCGTTTCATTCAGATATTCTCAATTTGGATCCAATAAAGAAACCAAGATCTCTCACGACTCTGTCGACAGTATGATTCTGTCCTTAGCTCTACTTTAGACAATAATACGGTCTTGTAAGATAAGTCAGAAAGCCACCATATCCATGGATAACTTAGGAAAAAATGAAGGCTAAAACCTTTCGCCACAATCTCAAACGAACATGGCGCAGATCTCGCACACATCTAGATCGTTCTCGTTACATCAGTGTCACCTGTGTAACAGAATAATGACAAAGCAAAATCAAAATATTTAGCTGATCTTATTTCATGAAATTCGGACAATCCTCGTCGTCTATGGAACTCAATAAATAACATTCCGCATAGAATTCCACCGCCGGCTCCACCAGAATTCACATGAGTAAAATCACTTTGTGACCATTTCTTTAAATATTTTGAGGATGAAATTGAAACCCTCCGTACCAAATTTCCAGATAAAGTACAGAATATTCCATCAGTGTAAAAAAAAAAACAGAAATTAGATCCATAATGAACGTTTTTAAACGGGTGACAGAAGATGAAATTAAAAAACTCTTTTTGAGCTCATCGTCAAAATCATGTGATCTGGACCCCACTCATACAAGCGTGCTGAAAAATTGTCTTGATCTAGTAATAACTCATCACTGATGTAATTAACATTTTAAAAAAACTTTAAAAGAAGCTCATGTGAGACCACTCCTTAAAAAACATCTTTCCATCAAAACGAGCTGAAAAATTACAGGCCTGTATCCAACTTGAGTTTCATTTCCAAAATCTCAGAAAAGGTAGTAGTAAATTGGCTGCAAGCTCATATAAAACATAACCATCTATCTAATCCATTACAATCCCCTTACAGGAAACCTTATTCTACAGAATCAGCTCTACTGAAAGTACAAACGATATCATCATTAGTATGGACAAGGGTGAGTTTACAGCTCTGATCTTGCTTGAATTGTCGGCCATTTTCGACACCATTACCCATGCTACATTAACATATATACTTTCAGTTTGTTATGGAATATCTGGGCAGGCGCAAATTAGGTTTTCTTCTTATTTGCGAAATAGGCACCAATCCGTAAAGACTTAAAAACATTATGTCAGATAAAGTCACAATATCTCATATGGAGTTCCATAGGGCTCTGTGCTGGGATCAGTGCTTCTTACCCTATACACTACACCACTCAGCGCTCCGTTTTCAAGGCTAAGGAATCTCTTGAGAAGTTGCAACATTGTGTAATGGCCGTGTCGGCTGAAGCTTAATCCTAGTAAGACAGAATTTCTCATTAGGACCAAACTTCAGCGAGAAAAATTCATAAATAATATCCTATGCTTAATTCTAGGTCAAGACACAAATCCATCTGCTAAAAAAGCATGGTAGCTTTACCTTATATTATATGATGGCAAGTGTCAAGTGCATAATTACCTTCAAATGAATGAAACCTATTGACATTATTATCCAAACGGACAAGGGTTAATACAGGTGTCAACTCGGGTACCACCAATGAGGACATGTTTTTAGATTGATATGACTGTATAGTGGTTGACATTTGGTTGTTTAGCAAACTGTTTGATAAAATGATTATAAAAATAGCCAGTTTAAATGTACTTAGACTATAAACTACTTTGATATATACATAGCAAATGCCAGTTCGAGTCGAATCTGGGCCGGATGTGGATTATGTCTGTGCATAAACAGTCCTCTAAAATGTTTTATGGGTTTGGAGTATGCTCTTCTCTTTATGCAATAAATTATGTAAATAACCAATTAAATCATCCGATAAGAGTACGGCTTCATCCCTACCTCTTGTCGCGGTTTGACCAGATTATAGACAAATTTTGGACAAAATTATGACAACTCACACATCAATTCACCCAAGGCATTTGATTTATATTAATATAAATATGATACATGTTTTATATATTGATGTATTATGAATTTGTGTTATTTGCGTGAACATCATAGTTGAAAAACGTTAGTTACGAAGGCATGATAATCTCTCAATTATATAATACGTCATTAATATCGCTATAAAATTTATAAATTTATTAATGACACAGTCGTCTTGTTGAACTTTAAAACCTGGGTGTAGATACCTTGTTTGTGATGATATCATGATTGATTATTGAGATATTGCTAAAAGTGTATATTTCGGTAATGGCGGTACTAATCAGCGATTTTACAATATTTAGACCTCCCCAATTATTTTAGACTTTTGATATGTGTTTCTGTTTTTTTTATCAAAAGTATATGCCATTAACAGATTAAATAAATGATGTTGCAATTTTGTCTCAGTTGCCCTCTTTTTAACATAGGATGACTGGTCAAAACTCGTTATAATATAACTAATGCTATTCTGTGAAACGCTGTGACGTCACTCGGTGAAAATAAGGTTATATAACACACCCCTCCTCCCTCCATACTTCATTTTGTAAAATGCAGTGACGTCACTTGGTGAAAACAAGGTTATATAAGAACCCCCCCCCATACTTCATTGTATTAGCCAGCTTGGGGACATCAAAGGAGATTGAGGTCATTGAGTTTAACAGAATATATTATATCATGCACGGTCAGCTCTCTAGTTAAGAATACATCTTTAATCAAATAGTTTTCCCCGATAAAGACCATTTGGGGGCTCAAAGATCGTTTATTGAAACACCACACATATCCTCTTAATATTTTGGGCCATACTTTACTCCCCGTTGTATTGGGGAACTGGGATGATTGCTAGTAGTACTATTTTTCGCCCCCATCCGAGGAGGGTCATTAGGGATCTGTCCCGTCAGTTGCATGCTGTGTACAGCATTGTGCAGAAGCACTAGTCTACAGCAATCATCGAAGAGCAGCTGCAGCGTCCTCGTATCTGGCCATAATCTTCGGGTGGATTGCCAGTGGTGTAACCTGGTTCCTCCACTCAACAGCGGAGCCAATGCAGCACCCGCATCAGTGCTGGCGCTGGTGTAGGCCGTGGTAGCCTAAAATAACCGGCAATAACGTGTTTGATGACATCAGGTCTCTCACACGGGAAATGAATGGAGTTAGCCTTCCCATTGTTTCTCTGGGGATTATCCGACCCGAGGATAGCGGAACTGCGCGAAATGCCACGGAGTTTCAGCAGTAAATTGCACAGCGAAACCCAAGTCTCCGGCCGTCTGGGCATGTCTGGGGGTAGATCCCCTAGACATTCCCAGAACCCCATATCAGGCGAGCGAAGGAAAAAGCACTCAATAACCTACCATGCCCTATCACCCCAACCCTCACATCATCATCTGTACATCATTCATCTCATCAATTGACTACAACGTTTTTATCGAATTACAATGTCACTTGAAAGACCATTTGTGCCGAAAAGTGACGTAAAGCAATGATTTACTACTACTACCTCGTTTTATTATTGATTAATCCCTGTGGAATGGATGTCAACATTCTGGGATATCTTCTCTCTAAAGGAATTCCACCATTTATGTTTACTAAGATACCTAGACATGAGTGGTTCTCCACTTATTGTTTTCCATAATATGTGATATGTATAGCATTTAGAGAAATATATCTGCATTATCCATATTGTGAGTGGTCCGCACTTTATTACGAAACAGTGTGAATTATGACTGGCCCCAGTGGCTGAAACAGGTTCCAACCACAGATTGCCCGCGTACAAAATCGTGGGACATTTCTTTGGGACGGTCATAAATGAGACTTCTGGTGGGATAATCAGGTCGAAAATAGATTTTTTTAGAACCAGTAATATTTCAGCTCAAAGGTCGCACAGTCATTAAAAAGGTATGGACGTTTTTCGGACCTTGGGGTCAGGATCAGTCACCGCCATGTTAGATTTTTTGGGTAAAGCTAATACATCAATCCACGGCCTCGGAGAGGACGACACGGCTACATTATAAGGACGTTTTTTATATTAAAAAGCATAACAAGTTTCCAAATTACGTTTTCAAAATCTGTCCAATATGCCTACAAAGTCTGGTGTTTCAGATCTAGTCGAATCATGCCTTTTATTAAATTATTAAATAATGGTTGCTGTATATACTTTTATATTTTACCCAGTCATTATGCCTGCAGATCCACGTAACGTATTAATCTTAGTATTACATAATTTGTATATGTATTCTTATATATTTTCGCTAGACCGCATATTCAGTACACAGAAAGGAACTTTAATTGATTTTAGATTTTTTTTGCAGATACAAACTAGCGAACTCAAATGTAACAGATTTTGGGACGACCTGAGCATAAATTCACTTTAACAAGGGATAATATAAGCCCTACTACTTTTTGGAATTCTCTTTATTAATACAATCACCACTATATGTCCGTCGAATTCAAATAATTTTTCTTTTAAAAACTGCACTGGCTCATAAACAATGACATGTCAAAGACGAAAATGTATTTATTTTATTTATTCGTTTTTTTATTTGACTTTCCAGTTTGAAACATGCAAAAAAATGGTAAAATATCAATATTATTATACATTGAGTAATTTTGTTCTATATCATGTATATGCTATCAATTTTGGTTGATGGGAACAGGCCTTCTGGCCATTGGTCAAAACATAACAATCACATTGTCAATTTGTCTATTTTCATTTATCAGGCAGGGGTGATGTAGGACTAAGTGTGAGTTGATAAGGGTAAACCCTCCTCCAAACCTTATATTACCCATGTAATTTATCGGTGTGTATACGGCGGGTTTCAACAATTCATTCAATTATTTTTTATGTATCGCTAAAAAGTTAATATCATATATATTTACTTCTCCAATAGCTCCGAAGAGTTTGAAAATGGTTGCGAATAATGTAAAAACAAGGTCACGGCGGGCAAAATTCCCGATTATCGGTATTTTTTTTTTTTAAATGCATAGTATTTCTGAAACTGTGCCAGATAGCTAAACTATTACTATAGAAAATACGTGCAGTCTCAAAGATGGATATCTCCTGAAAAATGTCAACTTGATCAAATTAAAAATGACAGACTTGACATAAACATATCAAGTCAACAAAATTGGAGCAAAAACATAAAAAAATCATCTATTTTTACTTCTTATGAGCTTCTTTGACCTTACTGTGACCTTGAAATGAACATAGAGCGACCATGGTAATACCCCTATGAAGCCAAAGCCCAGCTCGTGTCAACATGGGCTGGGTTTAATCAAATGTATTTATTCACTGACTTATCAGTGAGTGCCACGTGTATAGTACGTCACCCACTGATCTTTTTGTCGCAATTGTTCTTGGGGGGCCAGTATTCGATTTCCAGGGGGGGGGGGGGGGGAGGGGTTGGAGTTTTTTTTTTAATTATAAATTTCGGGCGCATTCTGCGTGAAATAAATAATTTACTTCCAGAACTGTTCTATATAAACATGTAATAAAATGTGAAATTCCAGCGCGCCGCCGAGCCCGGTTGAAATCAATAATTTCCCCGCGACAAAAACTCCACCTCCCCCCCCCCCCCCCCTCCGGATATTGAATGGTGGCCTCCTTAATCAACACCCGGGGTCTCTAGATATTTTTAATCTCATTTTCATCCGGACGCGGCAGTACAGACAGTGGCTGTGAAAGCTCTGACCCCTTGTGGTGATTATTAGGTAGTCAGGGTGGGGGGGGGGGAGAGGGTGAATACCAGTGTGTATTAAAAAAGAGTAGGCCTTCTGGCCATTGCTCAAAACATAACAATCACTTTGTTGTAAAGAATATGTTATTCATGGTTCCAAGATTCATATAGAAAGTGGTTGAATTTTATTCACTTTGGAACTGAGGGTGAAACGATTGCGACGTTTCGTCGAATCACCCACCCTGATCATTGCGTGATCAAGATCTGCTGGAGGCAGATCGAAACGTCGCAATCGTTTCACCCTCAGTTCCAAAGTGAGTAAAATTTAACCACTTCCTGTAATCACTTTGTTATCCTGTCTATTTTTCTATATCAGAAAGGTGGGATATAGCCTTAGGGTGAGTTGATAAGGCTAAATCCCCTCGAAACCTTATATTACCCATGTAATCTCTTGTGGTGTCTATGGTGTAGACACGGTGTCTTTGCGGGTATCACCATCACCGACATTTGAAATGAAGATAAGTGTAGCTAAAGCAACGAAAACAAGCTAGTTTCACTGTTGAGCTGATTTGACCTTGCTGTGACCTTCAGATGCACTGACCATGACCTTGTGGTAACTCCCCTATGAAGCCCGACCCCCACCCTTGTCACCATGTGTACTTTGGGTGGGCTTCATTAGATTTAATTGGCCATCGGTCAAACATAAAATAAGTGTGTTATATTTCGTCCCTTTCTGCCATATCAGACAGGGCTGAAACAAGGGTGATTTGATGGGGTGATTTGACCTTGCTGTGACCTTCAGATGCACTGACCATGACCTTGTGGTAACTCCCCTATGAAGCCCGACCCCCACCCTTGTCACCATGTGTACTTTCCCCCCCAACCCTTTAATTGCCTGTTACCTTTTGGGGCGTTTCTTGGTATTGGTCCGTGTTGGGGTCTAGGTATGCTTCAATCCATCATAGACATCCCAAGGGAACATACTTTTAGCAAAAGCAACAAAAACAAGCTAGTTTCACTCGTTTTGAGCTAATTTGACCTTGATGTGACCTTGAGATGACCTTACCATGACCTTGGGGTGGCAACCCTGTGAAATCCAACCCCAACTCATTTTAACATGTGTACTTGGGTTGATGCAGATGCAATTATTGTATACTGGCCATTGGTCGAAACATAACATCAGTGGGTTATTTGGTCCATTTCTGCCATATCAGACAGGGGTGACACGAGGGTGATTTCACGGGGAGTAAAATACCCTCGAATCCTTATATAATCCCTGTAACCTCTTGGGGTGTTTTGACATATATCCTTGTTTGGGTTCAGAAATGCTTCGAGCCATCATAGACACTCAAGTGAACATAATTTTAGCAAAAAAATAAAACCAAAGGTATTTTCAACCGTTTTGAGCTGGTTTGGCCTTGCTGTGACCTTGACATGACCTTACCATGACCTTGGGGTAGCTCCCCCGTGAAGCTGATCACCAGCACATGCCACCATGTGTACATGGGTTGGGCACGGACCAATTAATTGGAAGTGCTGGCCATTGATTCAAATACAATTTCACTCCTTTCCTCGCATAAATTCATGATATTTTCAAAAGTACACAAAATATACATTATGACGTTATATTTTATTCCTCCAAATAAACGGATTTCGCGGATTTTTTTCGCTTGACACGACTTCGCATTCGATTCGCCATACCCGAAAATGGTTAAAAATGTTGAGAAAACAAAATGGGCAGAGTTCCTACCGTGGTTCACTTTTTCTGAGCGATATCTCAGATTTCCACCAGTCTATCTGTTTCATAGCATTTTATCGTCATACATTTCGAAAAATATATCTAAACAAATGAGTGTAGTCGTCATCAACACTGAAACAGTTAAAAAAAAATGCTGCAATATATATGAGCTGATGATTAACTCTGTATAAAAAAACACAGCTCCTATTGCTTTAATAATTAAACGAGCGTATGCCGTTGTAAACAAAATTATTATGTTCCGTGTCTGAAATGCGTGACGGGCGATTACAAAAAGTTAATGTTATTTTAGGTTGGGCGATAAAAATGCAATGTTTATGAAATGACAGTTGCGCTCCGTGTGTGATATATGTGACATACAATTACAAAAATGTACTGTTTTTCTAAGTCATGTGCTACAAAGGGAAAACGAACATATCGGTAAATATATCAGCATGTTTCTCATGGGCTAGAGAATAGATTGATATTATTTAAAAACAAAATAAAATTGATAAACATCTTCGAAAAATATGTCTTTTATAATATCAATTTACATACAGCCACCTAATATTTATAGGCCTACCAACGACGCACCCTGAATTACAAGCCTCATGTCAATTGTACAAGTTATCGTTCCTTTTTAAAGCAAAAAACCCTGTTCAAATCGGAAACTATCCAAACCGAAATAAACTGTGTCCCTAAGGCATTCCGGTATATACACGATGTACAGGTTTTACTGTAGTTGATTTTGCCAATGTTAATTTTTTCGGATCTGTGTGAGCTTCATAAAAAACGGAAAATATTTCATTTGATATATAAGGCGTGTATCAAGACGTGCACGAACATAGGTTTTATGTCTTTGGTTCTTTCGGTTATCTGCATAACCCCCTCGATTATTAGCAATGTAGGCCTATACTTCAAAATGATAAGCGTAATAAAGTGTTACGATCCTAATTGAGATGGGTGTGAAGTTGAAAACTAAGAGTAGATCTGAAGTGAAACCGCAAAAATGAGAATTGTTATCTCTCACAAATCAGTGAAAAAACGATTGTCGTAGCAATAATTGTCGGAGCAATGATTGTCGGAGCAATGATTGTCAGAACAATGATTGTCGGAGCAATGATAATCGGAGCAATGCTCGTCGGAGCATGAGGCTGTCCCTGGTGTAAGCATGTAGGCCTACCCTAGCCCTAGTGGCAAGTTTCAGCCACAGATTGACCGCGTACAAAATCGCGTACAAAAGACATTTCTTTGTACTGTCATATCGGAAAATATCGGGGAGTAATCAGGTCAAAAATAGGTTTTTTTAGAATCAGTAACATTTCAGTTCCATGCCCGCATGCTCAGCTCAGAGGTCGCACAGTCATTAAAAAGTTACGGACCTTGGGGTCGGGATCGTTCTCAGTCATCGCCATGTTGGATTCTTCGGGTAAAGCATTACATCCATCCACGGCCTCGGAGAATATGACACGGCAAGGCCTTCCCTTATAATGATGCCCAGACAAATGGCTCAGGGGCCTGTCCAACTAAACATCCTAAAATTAAGATCATCTTAAGTTTCTCTTATTTGCATTAGAAACGTCGAGCTATACATGCAACATTATTCTGGAAGTAGTATGGTGTATAGGCCTAATTGAAAGGGGTTTCGCCACAAATTGAAATTATTTTATCGGAATTTATAGAAAATATAAAACAAAAAACAAATAACATTGTGTGATCAAAGAAAGTCTTTGTTCTGCTGTTATTTGATACATTTCTGTTACACTATTTTTTGTTCACTCTTAATAAAAATTGTTTTCATAATATGTTATCGTGATGAATTTGTATTCGTGTTTAATATCAGTGTATGCACTATAACCCTTTGCCTCTTGTTAACATCATCTGATGCCCCAGTCTGCAGTGGATGACGTTTTTTTCAAAGCGTAATGATGAAAGAGGAGACGGATTGGACTAATTTATGTTTTGCCAAAATTTTTTCCACTTTTCGTCTTATGCAATAATTTAAATGAATATTTTTGTTTTACTAATGCGCTAATGCACCTTTCGATGACATACTATTTTATTTTGTAAATTACGATATTTTTGCTGCGACGCAACCATAATCCACAATGTTATCAATTTCATTCAATTGGAATTTCATATGACATTTTGCAACGGCCGCTGTCAAATAGAAATGTAGGCTAAGGCCGAGCACGCTCCCACAATATTGAATATGGCCTATTTACGAGTGAGCGGAGAAGAAACATTTTGTTACCCCTCAGCCATTAGAGCTGTGGGGTATAGTGATCACCAGAGTCGGGCGGTCTGGCGGTCGTGTGGGCGATCAGAAATTCAGATCTTACTAAAAAGTTAAATGATGATTTTTTTTTACAGACATGGTATGGTATGGTTGTTCTCCAGGTATTTTTGATGATCTGATTAACTTTAGGGATGAATTTATTAAAAACTAAAAGTCTGCCGCAGCCATATAAAAAAAATTGACATGGTGGTAGCGGGAGTCATTTTTTCTTATTGTTTCTTGATATTGATGGACGAAGCCTACGGCTGAGGGGTTCTGTCATCAATTGATGGCTATCTTTTTTAAAAACTTGAATGCCAGAGCGGTGTTCGAGCCCGCGATGTCCGACTTTCCAAACTGAAGCAGGTTACATCACTGCACCAGGCACCCGCCCTCTCAAATATAGAAATGATCAGGGCATACAGCTACGGACTTTAGGGGAAATAACCTGTAGGCCTATGGCATTGGAATTCCAAACATACGTTTGTTATTCATCATATCTCGCAAAATGTACATCCTAGCAATGAGACATTAAGCCATTATTGGTTGCTGGTTCACAGTCTACGACGCTGGCACCACATTAAACCAGCAAAAGGGCAATGCCTCGTTGTACCCTTGGATTGTGCATTGTGATATTCTGTGAAACCCAATAGCCTTGACCTCCATTGTTGTCACCGAGCTGGCTAATACAATGAAGTATAGGGGAGGGGGTCTTATATAACTTGTTTTCACCGAGTTCCCATTCAAAACAGTTTCCGGTGACGTCATTGCGCTTCACATAATTGCATGTAGGCCTTCAAGGGGTGAGTCCAGGTCTATCAGCTCTCACGTGTGACCTGGACCGTCCTGTTACTGGCAGCTTCGACGTGCTTCGAATGCTTTCTTCCGGCTAATACCATTATTCCGTCGATAGACCTATAACGTTACTGTCTAAAATCAAACAATCCGCTTCCGGTATTCATTAACCGCCACACAGCTTCGTCCCATACAACCACAAGACACAGTACATTGCTTTATCTATGTATTCACACACCATATTCAAGATCGGGCCCAAATTTGTTCTTCTAAAGTACTTATAAAACTGTTGATTGTGATCAGTTAAAATGTAACACACTTGATATAATATTTTGTTTGCGGCAATAAGCTGGCTGCTCATTTTATTTCACACAATATTGTTACAGATGCCTAGAGTGTATTTTACAGGTATACGAGTTAATGGAAGTTATTGATTGACAAATAGGGGAGACTGGGGCACCTTGTGATATGGGATAGCTTGAGACAGGCCTGTTTGACACAGAAATTATTTTGTGATTTGTGCGCTATCTGGTCAATGGTACCAAAACTAACCAATTTCCATTTTGCGCCCAATTGCCAATGGCTGTTGGAAATCCTTGGCATGTATGTAAGCTTAGGTCCATTTTTTATATGAGAAGTACATTTTTGGATGATCAATATTTGTTTCTATAGATCACGTAATACTTTATTTACTTTTTTGGGATGATCAATATTTGGTTCTATAGATCACGTACCGGTAATAGCCTACTTTATTTTCCCATGATTTTGGTGGTATCTTACACCTGTGCTATTACTTTATAACTTGACTTTATATATATAAGGGTTCAGGGTTTCCGCCACAAATGTTTGAGTGGGGGGGGGGGGTCCAAAATGGGTGGGGGTCTGGAGGTCTGGAGTCGGAGTTTCAAATTTTCGTGCTTAAAATGGCCTATTTTAACTGAAATAACAGCAAAATATGGAAAATACATTCATTTTCTTTGCCAAATAGGGGGGATATCCCCCTTTTAGTTCTGAATAGGGGGGGGGGGGGGGTCCGGTACCCCAAGTCTGTCTCAAGATGCCCCGAAAGTGTCTCAAGGTGCCCCCACTTTTTTCAGGCACTGCAATATCTATAGCATTAGCCAATTGCAGGCTTTAACTACAGGTGCAATATTCATATCTTGATTTTAGGTAGATCCACGTTGTCTTCAGGTACCTAATATGGTGACTCAATGTAGGCCTACCTCAGGTACTGTCTCAAAGTGCCCAAGTACGGGGTGCATCAAGACATATTTTTGAAAATATATTTTGTTAAAAAATGAAACGTTACCCATTGCTGACAATTTTCATCTCTTGCCCAAATATACCCCACTGGATTCTGTATCCATAGGTGTCGTCAAAATGTTTTATTTCTAAAATTCAATATATGGATGGTGGGTTTGAATTTTTCCGCCTCAAAATGCCAAAGTCTCCCCTAGCTTAAGCTACCTGAAACAATCGTCAAACCTTACCACGGTTGGTCACGGAATCATGGTTTTGAACCGTAACTAATATACGAACTATTACTATTATCATTTATTATTATTATTATTATTATTATTATTATTATTATTATTATTATTATTATTATTATTATTATTATTATTATTATTATTATTATTATTATTATTATTATTATTATTATTATTATTATTATTATTATTATTATTATTATTATTATTACTATTACTATTATTATTATTATTATTATTATTATTATTATTATTATTATTATTATTATTATTATTATTATTATTATTATTATTATTATTATTATTATTATTATTATTATTATTATTATTATTATTATTATTATTATTATTATTATTATTATTATTATTATTATTATTATTATTATTTATCATGTATTATTGAATAAATAATACACGGTTACCGATAATCGCACGGTGAAATGATGTTCCAAGCTTGATAACACTCTGGCTAAGTTTGTATTGAGTGATATTTGCACGACTGGTAACAACATATATACATATAGTCAATAAACTATAATGTGAAAAGAGAAATCGAGTTTGCCAGTAAGTTGAACGTTAAACGTTCAGCTTACTGGCGAACTCGTGCCGCAAGTGATGTACCACAAGTGATGTCAACTAGTACCACAAGTGATGTCAACTCGTACCCAACAAGGCAGGTATCAGATGCTGTTACGAGCTGACATCACACAACAGATGTCAACTCGTAGCCATGTGACTTCGTACCCATGACATTCGCCGTTTTTAATGTGTTTACTGTTACTATAAGTATACTTCTAAGCATGTTGACGATAACATGACGTATTTGTGAAAACATAGTGGATTAGGAATAAACGTTATAGAGTAATAAATTTGAAAAAAAAATCCAAAATATATTGGAAGAACAGCCTAGTCACATAAGTCATATGTAGGAAAGATATGTGTAATAAAAATCATTAGTTAAAACAAATTAAGCTCAGCCTCAAAAAAATGTGCCGCCAAAAAACTAAATAAAACTAAATAAAATTGAAAAAAAACGACAAAAATATATGTCACATTTGTTTTAAATGGCTGCGGCAGCCATTTAATTTTTTAATGGATTCATCTCAAAATCAGATCATCAGAAATATCTAGAGAACAACCCCACGAAATTTGAATGCAATGCAATGGTTTATAAGTTATCGTGCCCACAAACTTTTTGGGCGGCCAGCAGATGGCTATTTTTTAAAATGTCCTCTATCAGCCATTTTTTTAAATAATTTTTCCCAATAGGTCATCAAAAATACTCAGTCCAACCTACAGAGCTCCTCAAATATACTAAATTAGTATAAATTATATATTGATTTTTCTCCTAGAGCAAAGCGAAATAATAATAAGAGTTTATGTCATCTTTTTTTGAGGATTTATTCGTAACCTAGTGCTAATAACAAAATTATGAAACGATGAGCAAAGGTCAGTTTCACCAACCGACTTAAAGCAGCGTTATGGTTCAATGA
>OZ024912.1:65166056-65433356 GCA_964017125.1 Flabesymbios commensalis
TTATGGTTCAATGAACAATAATATTTACATTGCGGCGGACATTACGCTGTGGACGTTAACCATGCTGCGCATGCGTGCCATTGCATTGTTCGCCCACAACACAACGAATCATGACGACTGGAGACTTAGGGACACTTCAAATTATTTGGTGAAAGATATGCGCGCCCGGATGTCATTGTCCTCTGATCACATACAGAAATACCCAGGGAACCACAACATCAAATTTGAATGCGATCCAACCCACGGTTCATACGATATCGCGCCCACGAGCTTTTTGGGCGACCATTTTTTTTAAATATCGTCCGTCAGCCAACGTCCCTAGCCTGCGCAAGCTATACGCCTTGGTCACGGAAGTTCCCCACAGTATTTATGCTTGAACTGGAAAGAAACATTTTGTTTCTTTGAGACCGTGTCCATGGATTAAGGCATGCGCTCAGCTGAAAGCACATTGCACAGAGTGTTGGTTCTCTGCATACAATTTTCAACAAGGCATAAACAAATCATTGTTATACAGACCCTCTCAACAATTCAGACCGAGATGGAATGACAATATTATCAAGCAGGACAATACTATTGTAGGCTTGTCACACAATCGAGCCATACTGGGAAAGCTGACTTGAGTAATAAAGACTGACATTTCCCATAGAATAAGTGAAGTTGAACAGGAAAGATCACAATCATATAACAAATGATTCTAAATACAATGGCCCAAGGGTGTCGTGACAGAATTATTAGTTCATTGTTTCTGCACCCCACATAAGAGAAAGCATGACAGGAAAAAAATGAAGATCTAGCAGCCTGGTAAAAGTAGACTATCCAGTTTTTAGTGCTCGATCTGAATCGGTTTTTAAGCTATTGTCGTCATATATCGCATCTGATCGTAATTCGCCCATGATGCCCTCGTCACCACAAAATTTAACTGTGCACCAGCAAACAGGAGAACTTGATTTAATGTCGTTTTAAATGTTGGGCAAAAATAATAGACGGTGGACCAACTATAAAACAATATACGCTCAACGTATCGCCGGTCGGAAAAACCCATATGTTTTTTGGTAATGACTGGCCTAATTCTAATAAACGCGCTCATCTAAAAAGAGAGGGAAAACATAGTCACCTTACAAGTTTCAGTCAGATTGGATAGCATTCCTGCTTGGATAGCATTCCGGTTTTCAGCTGTCCATTGATTATAAAATCATATAAATTTGTTGATTGACATATCTTATACTACACCTCACATACCACACAGTTGTTACCTCATTCCCAACACAATACAACGCGTAGCTGACTGATTATTAGCAGACCAAATTGGGTGAAAACTTCATAAAAATATAATTAATATACTGTATATTACAAAATAAGACCACCGAGCAGGCGAAAAATGTCTTAATTCAGCATGATTTCTGGCACAGTCACATTTTGACGTGAACTCAACACTTTTTTGGTACCTGCCACTCGCCCGCCCCCCCCCCCCCCCCCCCCCCCCCGACCAACGAAAGCGTGGCTCAGCATGTCACATGATGAGATCAGCCAATCACCGCCGTCAGTCAGTCACTATTGGTTTTATTTAAATTAAGGGGTGGAATGCCACACTCGGACCCACGTTTTGTAACATTTCGTGCTAGGGACAATGACCATCTCTTTTTATTATGTCTCCCCTCTGTACACAGGAGTGAGGAAATATTGATTTACCTATGTCCGCTCAGTCTGTCTCAGTCTGTGTCTGTCTCCCATTCATTTCAGTATTGGGTTAGCGTGTCGTGTTTGGTGCCATACTGAAAGTGAGCAGCATCACAGACGGCGGGCCAACATTAACCCAGCTAATTGTTTCAAAGCATCGTGCTGGTACCGCCAGCATGAAGTACTCACTAGGGCTGAATGGACACTGCCCAGCACCGACGATGCTGGCCCAACATTTAACAGACATTGGATCGGTGTCAATTTGTACTCTGTGGACACACCACCGCCAACAGAAAGCACTGTTCAGTGTTGAATGGTTGATGGCCAGAGCCGGCGACAGTTGACCAGCGTTGAACAGGCATTGGGTTGGTGTGTGGTGTTTGCTAGGCATGATAGTGTGGTAGGCACTTGGCCGCTGCATGATACGAGTTCACTTAGCTGTCCAGCAACACTGGGTATTCACACAATGCTGTTTCATTGTTGGCCCACCGTCTTCGACTCTGGCCCATCATGGAAACAGCATTGGGTGTATGACCCGTGTTTGCTGGGTATTAGCGATCAACCTTCAAGCTGCTGGAGTGGAGACATCTCCAATTTTTTTATTTGTACCAAAAACTACACCCTTCTAGTTCTAAATTTAAAATAACACATGAAAGACAATAAAAGAGTGAGTCATTGTTAGTCGTTTCACTCTGTCAAGCGACGTGTCACCTAATGGCCAATTCTATGTAAGTCTAGGTAGCCTGTAGTAGTCCATGGGCCAGAATTGGTCACCGTGAACCCCCACTACTCAGCCACACCACACCACACATTTTTAAGCTCTGATATGTTCACAACATGAAATGGGATGTTATCAGTAAAAAAATAGAGACGAAATATATATTTTGACCGCTTATATGGGGGTACCCCCAAACCTGTCTGAAATTAGGGGGTAGGGTTACGCAAATGTCTGTCGTTGCAGTTCGAGCCTACCAATCTACACATACAATATACCATGTAAAAGATAACTAAATTTTCGTTCTACTGATGTATTGCATGATGCAGTGGATTAGACAGTTATCTCTACACATACGTTTAAACATTTTTTTATTGCAATAATAAAAATCGACAACAAAACAAACAATATAGTCAACATGTTCAATGAAAACGACTTAAAAGACATAATTATTGGCCATATATATATCTAACCTATGTTTTCTAAACCCAGATATGTATATCCATAAAATTGAGTGGTATTTAGATTTGTACATTACATATATATATTTTTAAATGGAAGAATATTGCAGACTTTTTTGAAAATGTGTGTATTTATCCTGGATTGAAATATGAAACATTTAATGTTGCTCTGCATTTAAGTCTATATTTTTTGTCCCGTTTGTTTTTACATAATTTGTGTGTGCTGAATTCGAAACTCTCGGATAAAATTCTATTTTTGGTGTACTTCACCTCTAAATAAGCGAAACAAAAAATGGCCGCCTAAACCACATCTTTTCTACATTTGTGTTACAAATTATTGCACGATTTCTGGTTTCTGTATGATTAGGAGTTGATAAATTTATGTCACATGTGTTTCGATCCGAATGACCTATATTAATTTTGACCGCCAACACACAAATAAAACATTTTTCATGCACGTGAACTATAATATGATAAACAACATCTAATTAAAAAAAATCTAAAAAATAGACTACGTAAAACGGTGGATTAGGTTAAACAGTGTTGAAAAGCATTCGAAACTGTGTTAAAGAACAGTGTATTCTAACATGCTTTGATGTGCTTAGTATTTAGAATGACGTCATTTTTGTAATTTAAATAGTAATTTTGTAAAATTACGTCCATCTCGGATTTCACGATAAACTATAGGTCAGACGATGAACAGTAAACATCAAAAATGTTTGTTTTCGCCCCAAAGTTATACAAAATCAATAAATTGAGTAATTCCGTGCGTGCGACAAATAACATAAAGAGGTTTAACTTACATTTCTATAGCCGTTTTTTCTTGATCATATGAAGGTGAATATCGCGGCCATTTTGGATTTTTTCTTTCAAATTTACTCATCAATAACGTTAATTCCTAATTCACTATGTTACCACAAATACGTCATATTATCGTCAACATGTTTAGCAGTATACTTATAGTAACAGTAAATACAGCAAAAACGGCGGATGTCTTGGATTTGAAGGTCGAATAAAGTTTATTTCTTTTCAAAGACACAAGAAAAAAATTATCAATTAAAAACCTTTCAGAAATCATAACTTGTGCTTTAATGGCGGCAGCCGGCGAACAATAAAAAATATGGGGTTTTCTTAACATTTTGATGGCCATTTTGTGTTTTGCTAATTTGAAGGTGACGATCACCAAAATTAATATAGAATGTTACCCGACAGATTTGAATTCAGCGCACACAAATTATGTAAAAAGAAATGGATAAAAAAGTATACACTAAAATCTTGAGCAAAGTTTTATGTTTCAGATTTCAGCCCAAGATAAATATATATATTTTCATGAAAGTCTTCGATATTTTTTCATTAAAAAATATTAAGACATTTATAAATATAAAGAAGACACATTTTGAAGCATACACATATATTTAAGATCATATAGGCCAGATATGGTTATGTCCAACCCGGGTGTCCAACAATTACGATTTATTTATATCGTTTTCTTTGACCATGTTGACTAGTTTGTTTTGTTGTTATTCACGGAGAGACGACTATTTAATCCACTGCAATGGGTGATGAGTTATTAGAACGGAAATTCAATTATCAGTTATATGCTATATTGCATACATGTGCTGATTGGTTATTCTGATCAATAACAGACGTTTCCGTAATCCTACCCCTTAATTTTAGACAGGTTTGGGGGTATCCCCATATAAGCGGGCAAAATATATATTTCGTCCCTATTTTTTCACTGGTAACATATCAATTCATGTTTTGGACACATCACAGCTTTAAAAAAAAGTTGGTGTGGATGAGTAGTGAGGAGGGAGAGGGATGCACGGTGACCAATTTTGGCCCATGGACTAATAAGTTTGATCCCAAACTAGGCATAGTATTATCCGGAGGTTTAGGAGCCGAGCGGAGACATGCTTCGCAAATTCAAGGGCCATTTTTTTAAGGTCCAGTTTTTTAATGGCCATTACATTTTATTGCGCATAAGCCTAAATTTTCTTTATTTATTTCAATTTTATTTTAAAGTTGATTATTTATGTATTACATGTCCTTCGGACAATTATTTATCTCGCGAAAATTTAGTTCGAAAATATGTATTTTAAAAATACTCCTTCCTCCTCTCCCGGTAATTGAATAATGGCCCCCTTAGGAATTGTTTAGAAGAACGGAGAGCTTTCTGAATAAATATACCAATAATTTCTGAGAGGAAAAACATCATTCAGCATAGATGCGAATTCACTCCTTTTTAGCTTTTGAAATAAACCACACACTTAGATAATTTATAACCCCCCTCCCCCTTTGCCCCCCACTTTATTATATTTCTGGATTCGGCACTGGTTTGTTTACTGTTGGCCCTTCCCTGACCGTTTACGAAGCCGACCAAGCAGTGAACCAACCCTGGGTCAATGTCTTGACAGACCTGAGTTTTTTTAGGGGAAGGGGAGGGGATTATCATCTAGACTGAGTGTTCGCCGGGCTATCGCCCTGAGCAATTTGCTGGGGAGATTTCCTTTTCTGTTTCCGTTCGTCTCATAGTCACTGTTACCCTACTCATTACCATAGCCCTGTGATCGTCAAAACTGACGGCGTTCTGAAACAGTATATTGATGATGGACTGGTCAAAGCGATGGCATCCGGCGTAGGAACCGAACTTGTCTCTGTCGCTCCATTTGCACTGTAGATTGTGTGTGGGCTGAGCGCAGCGCGGATCCAGGGCACATAGGTATAGCCAGCGCAGCACACGGTGGTAGGCAGAGCACGTGCGACACATGAGACAAGTGGCGTGGCGCATGTGAAGCTGTCGCATGCGACGCAAGTCCGTCGGCAGGAATCTGTAGACGACGGGACTAGTTGCCGCGAATATAGACACATTTGTTTTGTCGTGAAATATTAATCCGGTGCCATCGCCTGAGTCCACTGTAGCGTCTGTGACAGCCTTGATCAGGCGCACGTGTGCGTCCAGCCAAAACACACACGGGTACTCCAGCAGCAGCTCCTGTGGTAAAGAAAAAATATGAACATTGTTAACAATTAACCCTTACAACGTTTAAATATTTTTTGCTTAAACCGTGGAGACCAAAGAGTTTTTATCTCCCGCCCGTAGGGGAAGTGGAGTGTTAGTCGCGCCAGGATTCCGTCCGGCGTCAGCATGGTCAGGCGTCACGTTTTGTTGTGGGCGCAAAAACTCAAAAAAACTACTGGGCAATTTTTTTTGAAATTTTAACATCACTTTCCCAACAATATGGGGATGTGCGTGTGATTTGCTACCAAAATTCACAATAGCCGCCAGAGATCAACACCTAAATATTATGTAGGCGCAAAAACTCCATAATTCAAACTGAGAAATCATTCAAATTTTGCAATCACCTTCCCACGATATGGAGATAGGCAAGTGTTTTTTAATGTTTTGCTGAAATTTAAAACGGCCGCCACGGATCAACTGCAATTATTCTGTGGGCACAAAAACACAAAAAATAAAGTCGGAAATTATGCAAATTCTACAATCACATACCCCACGATATGGAAATGTGCAGGTGATTTTTCAAAGGTTTTACTAAATGCAAAATGGCCGCTATGTATGATTTTCATAATTTTTGTGGTCGCAAAAACTCAAAAATTGAAGTCAGATATAAATCACATTTTACAGTTACATTATCCACCATCTGGAAATGTGCAGGTGATTTTACTGAGAAATGGCCACCACGACTCTTCAAATATTCTCTATACCTAGCCTAATTTATGGCGAGGGATGATATAAAAATTCAGGCCTTTTGTTTCAATTTGAAATCATCACAGATGTCATAGTTAACTTTTTCCGCTTCATTTGAATACCGGTATCTATGTGATGGGTCCACGGCCATTATAAATCTTTTAATATTTCAGTATTGGGGCCGTCTTTAGACGTCAGAAATTGACGTCTTTAGACGAGAACGGGGCTGAAAGGGTTAACAAGAAAAATACATTTTTTGCTCAATCTGCCATATTAAGTGATATCTAATTTTAAAAGGAAAAATTGATCCGTCTGTGCAATGCTACCTTTTTTAGAAATACGCAACCTGCCCCAATACATCCCACCCTTGGTTCATATATAATATATAGAGATATTTATGATTCTTGCAGAGCAGTAACGTAGAGATACTAACAAAATACCGTCGCCTCGGAGCTAAAGGATCCTATCTGCCACTCTGACGAGTGTCAGATAGGATCCTTTAGCTCCGAGGCGACGATACATCGACCTGAAAGCTGCTGTAATTTTGGGCTAGCATCGAAGGCGATGGGTCAGCATTAAATTAACCATTATTATAGTCAGGCACCACAAAGATTTCTTTCGCCTAACCATGCATCCGCTCTTAGAGTTTTTACTTGATGGATTATAAATCATCAGGTGTCCTGTGAACTGATGAAGCATACCAGGCTGATATCAAGAGAATCTCCCTGAGCGTTCTGAGAAAAATGTCAAATTCGGATTAAATAGCCACCAAAGCCCATAGCGAAGAATTACTTTTAAACTATTTGGTTTAGAATAGAGAGTGACACGTAACCAGTCGCAAATATTCATCCGATCTTCCCGTTTTTTTCTGAACACATTCTGATGGATTAACCTGGGTGAGTTCGAAAATCGGCTAATTTGCATGTCCGAGATGATCAACATGGACTACTTTGCATATCCAAGATCGACGTAAACGCTCGCCAAATGATAATGTCGATTTCGTCAATAATCTGTACGACTCACGGAAAAAGTGTGTTTTTGTGGATAATTATTGTCATTGTCAAAGGAAAGGAAGCAGTGTCTACTTACGAACTGTATGATGGGCTTCCACGCATAGTTGTACAAATTCTTAACATGGTGCGGATATTTGTCGAATTGGAATTTCCTGACAGTTACGTTACACCAATTCTGTACCTGTGATAGAAAATATAGAGGTTGATAAAATTGATCCAAACATGGATTTGGAATTTAATCCACTTCAACATTTTGAAATTGTGGGTCGCATCAGCTTCAAGTGATGGACAATAATTACTCAGATTTGACAAAATGGAAGTCCACGATTTTGAAATATTGCTGATAGATCTCACGATTTATACAATGGCGTGTGTTTGGATGTAACTAATTATGTTCATTTGAGAACCGACTTGTGAAAGTTGATCACGACCCGGTGATTTGAAAACCGAGAAAAAGTCAAGGATGTCAAATCACCTGGCTGTGGGAGTGATCGACTCTCACACAAAGGTTCTAAAATGAACATATTTGCCGACACTTTATTAACGTTACTATTATTACCATCAGACACAATGTCCACGTAGACCTATGCCTATTATGGACAAACAAAGATGCAATAAGAAGACTAGGCCTACCAGGCTAGATGCCTTTATGTCTATGAATAGGAGCGTCTGGATTGTCCTAATTATATAATAATAATATATTTATTTTCGTACTCAGGGTGCATGTACATGCAATTGAACAATAACATTTATAGTGAAATTATGTGAAGAAACATAGAAATATCACTCGGTGCAGAGAAGATCAATCACAGATAGTATATCCTCTCACAGTATGTTATCTTAATGTACATCGTTTCTTAGCGTCAGTAGTTGATTTATACAGGCTGATACAGCAACAACATCATCAGCAGGCGTGTCAAAGTGTAATAAATGTTTGGAATTTAGGTACATCATGCCGTGATATTTCATACAGTAATGATATATGGCTAACGCTATTTGAAACGGCGGGGCTGCTGCCTTGCATTGTAAGATTATGACATATTTCATTTTCAGTCTTAGCATTCTTATTTACAAAGTTTACAAAATGTTTACGAATATGATTGAACATGTATGGGTTTAACAGATTACAGGTAATATAATATGAGTTTTATTGGGTAATTCATCAATGCCCGAGACATTTCCTACAGGCGGTATAAAATACCTTAAGAGCATAGGTGGAGTAGTCTTAAAGACCATGTACTATAAGATGGTCGACTCTCCCGAAAACGTGTAATCTCTCTCAGTACCGTCCCCCGGTGTTGGGGGATGGAACTAATGCTTTTCTACTTTATCAAGTATGATTTTACCATATTACGGATTCCGATGAGTAATAGTGACATCGATGTTATTAAAATAATACACATTTCACATAATAAAAATCAGAAAAATAAGTATTAACGGGGATTTCCATTTTTTATCAGATA
This sequence comes from Flabesymbios commensalis, assembly GCA_964017125.1. Lineage (NCBI taxonomy): Eukaryota > Metazoa > Annelida > Polychaeta > Terebellida > Flabelligeridae > Flabesymbios > Flabesymbios commensalis. Next base: position 65,175,095 of record OZ024912.1, read on the forward strand.
ATTTGGTGATTAGTTATCAATACTTTTTAAATGTCTTCTTCTCTTTGGTACTTCAGGGGTTGATGCGTTCGTATAAGCAAGTATGCATATTCATTGTTTACAAACAACAGGTGCCGCCCAGCTAACACGAGACGTTGATCCAATTATATAGTGACACTGGTCCAACGTTTGTAATGCTTAGTTAGCAATAGTTGAACGATGGCCATGCCATGCGTTAGCAAGCGATCAACTCATCATCTTTTGAAACGGGCATTATGCGAGTATACTCATACAGTTTAAAACATATCAATACATATATATGCACAATCAATTTCTAATAACTAATTTATCCTTATAGTTCCGTGTCGGTGCTAAGTTTAATAGCCAATAATGAACCATTTTCTAAAAAAAATACAGAAGATAACTGTCAAAATCCTCCATCTTGTAACGAAATCTCGGGTCTGTCTGTACACTACCGTGATTTGACCAATTGACTGTACAGTGTCGATTTGTTGAGAGTAATATGGGGAAAAATAAACAAATGTCAAGAATTTAATATATTAAGTCCATCTCTAATTTCGATACTGTTGCAAATTAATTTAAGTAGCAAATTATTTTTTAATAATGATAATGTTGAATATTATATGGGTGTTTTTATTATATATATGTAATTTGAACTATGTACCGTTAATTTTATGATACATAATATGCACCGCATATGCATTCAATGGAGAAATCGAAATCATCTTGTTTTACTGTCGCACTTCACTGATTCCACCATTGTCGTACAAATGGCTGGTCTTTGGAATCAATCATCCGTATTATTCATGGCTCATCGCTCTATTCATTCCAGTTTATTCCGTTTGACTCGTCCAACGGAATTTTGAATCAAAATTACATATTTTTTTCCGGTAGTGTATACATATGTTTGGCCGGTTATGTTTACCACCAGTATCAGCTCAGTCTCAGGGTAAAACTTTCGGCTATGCCCCTATATGTCATTTGTCAGCGGTCGTGCTTGGGGGCTGCATGAAAAGGTTAATTATTTTAATAGGTTAGTTTAGCTATAAAAATAGTAATTCACGTGTCATTTTTAAAATTATTAGTCTTACTACCAATATCATTAATTTATCAAAGCACCCTTCTTATTCCGTCTTATTATGTCTTGCATTAATTACAGAAATGGTATATACTTCAGATATATAAATTAGAGAGATCAGTATATCTTCTAGGTTTCAATACGTCTACAAGCCTATCTAAAGCATGTATAATGATTGATAAGTATTTTTTACAGTTTGAAACAGCGCTCACTTCCTCCAGATACCCTCCACACATAACCATGACGCTAACGCACCTCAGCCAGTGTCCGCTATTTTGGATTCATTGAATTTGGCGTTCGTTAAATTTGGCGTGATATATCAGCATTGTCTTGATACGCCATGTAAACTCATGTGGAAAATAGAACCAGATAATTATACATTATTTAACAAACGAAAATAAAGTTGGCTGGCTAATTTTTAGTGCCAATGTAACACGACTATTAATTCGATAAATACTATATATATCAAAAATAAAAAGTAGTAATACAAATCAAAAAAATAAATTAAATATACGTAATATATTTCTTAGTTTGGCACTCCGCCCCGATCTCCTCTATATCGTGTACATTGAATAAAACCCCAGGGAAGGCCGTACCCCTATGTACTCCGTAAATTGTTCATATCTGGGCTACCTTGGCATTATCAGTGATGCAAAATATATTATCGTATGCCTTTAATGTAAATTAAACAATACTTAAACAATACGAAACAAATTGATCGATTTGTAGAATTCCTGCCAAATATGATTACCAGGTGGTCTGAATGACTATGTGGCGAATCTTTGGTGGTCAAAGGTCGCTCTCGGATAATCACGCACGTCTTATTATAGGTACAAATATTAAACCCAGTGAAACGTAATTTAATGCTGGGAGAGTAGATAATTAGCTATAAAATGCACTTCCTGCTGATCGGATTTTCTTAATAATGTGAGACGGTCTTCATAAAAGGTGGGCTTATCAACTGATATGAACAAATTGAAAATTAGTTGGAATGATCCTGTGTAATAGGAGCGCCACATCTCATCATCTTCCCTTGGCCAGGCTCACGCGAGTGCATACCGCAGGCTGCGTGCTCGTGGGTAAGATAACTTGTTTTGGAAGATGCATCTCATGCACGCCCGTTTCTTAGATATTTCAGTTCCTCACTTCCAAACTCCACACTGTGTGTCTGTGGAGTTTGTCCAAACTAGTAATGCTGGGCCAGCCTTACCCCAGCATTGGTTCATCGTCTCGTATTTGCTGGCAGGTGACGATGTTTGCAAGGTAGATACGGGAAAGAAAACCAAGATTAGGGTAAAGTAAAACATAATATTATTATGTCTCCCCTCTCACAGAGAGGTGAGGACATGTTGGTTTACCCTTGTCCGCTCTGTGTGTTTGGTGGCTAAAGTGATGAGATTATCACTAGTTTCATATGATGATACACTTGCCAAAGCGTAGTTCCAACTCCCGTTTAAAGGTGACACCACTACATATTATTAACGCATTTGTATGGTGAAATCCGCAATTCGACCATCTAATTGTACATGGTCTTTTGTAGTCCCATAGTTGGTAGCCGTACACTGCCATACAAAATGAATTTAAAAGTTTTTTTTAATATTACTTTAAAAGAACCAAAGCTAAGATAACAACTGATCCGTTCTCATATAGCCTATGCCTACAAATCATCAGAGGCGCGTTTTATACGTGAATACATTATATTAGGTCCTATAAATAATATTACCAAGGTGAGATTATCTGCAAGTATTCGATAATGTTTTCCCATCGATACATATTTGTAACGTTTCATATTTAGATGAGCTGCGGGACAAATCTAGACATTTACTTTTATCAGCATTGAAAATGGTTCTTAAAACTCGAAGCATGTTTTCAGCATCAACAACAACGTGTTTAGTGGGGGCCAACAAAATAATGTCATCGGTGTAAACTATAGAGCACCAGTAAAATGTTTCCCATGTTGTATCCAATTCCTGACTGTTTAAGCTTAAACGCCCATTCCCAGGCTAAAATCATAAAAAATCGGTGATTTTATTTTGGCTTCTTATTATGAATATATGATATAAACATGTCCATAGACTAGAACTGAAAAAGTTTTTTTAATTTTTGATTTTAATTTACCAGTTAGGCTAGATATAGAGACGAAATTCCTGATTTTTTATTTTGGAGAACCATTACAGTCAAAAATAAGAAATACGGGAATGTCAAATTAATGGCTCTTGTTGTTATAATAATTTCTTCACAAACATATCCCCTTGATGATGTTGATACTGCGATTGTAGCGTTATAGTAGGTGTGGTATTGCCGTCAATGAAGTTGAATAGAACTTCGCCGTTAGCCTATGTCAGTCATTAGCCAGATTAGCATGATTAGTATTCCTGTCAGGCTACAGATCTTTGCACCTGTCTTTACAGCTCAAACTAGCCTACATGTAGTGACAGGGGCCTACAGTTTAGTGACAACTAGATCCCTATGTCTAGCACAACTTATGGCCTGATCTCAGCCAGTAGTAGTAAGCTTAGCCTAGGCATCTGCTTACACACAGACATATTCCAGCAAACTTAGAACAAAATTTAGGAAAGATCGGGAAAAAAGAGGGGGGAGATTACATTTTGGATATTAGTTTCTGAGCCATATCTGGAAAACATAAAAAAGTCCCCTGGGATCATTCTTATGCTAGAGGACAAAATCCAAGATGGCCGCCAACAATACAGAAAATACCATAGCTTTTTTTCTAAATGACATAGAAAGCTGTTTTGGTGCCTAAATATAGGTTTTTGATACCAAGAAATCGATTACAAAATAGCAATAAATTCTAACTTCCATATCACATGACATTGTAGGTACGAGGAAAACTCAAAGATGGCCGTCAATTATATAAAAAGTACAGTGAATAACACGTGACACCCGTTTGATACCTGCCTTTAGATCAGGGAGGTTTCAACTGTACTTAGAAACCTCTGATGTTCATTTGACACACCTGCTACGTTATTAACACATGGCGGAATTATTGTTATGAGAGCATTTCAACCCAGTATGTGGTAGGCTAATAATCACCTTAATTAACGTGTTTAACATTTTAAGTGTAAAAAAAACTGGCCAGTCAACATAAATATTATTTAAGGACGATAAATAATATTTTATGACAGAGTATTTACGTCGTACTCTGCATTTGGAGCAATACCGCGGATGAAGCAGAAATTCGCGTAGCTCCACATTACAACGAGGATGTTGAGCAATTTGGAACACTGTAATTGTGACATTGGTATTGACATTATTATCCTTCAAAGCGGTAAAATTCGAATTGTCACAAATATGAGTAATTTTCACTCACTTGAAGTTGTGGGTCGCTACCGGGATGAAAATGAATCATATTTGTTTAATTTGTGACCAAACATTTTTCAAATATTGATGTTCAATCATTTCGTTCTCAATAACAGTGATTTGATCGACTAATAAAAAGGAACTTTAGACGACGTCTAAAGTCGATCCCCACGCTGTAAGAACCAAACTATTTGTAATGTCCGTAGACCCATAACATAGGTATTCCAATGAAGCGGAAATAGATAACTAAGACATTTATGATGATTTTAGATTGAAAGTAACCTTCCGTCTCTATGGTCAACCATTTGTATAAAAAATATTTCAGCGCTTTAAGGGTTAGGGTTGTACGGTGGCAGATACGACACTTTAATCTCAATGGCTTAGAGGTAAAGTGACCCAAGTCCGTATTTTCTCATTTTCCACAAATGACTTTAATTTAAAAATCAAATAACAACATTATTTATTTCGTTTTTTTATTCAACTTTGTTAGGCCAATAATCAGAAGCAAATAGGAAGTTATGCATTGGTGTTGACTTTTTAGCCCGCCTTTTTAATTTTAATTAAAAAAGGTATTGTATTGCAATTGAAGCTCGGCGCCATAACTTGAAAAGTTTTTCATATATCCTTCCCAAATTTGTTAAGCATGTTACTAAAGACCAGTTCTCGGATACAAATATTAAAAATGGCCGATTTATTGCAATTTTTCGCATTTTACGTCAATAATTTGACCTTGTGGGCGCGATAGCTTGAAAAGTGTTTCATGTGTCCTCTTCACTTTTGTTCAGTCATTATTGAGCTTGTCCGAGAACTGGTCACTAGTAGCATGCATAACAAATTTGAAGAGGATGCACGGAAAACTTTTCATGTTATCACGCCCACAAGGTCAAACTATTGACGTAAAATGCGAAAAATCACAATAAAACGGTCATTTTGATTTTATTTTCCAGCCATTATTAAACTTGTCCAAGAACTGGTCACTGGTAGTTACCAGTGACCAGCTCTTGGACAAGTTCAATAATGGCTATAAAAAAATCTAAATAGGCGATTTATTGTGATTTTTCGCATTTTACTTCAATAGTTTGACCTTGTGGGCGCGATAACATGAAAAGTTTTTCATGTATCCTTCTCAAATCTGTTATGCATGTTATTAATGACCAGTTCCCGGAAAAGTGCAATAAAGGCTAAAAAAGTCAAAATGGTCGATTTATTGTGATTTTTCGCATTTTACATCAATAATTTGACCTTGTGACCGCAATAATAACTTCAAGTTCAATAATGGCGGCGGGCTATTGTCGCGTGTGCTCTTGTTTATTCCTACTGGCAGGTATATTTTTATTGATGTCGTAAAACCCATTTCAGGCAATATTTTTTCAGTTCATTTTTTAAAAAAGCTTTTGAAATTTAGCAATATCCATTTATTTTGAAAAGTCATCGACAAACACCAAAACTGTCTAGTGCCTCATCATCTTGCTCTAGTAAAAAAATGGTAATGATTGGCATGTCAACATTTAAGCTGCCTTTTTCCGTATATCTCAGAGGTAATCTAATCCAAGACAAAATGTCCCTATATAAACTGATGGACTTGGATCACTTTACCATTGCTGAAAAGTATCAATTTTGAAAGTGAACAAATATATGTTGATTAATAAGTATCGAATTTGTCAACGTCAAGCAATCAGCCAGATTTCAAAATCATAGACCTCGGTTATGTCATTTCTGAATAATTTTCACTCACTTGATGTTGTGGATCGCGTTAGCGAAAAACAACTTCAAGTGAGTGAAATTAAATATTTTGGCGGTAAAGGGTTGAGTCACAAGAGAAACTAGAACGTATGCCATTATAATTATTCATTTATGTAATGAAATAATATAAACAAAATAAAAATTTGGTGGTTAATGTAACGTTTTGATATGATTGACAGCGGTGTGGTAATGTATATAATCAGGAATGCATAACAGTTATGCATTTCTGATATAATGTATATGTTATATATCATTTTCGAATGTCTCATCGTCAGCTACTCAAATTCAATTCAATTCGATTTAATTAATTTTGTTGAACAATATACTTGCTGTAAACAAGTAATTAAGTCGGCCCTATAGGTACATTATAGCATAATTGTATAATAAAAATGTGCTAGGTAAGATAGCGACATTAAGGAACATACAAATAACACAAATAATTTATCGCCTGGGCGATATAGTAAACAGTAGTTGCCACCTAACTGGTTCTGCTGTAAGGTATGCTTGAAATTTCACCATAACATCATAATAGGCTCTGCCTTTGCTGTATATTATATGTGGTTTTTAAAAAGTTATTTTTAGGTTGCATATTTACTCTTCTGATATTTTAAAATCACTGCCTGACGACCGAAACAACCAACAAACAAGCTAAAAGCTGATATAATTCAATTTATTTTTTTCAGTCACTTGAAGCTGTGTCTGGCTATCGCGATCCACAACATGCATCAGTGTTTCAAGATTGAAGGCATATTTTACTTTTAACAACTGGTTATAAAAGTGCTAAAAAAGGCAGAATGTCTACTGTAGTGGACATTCTAAGGGCTAGTATACATTCTAAGGGCTAGTATACCTTTTTAAGCTGCTCTTCTTTCAGACCCAGATCATAATATAAGACAGGTGAGCGGGGTTGTAGCGTTCGAATGCTGGACAGCGTGAGTAAACTGTAACTGAAGTGGGTGTGATCTGCTCCGGTGACAAATACCACCTGTGATGCCCTGATGTCATCCTTCTCAACAAACTCTGTCATCTGTAACATTAAGCAGTGGTCTAAGCATTACGTATACGAGTCAATCTGATACATCAACCAACCACCCAACCAACCAACCAACCAACCAACCAACCAACCAACCAACCAACCAACCAACCAACCAACCAACCAACCAACCAACCAACCAACCAACCAACCAACCAACCAACCAACCAACCAACCAACCAACCAACCAACCAACCAACCAACCAACCAACCAACCAACCAACAAACCAACCAACCAACCAACCAACCAGCCAACCAACCAAACAACCGACCGACCCACCGACCAACCAGCCTGGTTGATTCAGCAGAGTGGTTTGTGCTCGGTACACTCAGTAGGTACGATTAGTCGCATTCGGCCTTAAGGATTAGGATGCGGGTGACAGGATGCTTCACGAATGAGTATAACCCTCAGTGGTACCTCCTGGACAGTGCTAGGGAGCCACGGGTTTACATCCAACCTGAAGACCCTGGTTCCTGCCCCGTTGGTTAGTTAGCCCATAACTAACTAACTAGCACTAGCTAAAACCAACCAACCAACCGACCGACCGACCGACCGACCGACCGGCCGACCGACCGACCGACCGACCGACCGACCGACCGACCGACCGACCGACCGACCGACCGACCGAACAACCAACCAACCAACCAACCAACCAACCAACCAACCAACCTTATTTTGTAAACTAGCAGTGAGATCTCAAAGGTGTCTTTATCTGACAACTAGGTGCGAATAATTCGTGTGCATTTTGGCATAGGTCGGCCTATATTTTACCATATTTCAATGGTTTCACTACATCATGCTAGTTTCACGTCACATCTTAGAAAATGATCACGCTCAGTAGGGAGTCTAGATCTGCCTTTTGGCTCCATTACAGCTTTAATACTTTAGGGTTTTATTATAGTTTATTCCAAGTTTAAAGTTGATTATTCTCCGAAATTGCCAGCAATAATCATTTAGTAGTGGGAATACATGTACATAACCTTTGGACTTCTGAACTATTATATATATCGTACAAAGGGGTTTTAATATCAAACATTATGCTTTATTTAATCCCTCCCCTTTAAAGTCGGGTCTAGGGCTGAAATGATCCTTCTCGGTGTATGTGATATCAAAAACGCTGGACATTGTGGCAGAGACAGGAACATGGTTAAAATATGATGATATGCAATTTTTTTATGTTTGTGCTACGCATTCACCAGTTAGGCTAGATATAGAGACGAAATTCCTGATTTCAAATTATTGATAACCATGTAAAAAATAAGAAATACGGGCTATATCTGGTAAGTGCGCAGCCCAAAAATTTCAAAACTTCTGCAGTTCTATGGACATGTTTACATCATATATGGTCATATTATTAAGCTAAAATAAAATCACCGATTTTTTTATGATTTTAGACGTGGAAATGTCCCTTTAACGATCCTGGCTATTTGTGCAGATCAGTGGGCAGGAGGAGTTCTAGTTCCTAACTATTTCAAAACAGACATTCATCCTTTGACACCATTTAATCTTTTAAGGCGATTTTTGCACTTCAGAAATAATTATCACAGAAATTTCTTAAATAATTCCCATAGGCCTACTTAATTCTGGGCCAAGACACAAATCAATCGGCATCAGCCAGAAACCTTGGTGTGGCATCTGAGAGTTTCCGAATAATCTGTTAAGCTGTTCTGTTCCTAATCTAAAACAATTACATTTGCTTCCAGTCAAATTTTGCATTCATTTAAAAATGGGCGCAATAACCACTGTGTATAGATGTAATCGTTGCATGTAGCTATGAGCACTGAACATTGCATGTCACTTCCAGTAGCAGATGACACAAGCTGACAATTTATCGGGGTAAACATTTTATTTTCAAATCATATCAGCCCATAATCCAAAATGTAATGTAAATGTTTAAAGCCGTGATTGCAATAGCTTGATTGACATCTTAGCAATACTGGCGACATAATTAGGCTTACCTAGCATGTTGTATAGCACATTTAAATCAAACACTAATTGAAGACTCTTGTCAGATATATTTACGTTTTTTTTTGTACCAATTTGAAGAAAATATTAGTGTTTACACTGATCAAACAACAAAGTTAGGCTATTAGCATCCGTACTTGATAACTCAATCTAATGTGTTGACACTAAAACTTTTGAATAATTATTAAAAAATGAATAATTATTCAAAAACTGCCACAAAGGAGTGTACACCCATTGTCATTGTAACAGCCAGGTAACAAAAGCATACATCTGGCGAATGGCGTATATAATGTTTTGTTGAATAATATAAGTCTGCAGCCATAGTCAACTGATTATTTGCGGAACACTGCACTCCCACAATTCAAAGTGACCCAGTCCTGACCACCAGCATGAAACAAGATCATATCGAGATCTTAATTCACAGTGAGGCAATATACTCGAGCGACATCTATGGGTAATAATTAAAAACACAGCCGGCTACGATTCGATGAAATTGCCCCTAGGGGCGGACCATTTAATACCGGGAGGGGGTGGGGTTATGTTTTTTCTTCCTAGTCAAATTATTTTTTCCCATCCAACAAGAAAACGTAACATTTCCCCCCCCCCCCCCTGAGCAAAAACAAACAATTTTTTTCCGAGATGTCACAGACAAACTTTTTTTCTGAACATGTTTCAAGATCCATTCAACTGCGAAACGGTATGCGTGGGACGGTCACGTGTAGGCCTACAGTAGATGAGAGAGTACAGGTTGACGGCATTTTTGTCAGCAACTAAACTGATTACAAGATACTACTCAACGAAACCAATGCTGTTTTAATGTTAGACGAACGTCTGCGCCGCTGGCCCAATGTTGAGCCAACATTGGCGGAGTGTACAATGTTTAAGAAAAAGCTGTCCTGTCAATACACATTATTGGGGCAGCTGTTGCGCAATCCCCCAGTAATAACGTCAGGTAGCTTGCAAGCCCAACACCCAGCTAAGAGCCAGAGCTGTTAAAGAACTTTGAGCTTTGGTGGAATTATTAACTCATAGATGTCACTCAAGTATAAACTTGCTATGATTTGGGAACTTGCTCTTAATGCGGCAGTGGGTAGACCCTATAAAACGCATATCTTAGTATTTTTATGATATAGGGCCTAGGCCTACCCACGGGCAATTTTGCATTCTGGGGGAATTATGGCCTGCAAGTTTTAACAGTTGACTAGACCTTTAATCCCATAAATTAAAAGGCAGGTGTTATTTCTCATGCTCATTCCAGTGTGCCGGTATAATACCTATACGCATTAGACTTTTGACCGAGCGGAGCGAGGGAATTTTTGCCTTTTTTAGGCAGTTTCCGGCAGATTTGGAAAGATCTGCTGGCTGTCGACAATCTATTTTTTTCTTACACATAAATAAACAAATTATTTTTTTCCCACTCTCTATAGAGCAAACTATTTTTTTTGCCAATTTCGGGAACAAATTATTTTTTTACGAAAAAATCATACCCCCCCCCCCCGGTATTAAATGGTCGGCCCCTTAGTTATGCTCTTTGACGAAATTAGGTCGTAATATCTATGTTGTACAATTGTTGTGTTGAAATGGCGACCGATACGACCAGCTGCCCATGCAGGCAGAATCAGGCCACTTGTGGTAGTTTTGCGGCCTGTGCCCTGCCGATTGCAGGTGATTTTGGATATATTTTTAGACACAGTGTAAATCAACATGTAGCCTGGTGCATAGGCCTACACATGACCTAATGGTACAATGCAATAGACAAATGATAGGCCCAGAGACTGGTCCAAGCATGCGCGTTTGACAGCTGACCACAGGTTCAAAGGAGTAATCCACTGTGTACGAACAGTGGGACAAATTTGTACTCAGAAAGCACGATCAGGCGAGGGAAAAAATATGTTAGCCGATCATCATACGCAGTTGGATTGGATTTGTGACACGAGCTGCCTGGAAATAACCATCAGTAGTAAAGAGATTACTATTAAGGTATGGAATTTCGTAAATAGTGAGTGCGCAAAAATATAAAGTAGGCCTAGTTTTCATCCTACTCTACTGACCGTAGCCAAAGCGTTAAACATAACGTTTCTTCAGACCCGGTTATTATCTCTCCCACGAGAGCAAAAATGTTTGGCGATGTAACCTACTGGTGATGAAAAAGAGGTGTTCTGGTTCAGATCGGTGAGGATATCAAACGTTACCCTGATGACATCGCAAGGCACAGACACAGAAAACCTCCATTTTTATCCCCCTCCAATGAAGTGTTGTCATCACCATGTCTGGTTGTCCAGTTGTGCATTGTGGTTTGTTTCCGGATGATATCTCAGAAACCGTCAACTGAATTGTTTTCATATTGCACACATACACATGCCTCAGGGGTGTAGATGTGCCTTTTGAAACTTATGACCTACGATCTAATTTTTGCCCCGCAATTTCGAGGCCATTATTGACTTTTATTAGGCCTAATGGCAGATGATAAGTACAGTTCTCGAACAATATCTCGAAAAGCGTTTGCTGGATTGTTTTCATATCGCACACACACATCCCATAGGGGGTGTAGATGTGCCTTTTGGGGGTTGTGACTTAGACCAATTGTTTTACCTTCGATTAGAGGCAATTGACTTTAATTGATGGCGTATGATAAGTTCAGTTTCTGGGTATCTCAGAAAGCGTTACTGCACACACAGGGGGTATAGATGTGTCTTTTGGGGGTTATGACCATTAGAGGCCATTAATGACTTTAATTATTGGCGAGGATATCGTTAGCGTCAGGTCTCTTGTTAAATAGATTCTTTCTAGTACGAAGGGGTCACTAATGGCAGCACTGTCGCAGTGTCGAATATAGCTAGATATTGCTGGAGAGCAGGTCCTTGTCCTACTCGACACGGGTGCTGCCAGAACACTCATGGCTGAAAAATAAATCTCTAATATATCTCAGACTGGGATGTCCGTCATTATCACATCTGTCTGGTCTAGTATGCAAACTTGGTGGAGCTCCTCTGTTGGTGATCTGTGGAACAAAAGTAAAAATTATGGATACCGATGCTCCCAGTACTGGTCTCAAAAAACTTCCACATGAGCTGCTGATATGCAGTGATGCCATCAGCCGAGACAATGGGAAGATTGATTATTAAACTTAGAAAGTGACATCGTTTGGTCAATATTCTAGCATTACGCCATATACAGACCTCATCCCCCATACATCCCTTGCAATCGATGACGTCATGAAGGGGTATACAGACGTGTTTGGCAAAGACCTGTTCAACCTGAGTCACTACAACTTTATAACTTGATTCCCCTCACCATCAATCTTAACGGCCACTGACTCATTAGACAGACGGCCTACTGCACAGCCCTTTCAACATCACCATGGGCAGTCACAGTCACATTGAACCTCAACAAAGATGGATCATACCTAGATCTTCTGCATCGACTATTGCAAGCTTAATGCAGCCACGGTAGAATACTCCTACTGCCTCCCAAGTTGTTTTCGACTTTGGATCTCAAAAGTGGCTACTGTCAGATCCCAGTAGCACCAGAGGATTAATACAAACAGCCTTCACTTGCCATAGAGGCCTATCTGAGATAAAGCTTCTTCCAACGCACCATTGCCAGTGTGCTACGTGGACTGATCGGTAAGTGTTGCTTTGTCTACATTGATGATATAATCATATACAGCATAAAATGCTGCTGATCCCATTTACCACCTCAGGCTCATCACGGGAAGGCTAAGTGAAGCTGGCATGCAAATAAAACCAGATGATGGTAAGCAGAAGAGCATGACAAATTCATCAGAATCTGTGGATTCAGAACATATAGTATACCTGTCTCTTCGTTTCACATTTAGGTTGAGGCCTATATACGACATATAGGTGCGGAATTTTAAACTTTTTGTAATATGTGATTGTTATTTATAGCTAAGCATTCAACTATATGCATATCAATTTTGGCATTCATACCCCCTGCAAGGTGACAAAATTATGCTTCGCTTAAAAAATTGATTTTCTATCCAAATTTGTCGGCTATCTTGGATTTTTGGGTCAGAAATGTGTCTTAATACCAAACTGACGTCAGAAACGGATTCCTTGTTGTCGAATTATCTAAAAACGTGTATTTATGCATATATATATAGCTTATTATGTCAAAAGTTAATTTTTCATAATGGCGCGAGCGACAATTTTGGATTTACGAGGGACATAGGGGCTATTTAAAAAAAAAAAGGTTCAAGGAAGTCAAATGAATCGTCAAAACATATTAGCCAGAAAATGGTCATGAAAGTTAGGTTTTCACCCTACTATGTGGCTACCGAATGAGATCATGAATGAAGAGTTCACTTTAGTTCTGTTGGAATATTATTGGGAGAAGAGGAAAAATAGTAATTGTATTTACAACATCACTAACGCTCAGAAGCATCGGGCCGCTTGAAAGCCCTTTGGGACCATGGTATTACACGGTGTTCCACATGTTTCGATCATTGGGACCATAACACATTTAAAAAAAAAAAAATATCAAATTACAGGTATGTACTACGCCAGCCACTATCGCTCGCAGACGTTACAGAAATTATATATCACTATCCGAATGATCACCGCTCTCTTGATTTTTTTTTTACAAAATAAATCGCTGTAGAAGGCCTACTCTGACCTGAAACTGAACCCTGATAAAAAAAACACTGGCAAAACATTTCTTAACCTTATATCTAAGAAGCAACGGAATTTTGTAAATTCGGGCTGATTATTTTGGTGGAAAATTTTCCGCTCAACCATTGTAAAAAAAAAATACCGTCGTCTATTATGTACAGTGTATTACCTCCGCATTACTGCAGTAAAGTCCTTTAACGTAGTACTACTTCATACATCTGTTAAATATTATGTACTTCACACCGGGGACCACTTGGTGGTGCCAAATAATGTTTAGCTGGAAACTAGAATTGTCTAATATATGTTGAGCATGTTAACATCATGATAATCATCAGGTGATAGTCATATCAGGGCCCATTTTTTAAATTTCTGACTTGTTAAGGCATTTTTTTGTAGAATTTGGCATGCAGTTTTACAGATTACACAATTTAGGTACGCTGTTTCCAAATCTGCCCCATGCCAAGCTTTATTTTGTCTTTTTCCTATTCAAAATTAAAAAAACAAAATGGCCGCCAAAATTAGCGAAAATGTCACATCACGGCTTGGCTCACAATGAATATTTCGGTGTCTAAAATAACATTTTTGGGCTCAGGGAATTCATTTAGGGGCCTATGAGGTTTCAGAATGTCATATAGCTTCCATTGTTACACAGTGGCACTTAAATTTAATCACTACAATAATTGTAACACATGAAGTAGTCTCGCCAAAGTTTTGATCGGAATCTCGTGCAAGGTATATTTCGGCAAATAGTGCAGTAAAATTAGGATTTTGGTCGGAGAGAGATGAAATTTAGGTAATTGCATCTTGAACCACACCTGAGTAGAATACTAAAAGTCCCCTGAATTTACCTTGTGGTATCACCACACAAATTCACAAGCGCATATCATTAAAACGTTACGATATTTTAAAAAAAAGGCTGCGATTTACAGCAGGTTTGGGTTCAAATTGATATCATTTTGTTACCAATTCATTTAGATTGGGTGACCATATTTTGCTTCAAAAACATCCAAATCAGGAAAGATTGATATAAAATGTAGTTCCTACGCTGGTAGTAACAAGGCATTTGTTATTAAAATTAAAAAAAGGTGGGCTATAGCAATTGAAGTTTGGCGGCGTCGGCGCTAACATTTACTTGTGCGCGCGATAACTTGCAGTTCTCGGAAAACGTTTAAGAATGGCTGAAAAATATGCAAAATGGCCGATTTATTGAGATTTTTCGCATTTTATATCAATAACTTGACATTGTGGGCGCGATACCATGAAAAAAATGTTATGTATCATCTTCAAATTTGTTCAATAATGGCAAAAAAAAATCAAAATGGCTGATTTATTGCGATATTTCGTTTTTTACGTCAAAAATTTGACCTTGTATGTGGGAGCGATAACTTGAAAAGTGTTTCATGTATCCTCTTCAAATTTGTTATGCATTTTACTAATAAGCAGTTATCGGTACCATTAGCCTCAGCCATGACCAAGCAGGTACGGGGTGATAATGAGCCTTCAGCTATTAAATAGTTATGTGGGTCTTAGCCAAGCTATGTTTATAGCTCGCCTTTTAATTAAAAAAGGTGGGCTATTGCAATTGAAGTTCGGCGTTGGCGTCAGCGTCGGCGTTTGCGTTAACATTTTTTTGTTGGCGCGATAACTTGGAAAGTTTTTTTATATATCTTTCCCAAATTTGTTATGCATGTTACTAATGACCATCTTCACTCTGCCATGTGATTTGCGGCACGCAATCCCATGGCCTCACGTTATACTGTCATCTGCCCAGATACAAATTTATCTTCGGACCAATCACATTGGTAAGCAACGTAAACAAATCGTCTGACCCCGGGTGTGACTGTCTCGAAAATATGTGCCGCGCGTTGTGAGTGGTCACCGCTGACGTCATTCACAGGCACTAATAAATATTCATGCTAAGACAACCCCTCTCTAATATACAGTTCCCGTACACACTAGTTGTCCAGGCTTGAGCTATGCTCTGCGTGTATTAAGACTGGACTGGTGCAGATACTAATGACCAGTTATCGGACAAGTTCAATAATGCCGGAAAAAAATTCAAAATGGCCGATTTAGTGCGATTTTTCGCATTTTACGTCAATAATTTGACCTTGTGGGCGCGATAACTTGGATAAAAAATCTTTCAACCTCTTCGAATTTGTTATGCATGTTACTCATGTTACTACTAAGCAGTTCTCAGACAAGTTCGATAATCGCTGAAAAAAATTAACTGCTGATTTATTGCGAATTTTTGTCAAAAAATTGACCTTGTGGGCACGATAACTTGAAAAGTTTCCTATGTATCCTTCCAAAATTTGTTATGCATGTTACTAGTGACCAGTTCTCGGACAAGTTCAATAATGGCTTAAATAAAATGGCCGATTTATTGCTATTTGTCGCATTTTATGTCAATAATATGACCTTGTGGGCGTAATAACATGAAAAGTTTTTCATGTATCCTTCCCAAATTTGTTATGCATGTTATATTACTAATGCCCAGTTCTCGGACAAGTTCAATAATGGCCGAAAAAAATCACTGATATAACGCTGTTTTTTCAGGAAAGTATTATCAAATATATTTCAGTTCTATGCAGTGCCTGAATGTTAGTACCACTAACGTGATATTAGTCGATTGGTATACTGTAGGCTATTCACGCAATACTCTAATGGGCCAACAGCATAATTTATTTATCACTTTTTTGAAGAAGGAAATTGCGTCAGCATTTACAGTGTTAAGTGGGTGATGAATAGTAGCGATGGCATAGAGGGAGTACATGGCGCATTGATAAAACACCTGACTGTCACATCAGCCATGCATTGCATGCGACCGGTGTAACAGCCCAGATTGACCCCCTGATTGGACTATATAGTCTGGATCACACCCCAGCTATAGTCTGTGAGTTCCCAGACAGACTATTAGTCCAGGAGCTAGTTTTTGTAGGGCCTCTATTTAGTGAGTTTGTTCAACCGGCGTAGTATCTACAATCTCAACTGACAGAATGGTAGAATGGACCTTCGGCAGTAACCCAAGGTAGTATGTACAAACAAATTGTGGTATCAGTTTTTTTGTACAGCCCATTTTCTAACATGGGGGGTGTTTTCTGCTATGCTCGACAAAGTAGAGGTCAAGTTTGGAAAATAGCCATATCTTTGCAATGAATGGACCAATATTTACACTTTTGGTACCACTACACTCAGTATTAACTTATCTAACTTTTTGATTCGTCCGGCCTTAGATAAGATTGTGTATTGTGAGAATATACCAATTTATATCAAGCCACATCTCAATCGTAAATACGCTATGGATTTTTTTCCTAAATCTTTACAAGAAATGAAACAGAAATTATACTTAGCGTATTGGCTAAAATTGCATTATATGACCAAAATAAACAATGCTTCGGGAAAAAAGTAAGATCAAATTTGATTCCATAGGTGTAACTTTAATGGGACTGAGCTCACTTCATGCTGCGTACGGTCCTGGTGATTATTGATATATTCTAGTGGTCATTGAGACCCCCCAAACCTGTTTAGATTAGGGGGTAGAATTACGTAACTGTTACGTACCAATGTACACAAGGAAATTCAATTCCCGTTACAATGATATATTGCATGTTGCAGTGGAGTAAATAGACATCTCTCCACATAAGCTGAAACATAATTTTGTATTACACAAGAAAAGAAATCAGCAACAAAACAAAATACTCAACATGGTCAATGAAAGCGACTAAATAAAACGTAATTACCTCCCATATCTCCATGTGGCCGATGTTTTCTGACGCCAGATATGTATTTGTTTAACACCCAGTGGTATTTAGATTTATAATTGTTTATATATTTTTTTAATGTAAGAATATAGCAGCCTGTTATGAAATTGTCTGTATTCAAACTGGGCTGGAATCTAAAAAAATAAAATTGTTCGGCAAAATAAGTATATAATTTGTTAACCACTTGTTTTTACATAATTTGGGTGTGCTGAATTCGAATTCGTCGGATAACGTTCTATATTCAGTGTCCTTCACCTTCAAATTCGCAAAACAAAAGATGGCCGCCAAAACCACATTGTTGTCACAAAACCAAATACTTTTTTCCGAAAAATAAATGCACAATTTCTGGTTTCTGCATGATTTGGAGTTGAGAAATGTATGTTGCAGGTTTTTCGTTTAAAATGACCTTTCTTTGACCTTCAAATTTAAAATGATTACCACAAGCACAAAATTATAGCGTTTTTTTGCATCTAAACTATAATATAATGAAACAACACTATTTAATGAAAATTTAAAAAATAGACTAGTTAATACCGCAAATTAACTTATAAGACATTCAAAACTAAGTTTAATGACATTATATTCTAACATGCCTTGATGTGCTCCGTATTTAGAATGACGTCATGATTTTAATGGTAAATATGCAAAATGACGGCCATCTTTTATTTTACGATACAATCTAGGTCAGACGATGATAAATAAATATCAGACATGAGTGTTTCGGTCCCCAAGTTATGCAAAAAGCATAAAATTCCGTGCGATAAACCAAAAAAGAGGTGGAATTTACATTTTTGATAGCCATTTTGTTTTTCGTTCATTTGAGGGTGAATGTCGCGGCCATTTTGATTTTATTTTTTTAAATTTACTTGTCAGTAATGTTTATTCCTGGTCCACTAAGTTACTTAAAAAAGTCGTATTATTTTCAGCATGTTCAGCGGTATAATTATAGTAACAGTAAATATTTAAAAACGGCGGACGAATTGAATTTGAAGGTCAAATAAGGGTCATTTCTTTCCAAAGACACTCGATATAAATTTCTCGAATAAAAATCTTACAGAAACCATAAATTGTGCTCTCATGTGCGATAAACGATAGAAAATATGGGGTTTTATTAACATTTTGGCGGCCATTTTCTGTTTTGCTAATTTGAAGGTGAAGGTCACCAAATATATAATATTATTCGACAGACTCGAATTCAGCACACCCAAATTATGTAAAAACAAGTGAATTAAAAATATACACTAAAATAACGACCAATACTCAATATTTCAGATTTCAGCCTTGACTAAACACACACATTTTCATAAAAGGCTGCAATATTCTTCCATTAAAAAAATATATGTGATATTTATAATTATATATGGCACTCTTTTTAAGCATACATATATTTGGGTCACAAAACATAGGCCAAATATCGATATGTCAAATAATTATGTTTTATTTAGACGCTTTCATTGACCATGTTGACTTTTTTTTGTTGCTTATGTCTATTCTTGTGTAGTAAAAAATAAGTTTGAACGTATGTGGAGAGATGACCATTTACTCCACTGCAACATGCGGTATATCATTGTAACGGGAATTGAATTTCCATGTACACATTGATAAACTAAAACAGCAGCGACAGACCTTTACGTAACATTACCCCCTAAATCGAAACAGGTTGGGGTGGTCTTAATGACCACTAGAATATATCAATAATCACCAGGACCGTACGCAGCATGATGTGAGCTCAGTCCCATTAAAGTTACACCTATGGAATCAAATTATATCTTACTTTTTTCTCGAAGCATTGTTTATTTTGGTCATATGATGCATTTGTAGCCAATACGCTTAGTATAATTTCTGTTTCATTTCTTGTAAAGATTTAGGAAAAAATCCATAGAGTATTTACGATTGATATGTGACTTGATGTAAGTTGTTATAGTCTCGCAATATACAATTTTATCTAATGCCAGATGAACCCGAAAGTTAGATAAGATATTACTGAGTGTAGTGATACCAAAAGTGTAAGAATTGGTCCATTCAATACAAAGATATGGTCGTTTTCCGAGCTTGACCTCCACTTTGACGAACATAGCGAAAAACACCCCCTATGTTAGAAAATGGGCTGTACAAATAAACTGATACCACAATTTGTTTGTACATACTACCTGGGGTTGTTGCCGAAGATCCATTATACCATTCTGTCAATTCAGATTCAAGATAGTCCGCCGGTTGAACGAAAATGTTGTTTTGGTGTCCCTGCTCCTGGACTATATACGCAAAGGTATCATCGGGGAGCTCCAAAGGTATAACCCACGTTTCTGGACTAATCCACCCGATTCAGAGTATACTCTGGGCGATAGGAGTATGCTCTGGGAGATTTTATATATGACGTACAATCAATTATCGATGTAATATAAGATCGTAATTTTGCATAATTGATTCGCATATTTTTCTTGTCATTTTTTAAAATGTCCCTGGTAATAAGGGGTATAGGGTAAAGAGGGGTATTATGAGCACCTTAACTTTAGTTAGCGATTTTGGGCAAATAAATGAATGTTTGTATAATTATGCAGTAATTCATAATAATAATTAACCTAATTTAAATATAATTAAATGAATAATTACAAAAAAAACATAATTTTGAAAACATACTCATATTGCCCATGCGTGTGGCAAATATGAGCATGTGTTGTGTTGGAATTGAGCATACGTAATAAATTAATTACCATTTGACAATAGGGTAATATGAACACTTTGCCATAAAAAAGGACATTTTCCAAAATGTTTATTTTATGAGTAGTTAATTAAATAGAAGTGGCACTCATGTACCTTGATATGACCCAAATGCCATTAAATCAGAGGTAAATTTTTTTCATTAATTATAAATGGTTGGAATGGTTTCCTCTAATTTCACTAATAGATTAAAACAGGATGCTCATATTACTCCCAGTAGAAGGGGTGGTTACGAGCCTAACGGGGTTCAGAACATGGTAAATCACTTTATTATCGTCCTTTCTCTTACTAAGAATCGCTATGGGTAGCACTCATCCACATCACTTTCATGATACCTGGAGATTTGTGGACGTACGAGCAAATTAAATGCAATTAGATTGTTTTAATTATACAGCCCGAAAACTCCATTTTGTCATAATTTGACAATTTAAAAAAAAAACATTTAAAAAATTGAACGAGTTCATGGCTGTGTCATGACTATATTACAAACCAAATTTTACCCAATTCCCTTTGTTATTAAGTATTTTACAGCCAGTGCTCATATTACCTACTATGCTTATATTACCTTATACCCCTATACCCTGAGCGGTAGGGGTATATAGATAACCCTGAAGTAGACACGAAAATCATACACCTGCTCCTTTTATGTGGTTTATATCAATTTAATGTTTGATCTTGGCTAAATAGCAGCCATCTTGGATGTTTTACCCACAATATAATCTCCAAAGTATTTTCTGGACACATCACTAGGTCGGACATACCTCAAAAAACCCAATAGTAGACACCAACTATTCTGTTAAACATTATCAATTTAATGTTTGACTCCATATTTTTTAATGCAAAAAAATAGTCTCTGGACCCCCCTTCTTTTTAACCTAGCCCCCCTTTCAAATTCCTGGGACCGCCCCTGATCCAGTGCAAATTTTTGTAGTTATCACAGCGAATGTAACATCGGGCAGATGGAAACTTAGGCGATTTTTTTTAAATCGGATGGTTGCTCACTTCAAACTGATTTCATCAAAAAATTTCCGAATATAATTTTGGATTCAGCACATGTTTTTATATTAAGGCCCAGTCACACATTCCATCACGCACGCGTCAGAATTCGTTGATGATTTCACGAGAACGCCGGATAAACGGTATTCATTTATTGTGTGCCTCAACCTCTGCGCCATTTTTTCTGCATGGTCTGCATTCACGTGTGAATGTAGACGCCAGTAGAGCGTCAGACCAGCGCCAGTCTAACGCTAGGCACAAGTAGACCACACGCTCTAAGCTCGTTGTGTTCTCGTCGACCTTGGTTTGTCCCAGTCACACAATTTGAGTCCGGATTATGAAAAATGTCGCAAGCTGGTAGCGTATGCACAGCCGGTTATCAACGCAAAGGGCGAATGAGCAGCGCCTTGCTAACGCGTTGGACGCATACAGTGCGCGTTAAACCCTAGAATGCTAATGTCGACTATTAGGCCTATAGTAAATTTTATAAGTTTGTTTTGTACATTTGTAACCATTTTTAAAAGAAAACACGTGTCCTTATTTTATGATGACATTATATGTTTGGACGTAATTGCGACAAATTAAAAAAAAATCTGCATTTAAAGCTGTGTATCGTGTGAAACACCACCTCAAATTGATATTCTCAAGTTTACGGGGAGCCAGTGAGGATCTTGAAGAATTGGCTTAATTATGGTCTTTAAATTTGACCCCACTGGCCGCCCAGTTGTGAATTCGCCGGATGCGTTGCACCTGATGTGCTGTGATACCGCTCAGCAACGCATTGCAATAATCCAGGTTGGACAAAACAATTGCTGTCACTATGCCCTGAAGGACATCATGTGTAAGAAATGCTAATGCTGACATTGCGCTGAGGTGAAATGTACACTTTTTATCCCCTGCTCTTAGTGGAAGCGGTATTTTAGTCGCGCCAGGATTTTGTCCGGCATCAGTCGTCACACTTTTTTGTAGCGCAAAAACTCTAAAACGTTCTAAAAAAATCACCTTCTTGGCAAGGTGGAGATGTGCAAATGAATTTTTAAAGTTGATACCAAAATTCAAAATTGCCGCCACGGAACAACTTTACATTTTTTTGTGGGCGCAAAAATTCAAAAACGTAAAGTCCGGAGTTATTCTGATTTCACAATCACATTACCCACGATATGAAAATGTGCAGGTGATTTTTTCAAGGTTTTACTGAAATTTAAAATGGTCCCCAGGGATCAACTTCATAATTTTTGTGTAGGCACAATATATCAAAAGATAAAAGTCAGAAATTAGTCTAATTTTACAATCACATTGCCCACGATATGAAAATGTGCAGGTGATTTTACTGAAATTTACAATGGCTGCCACAAGTCAACTTCTTAATTATTTGTGGGCGCAAACACTCAAAACCTAATTAAACATGTTAAAGGCGGGGGATGATATTGGACTTCGGGCCTCTTGTTACATAGTGGTCATAGTGCATCGACCTGACTCTCGCTGGTATGTCCACAAATACACCTAGATTTCAAACTGATGCTCTCGGTTTCACGTCTGCGTCACCCATTTAATACAAAATTCACAATGCTTGGCAAGTCTGTGTTAAGACTGGACTAAAATATATTCTGTCTTGGATGGATTTAAGTTTGTTTACTAACATCCATTCACTGACTTCTGCGATGCACTTCTCTTTTTGAAAAATTGCGCGTTCTCTATCTCCTGGTTTAGATGGATTTAAGATAGATATGCGAATCGACAGCACATTTATGATATCGCCCTTTATGATTCCTCAGAAAGGCCTCAATCGGAGCAGTGTATAAACTGAATAGTAAGGGATCCAGAACAGCTCCTTGAGGAACACCATGCTGTAACTTGATCGATTATATATTGTAAGAATTATATAGTCTCTGACCTTCGTCACTTGTGATAAGAAGCTTTGATTAATTTTAAATGAGATCCCCCTCCGGATACTGCCATTGAGTTGAACCATGTACGTCACATCCACAATGCCTGTGTCTGGATCGTGCAGGGATACATCCATGCTTGTCAAAGAATCCATGTCATTTTCTACATAGCCAGGTGATCCGTGCTTATTACCTACCTGCAAATTTCCATAAGATAAGTGTGTAGCAAACATAAAGAATGACATTTTATACAACGTCGGCCCAACGTCGAAGAAGCTGGTCCAACATTGTACACTTATTATACAAATGTTTTTGTGTTTGCTGGGCATGCATCACATAACGTCACCTATAACGTCATTCCACTATATAGAGGAGAGCTCCGAGAGTATATACGTGTATACGTGTATACAAAAAAGGTAAATAGACATCTCATACATATCGTACATAAAAATAACAGACGGGGGTTTAAGGCAGCAATCTTAATGAATTTAGGCTTTTATATTTTTATGAATCTCTTGATGAATTTATGTGATTTCTTCAAAAAATCCATTGTTTTGGTACATTATGTATATTATATTATAAATACATTATATTGCTTTTGTTTTCTAGTCATTACTTCAGTCAAAAGATCACTTTGGGGAGAGATAATAGATTAAGTTTCCCACCTGTACACCTAGGACAAACAAAGGGAGCCAGGGTAAATAGACTATACAGCATGGCCCCCTTTGCCCGCTTACTTTCAATGGATACATATTTTACAAACTAATCCCAGTGAACAAAAATATTTAGTAGGCCTATAATACTTAGTATCATGTCCAACAAAGCATGTCACCATATACATTGTATACATCAAATACATATATACATCATATTTGTTTTATTAAGCTCTCTTGAGTGCACACACTTGGGTATCAAAATAAAAAAGTACCCAAAGTGGGGGTGGCCCCCCTTTGCCTAATGCGCTGCCCCCCTTCGCCCAAGCGATCGGGCAAAAGAGGCTACTTTGAAAGCAAATCTGTTTGGCTTATAATTAAAATAAGGTATCCTTGAAACACTGAGTGAGTCTGTTATGGGTATCTAGCCTACATTGCACGTAACCTACTTGAAACACTAAGTGAGTCTGTTATGTGTATCTACATTGCACGTAGCCTACATAGAACAATAATTGGTTTTAAAATAGTTTGAATATTCTCCTTAAATACCATAGAAACGTTAAGTGGCCCCCTTTGCCCGCCCTTCTCACACTCGACATGAGCCCATGTTTGGGGCGTGGAATTATTGATTGTACATAGAAGTACTGTTTGGAAACCGGATTAATGACCTTAGAGTGAATATACAATTTAAGGGGTATTTGGTGTCTTTCGGCTATTCTGAACGAATTTATTGTGTGGGTCCGAATTTTTTTAATGTTATTATATGGGCAATACGATAAACTGAGAAACATAAATAATTCAATATCTCTAACGAATATTTTTTTATTCAGCATGCAATGTGCCAAAATACACAAATTTGTACAAAAATGCAATGTCTCCCAATATCTAACACCTGGAACATAAACATTGTAGATCTCTTGGAAATAACTTGATCCCGAGTTATTTTGTAGCGCAATTGTTATGTACAACGGAATTTATTCATAAACAGACATGATCTCAATATAAAAAGTTGCCAAGGATACATTTACTGAGGCTTTTTAGTTGTCTCACGTCAACCGGTCAACTCAGCAACGCCGGTGTTATCTAAACTCCTCGAATTGTGGTGTGATACCATTCAGTTAATTTGACATACGCAGAGACAGCTGCAAAGTCCCAATATTTTAAGGCAGGTGAAATATTTGTAAACCTTTAATTTGAACTGCTATTTTATAACCAAAACATTCACCCCTGAAACATATTCAATTTTTGTGTCAACTCAGAAACTCTTATAATTTAGCAAAAAATCATTGAAAACATGTTAAACTGAACAAAGTGCTTGATAATGATGGCCATCCCCCTACCGCATCGGTGGGCAATTATAAATCTATTTTAAATACATCAAAGATCGTTCCATGTTGTCCGTATTCAACTCAGCAACATTATTATTTCGATCAACTCAGCAACGTTTATGAGTTGACCAGACAACTCAGAAACGTTGCTGAGTTGACTAAATTCAGCTTCCTGTCTCACTAATGTAATTAAGACTAAAAACGTATATCAACAAATGTAAAAGGCATTAAAAATGTTGTTTTTAATTAAATTAGATTGAGAGAGTATTCGCTTATGTAGACATATTTACAACAATAAAAACAAGTTTCTGAGTTGAAAACAAAAATGTTGCTGAATTCTGCTTCATGTCTCATTATTGTAATTAAAACTTAAATTTTAACTCCATAAATGTAAAATTCAGTTAAAAAAAAAGCTGCTTTTGACTAAATTAGAGAGAGAGAGTATTTTGGAAGTTGTTTACGCAAATAAAACTACAAATATCAATTAGATAAATTTCTGAATCAAATTTACCCTGATTATATTGGCATGTATGTATTGTACAATGACCTTAGAAATTCATTTTCACATTAGGCATATTATCTTCCCATTTATTTGTTGTCTTTATAATGATGAACCATTTTTTTTTCAGAAAATGGGGCTCAAGTGTTGAGAGATCTCGTAGATGCGCTTAAAACATGACGTTTACATCCAGTTATTGTGTCTTGTCATCTTAGAAACAATAATGTCAACTCAGCAGCTACATAATTTCACAATAAAATCTCTGTTCTGTCTTAGCAATTTTTATTTTTAAAAGTTTTATAAATAATAACATATCACTAAACTATCATACAAAGCAATTTATGATCTTTAGGATTTGAAAATGATCAAATATAAATATATGATTCGTTGCTGAATTGACATTTTAATTTTACTGTCTTCACAAAAACACATATTTTTTCAAAATATGTTTGCGATTAAGCTCTGGTATTTTAAATGTGTATCACATAGACCCCTACCCTGATGACATCGCAAGGCTCTGACACAGTGACCTCCATTTTAAAATGTAATAGTTCAAATACGATCACAAGTTTAAGCCTGCGGAAAATGGCCTAGTTTTCATAGGCACTTGAAATATTCGTGTCAATTTCTTGGCATCCGAGTTTTTTGGTAGGCAGCGCGAGTGTCGTTTTTACACAGCTGGCTGTGTAAACAAAATGGCGGTCAGTGTGACTGGGCTTAGCGCAGTAAATAAGTTAGGCGGCCCAATCATACCGGGTAATAGACCCCACCCTCAATATCTGACGCTAGTATATATAATTGAAGCGACTTCTTTTTCTTCAAAAATAAAGATTGAAAGACGCCTTAAATTGTGCTACGAAGGTCAGGAGCTGTCGCGGTTATAGCCCATAAATAGTAAAAAGGTAAAGCTGCAGGTTTATAGTCTCATATCAAGTCTGCGAAACTATCGTCCAATTTGTTTACATTTGACCCTCTGGCCACTTGACTGGACTGGACTGGTCGTGATGATGATTGAACTCGGGGATTGAACCCTAAAGCCGAGAATAGTTTTATGACGTAGTTTAGATGATGACGAGGAGGAATCCTAGCGTCGAAGGTCATGACCATCTTTGTCTTACCATGTACTCATCTGCACCTGACTGATCTGAAGCACGCCAGAGCGAAGTGCCTTGCCCAAGGACAGAAACATCGAAACAATGTCCCAACGTTGGACACTTGCAAGACAATCTCCGCACACTACTTTCGGGTTCTTGACAATCGCTCCCAGTGGGCTAAAACATATTGATCCAGCACTCTTTAAATTGAAAGTTTCTTTAAAACAATTGAGATGTTTTGGGCATTTTGAGTATTGGAGACTAAGAGCCTGTGACAGAATATTTCACCCCATCAGACCTAGAATGTTTGACCCCCTGACGTTAATTGGGCAATCGATGTCAGTCAAAATAAATTGTCAATTGCTCCCCGGTGGGCGTGTCGGAACCGCACCCCCATAGAAAATCTCACTCCACTCAGCGGGTGGATTTCACCCCCATATCTCCAATGAATACAAATTTGTTACAAGTACATTAATACTTTATAAAGAATGAAAAACGGACAAAATTTTCTGTCGGAAAGGAATTGTCAGACCTCCTGGAAGTGACCACAGCAGGCTTTTTATACCCCATCTGATCCATACTGTTTAAAGATCAATTATAAAAGATTAATGAATGATTCCAAGAATGATGCCATCAAAAAATTTGCATTTTAGTTATTCAAGATGGTGTCCAAGATGGCCACTGTCGTATTATTATGTCAAACTTGGGAATTCGAGTAAAATTATTGGGGCAATTTCAGCTCGATTTGTCTTTCGTAATACACCATGTTAACTAGATTGGTGGTCAGTCAATAAGAAGAAGAAGAAGAAGAAGAAAGTTTATTTAACCGTAAATACATGGTTTGGGAGACCTCCATTAAGACCACATATGGTCGCTGGCATAGAGGCCACCCATTTGACAGTTCAGTTATTATGTAAATCAGGTATACAGTATGTGTTTAAAATGATTAAATATATACAAAGTGAAACGAGAAAATTATGCAGTATGTGCATTAAGTGAGAAATAATATAACCATTGATGAGAAAATACTATTACAAGAGTAACAATTTGAAATATCACAAATATACACAGTGAAACGAGAAAAATTATGCAGTATATGTATCAAGTGAGGAATACTATTGCAATTGATGAGGAATACCATTACAAGAGTAACAAATTCAAATATCACAAATATTCTAAGGGAAATGAGAAAAATTATGCAGTATGTGTATCAGGTGAGGAATACTATTGCTATTGATGAGGAATACTATTACAGAGTAACAATTTAAAATGTCACAAGTATACCAAGTGAAACGAGAAAATTATGTAGTATATGTATCAAGTGAGGAACATCATTACTATTGATTAGGAATACTATTACAAGAGTAACAATTTAAAATATCACAAGTCGTTGAGTAGTTGTCTATAAAATATTTTTTTGTGTAAGTGCAAAACCCCTTAAAGCTGTGAGTGTTTACTTTTTCTATGATAGATGGTGATGTTTTGTTAACAAGAAAAGGCAGTTCATAACGGCTGCATGTCTTGGCAAAATCATGTCTTACATACGGCTCGTGTATTTTATTTATATTTCGTGTGTTATGTTGATGAACTCTATAGTTAGGTGTCAGATCAAATGAATCAAAGTAGAAAGGAAGAAGGTTTTGTTTACATTTAAAGTACAGTTTTAGCAATTGAAGGCGGTATATATCATTAATTTTCAAAAGATTTAGATTCTTAAATATTGGATCTGTATGAGAGAGGCGACGTTCTTTATATATGATTCGCACTGCTTTTTTCTGTAATTTAAAAATCCGTTTATTTGCATGACCCCATAAAAGAATGCAGTAATTTATGTGTGGCATTATCAAAGAGTTATATATATAAGAAAGGATATTTTGTGGGAGGATGAATTTCAGCCTAATTATAATACCTATAATTCTTACTATTTTATTAGATACTTTACTCAAGTGAGATTTCCAACTAATATTTGTGTCCAAATTTACACCGAGAAAATTAAAGGTTTCAACGTATTCTAATTCCTTTTGGTTAATTTTGATGACTGGTATTTTAATTTTTTTTTGTGGTTTTCTGAAGACCATAAATTTTGATTTGGTTGTGTTTAGTGAAAGTTTGCTTAGTTGAAACCACATATTTATTTTTGACAGTTCAGCATTTAACATTTCATCTCTATTTTTTTTTTTAAATTCGCCAAGGTTAGAAAACAAAGTAGTGTCGTCCGCGTAGATTATAAATTTAAATATTTTACTGCAGAGGGGAATGTCGTTTAGATAAATTATGAAGAGTAATGGTCCCAGGATTGAGCCTTGCGGCACTCCTGTGGAGATTGGGCTGTAATCTGATTTAATACCGTTGTGTTCTACATATTGTGATCGATTAGCAAGATAACTTTTTATAGGCTGCAATGAACATTTTTTAATTCCATAATAATTTAATTTATCTAAAAGTATAGAGTGATTCAACGTGTCGAAAGCTTTCGAAAGGTCCAAAAAAATGCAAAAGGGAATTTCGCCTCTATCCATCTCTTGTGTTGCTCTATCAACTGATTCCATAGCAGCCAATTCGGTCGAATGTTGCTTTCTGAAGCCGTATTGACTGCTATGGAATAACATGTTCACATCAAAGTAATCGTTCAATTGGTTACATATAACTTTTTCAAAAATTTTAGAAATTGAAGGTAAGATAGAAATAGGGCGATAATTTTCTATGAGTAAAGGATCATCTTTTTTAAAGATTGGGATTACTTTGGCAACTTTTAATTTTTCTGGAAATATGCCTGTACTTAAGGATTGGTTGATAGTGATAGTTAAGGATTCTATAAGTGGTTCTTTAATTTGTTGTAGTAATTTGGTGGATAATCCATCTGGGCCGGTGCTGTGTCTAGGATTAAGCTCGTTTATTATTTTTGTGATTGCAGTACAGTCTACTGGCTTAAAACGGAGCCTACTATTGGTGGGATGTTTCAGATAATGTTTGTAGGATTTGTTTGGGTTCGATTTAATCGAAGACGCTAATTTAGGACCTATATTGCAAAAGTATGCATTAAAGCTGTTTACAATATTCTTTGTGTTGTTTGTTAATAGTCCATTTAAATAAAAATTCTCCGGTAATTTGCGTTTTTATTATTTCTATTTAAAATGGTATTAATTGTTGACCACGTTTGCTTCATATCATTCTTATATTTGTCAAAACATGATTGGTAATATTGTTTTTTGGCAATGTAGATACTTCTCTTTAAAATGACGTTATAAGTTCTAAAATTAGTTTTTCGGGTGTGGTAATGTTCAGAATCTGAATTAGTTGTTCTTAATTTCCGGTACATAACATTTCTAATGTTTATTGATCGAATTATTCCCTTTGTTATCCAGTTAGACATTTTATGTTTGCGTTTATTAAATTTGGCTGGTTTTGATTTTGAAAACATATTTATTGTTCTGGTTAGTGATTCATCTATAAAATTATAATTTATATTTGGGTCAGCTGTGGGATCATTTGTCAATAGTTCAAAAAGTTTATCTTCACTAAGTTTTTTCTTTATGTTAATGATGTCTTAGGGCGATAGCTTGGGAATTGCTACGTAATCGTTTTCTTTTATTAAGTGTTTTTTCTTTCCTACATTTAGAGACATAAAGTAGGGGAAATAGTCTGATATTTCTATTACGAGAATGCTTGTTGTCATATCTGCTGTGGCAGTGGAAAGCTTGCAGTAAAAATTGTCGAGTAATGTGCCTCTTCGTGTGGTTATTCTTGTGGGTAATGTAATCTTGGGGTAGAAACTGTGCGATATTACAGTGTCAAGAAATTCATTAATTATAGGTTTGTCATTAATTTTAAGTAGATTTATGTTCAGATCTCCGGTGAGAATCGATTCGGTATTGCTTTTCTCTAGCTCTTTTAGTATTGGCACAATTTCTTGTATAAACATCTGATAGTTTTTATTAACATCACGTGGTGGTCTATACATATTACCTATAATGACGGGTTTGTTAATGTCAGAACCAGAAATTTCGATAAATTGTGCTTCAAAAATATCCGAATTGTCATAGAGATTTAAATGTTTATAGTTTAATTTGTTGTTCAAGTATATGGCTAGACCACCATGTGCACTACATATTTTACTTTGTGAGATAAAATTATAACCATCAATTTTAAATAATGATAAATCTGATTTGTCTGTTAGCCACGTTTCCTGTATGCAGATTGCGCTGAATTTACAATTTGTTAGACTGTGGAGCAGAATGACCACTTCATCAAATTTTGCATTAAAAGATTGTATATTAAGGCTTAAAATACAAAATTCGTCTTGCTTCTCTTTTAATGATTTTGAAAATTCTAAATGATTCACATATGGAGAGTGTTTTATTGTGATAATTTCATAATCAAGGTTTTCATTATTTCGAAAGTATTGGCATGAAGAATATGATTTAAGGAGTTATTTCGAAGACCTCCTATGCTTCCTAATATGTCAGTTTCAATAGACATTGCGATTTTTTAAATACACACATTAGATATATACATTATGTGAAAAACAATTTATACAGTTTCGGGTAATTGATAATAAGCGAGCTCTAGTTCCTTATACGGTAGTTCTTCATAGTCTAGGCGGCACAGATCATCTGGTGAGTCCAATATCACTGGGTGTTCTTTGCAGGGAATATTGCAGTATATTCGACCATTCTTTGTACTTGCGCGAGTCACTTTCCCACTCTTTTTGACCATATGGAATAATCGAGCACGAAGACGAGTTAGATCCTCATTAAGAAATATTTTGTTTTGAAATCCTTCCGCTCCTCTCAGATTTTTGTTGTTGTTCATGACGCTCGATTGTGTCTGACGGGAAATAAACCTGCATATAATAGCTCGATGTGTTGTCCCTTTCGCTCCTATCCTATGGCAGGCCGATATATCTTCTGTCGTATAGGAGCTTTGGCAGCAGCACAAACTTGCTCCACCAGTTCCTCCACCACCTCTTGTTCTTTTTCTTCAACACCATTTATTCTTATGTTCAATCTTCTGTCGTACTGTTCAAGTTTATCTCTTTCGTATAAAGCGTTCAATGATTGCTGCTGGATATACTGTCTCTGGACTGATTTTTCGTCTTCAATTCTGGTTATTTGTTTGGTGAGAGTGCTTGTCATACATGATGCTATAGCCGTTGTTATGGCTTTGATAAGTACAGGGGTTAGTTGGCTGACTACCTCAGCGACTATCTTCGCCATTGCATCTGCATCTAGTCGCATGTCCTTGGTTCCTGCATGTGTCTCTGGAGATTTTTGTCCGCCTTTTTTTCCCTTTTCAATTTTCGGAGGCATATTAGTGTTCAATTGTGTCTGAAGCTCGGTTTTTATTAGATCCTCAATATTTGTTTCTTCGTCTGAATTTACACTGGATGTATTTTCAGTGTTTCGTGTTGAGTCTGAGTTTAATCGTGAATGTTTTTTAGTGTTTTTGAGCTCTGGGGATTCAGATAGAAGTCGTTTCACAGGTATGAATGGCATTTCACAATGTACATGTAGTTGTCAGCCAGTATGGAATGAGCAAATTTACTGGCCAACGAAACTCATCGTGTATTTAGAAAACTACGTGTACAAATGTAATACGCGACACGGCATCACGGTGTTCAATAGGTGAGATGATCAAAACTTCAGTTCAACACAAGTCAAGTGTGGCCAAGCGTGACGAGTCAGTTGTGTGCGCTTCACTGCCAATCAGTATATCGATGAGCGATATTATAGTTGATTTACATAACGTGTAGTTTATAGTCTCAAAAAAATATCTTATGAACCAACCATGCTCTTCTGTTCTGAAATACCCTATTCATCTATCAATCTTGGTTACTCGGTAGCTTCAAATATCCTTGTAACATTATTATTTAGACATAATTTTCACACTTCAAGCAAGCGACGTTCCACACACCTGACCCAATCCATCCATCCATCCATATATTTGAACCACTACCAGACAATTTAAAAAAAAATTAGATTAAGAGGCTATTAGCAAACACCTGTAATTCCAATTTGGACAATGGCGATGGACTGCTATCAGTACAATAACTTTGCTAATGCTACGCTTATTGGTCATTCAATTTGCGTTTTTGGATATTCAAGATGGCGGCCATCTTTGATACCATCTTGAATAGCTGAAAATACTAATTAATCAATGAATGAATGTTGTCATTACCACAGTTAATGACATGGGTGAAGTGCTAAACATTCATATCGTGAAGTCCTACATTTATTAAGTCTCCACCCACTACTCAAATATTTGTAGTATGCATACTGGCCCTGGGGAATTTGTCCGGTAATTTTTTTTTGCGTTTTTCAGTTTCTTCACCAAAAATCCAAGATGGCCGCCAAAATCCTATGGCGCACGCAAGAGCTTGAACCGCTTCATCGATTTGTTTCATGTTTGGTTTAAAGGAAAGACCTTACTCCGGCCGTGAGCTGAAAAGCTTTTGGTGTGATTCTGATAACAAAAACTTTGATTTTTTTACGTTTTAGTATTTTAGCGGATATTTCTGTTTTGCTAATTTTGGCCATCAGCAAAATTGGGTAATATAGCCATACAACCCTACTCGGATTATTTCTAAATATTTTCAGTATGCATATTGGCCCTTTCGGCGTTTTTCAGCTTCTTCAACAAAATCCAAGATGGCCGCCAAAATCCTATGTCGCTCTCTAGAGCTTGGACCGCTTCACTTATTTGTTTTATGTCTGGTTTAACGGAAAGACCTTACCTTGCACATGTACTGATTTGTTTTTGGTGTGATTTCGATAATAAAAACTTTGATTTTTTTATGTTTCAGAAATTTAGCGGATATTTCAGTTTTATTCATTTTGGCTATCATCAAAATTTGGTAATATAGCTATACACCCCTGATCGGATTATTTCTAAATATTTGCAGTATACATATTCGCCCTTTTTTGGGTTCTTCAACAAAATCCAAGATGGCCGCCAAAATCCTATGTCACTCTCTAGAGCTTGAACTGCTTCATGGATTTGTTTCGAGTTTTGTGCAAAGGAATAACCCTACCTTGGATGTGTGCTGATTAGCTTTTTGTGTGATTATGATAATAAAAACTTATATTTTTTTACTTTTCAGGATTTTTAGCTGATATTTCAGTTTTGCCCATTTTGGCTATTAATATTATCAAAATTTGGTAATATGGTTATACAGCTCAAATTTGATCTTTTGTGTATGCTCAGTGTGAATCACATGTTGCTCTGAAGAGCTTGATCTGATGATTAGATTTTGGTGTGATTCTGAAATCACATTTTCACGTGGTTTACATAAAAATTTGGTGACAGTACTGTATTTCTCTATAATTAATGTACTATGTGGGGCGGGTGGAGACGCAAGCTTTGCCCCTCAGGCAAATCTAGTTCCCATTACATGCTGTGACTTTACCAAGCCCTCACATCGCTTGCCCAAGTTCGAAAAAAACAATTTAAGCCTATCATACTGCGCCACCAGCAGACCAAGGACCAGAGCTATTTCAGCTCTGGTGACAGCGAGACCGGGTCGGTCAGTCGAGAGGTATGCCGAGCACGGCACAATGCTGGCATAATATCCAACATATACCAACCCATCACCATTGACAATGATTTATCTATTCCAAATAATAATTGTGTTCTAATTACATTGCAGAGGTGTTCGCCAAAACAGTATATAGGGCTAAAAGGATTAAATATTTGGCATGCCTAAATATTTTTCAAAAAGATCTGGCTGTTGTCCAGATAGATTCACTGATCACAACTAGTTGAATTTGTGTTTTACAAACGAAAATAAAGCTAAATTTGACCAATTCTGTATGATGGCAAGCTGACATCATTGAACATTTTGAATTATTCAAACGGATGGCAGTATATATATAGGCCCAGGCAGATAAGGTGGAAAGAGTGATCACTTACACGGAATCTGGAAATGCCTTCCCGACCGAACATTTTTTCCGTTTTTTTTTATTATTTTGTTTTAATAACCGCTAGGCCTATAATACTACGGTGACCTGCTAAGGTTTTTTTATGTCGCGGGGGGGGGGGGGGGGATCTAGACCAGACCTGCGGGGAGCATCTGACAATTTTATGTTTTGAATGACATCGATGGTCTAGATAACGCCAGGTGGTCGAACCTCGTGGGTCTGATGGGGTGAAAACTTTTCTGACAAACTCCCAGACACGCTGTTTAATGATGCTCTCCATGTCAGATAGGGCCAACTATGCATTGCTATAGCATAGAGCCAACGCTGGGTCTGTGTCTCATTATAAACAGTAACATGAACAATCTGCATGTTGAGAAAAATAATTTTTAACTTCTCCGTGACTTAAATTCTAAGTTACCCCCCCCCCCCACCCCCGTCTCATGCATGATATAAATCAAAAGTCAAATGCTAAAATATCTAGCTTTTCATGCTGTTAGGAATACACTGTATTTTCATCAAGTTTCAAGACAAACGTTACCTTAAACACGATAATACTGATGTTATCTTTTAAAGTATAAATCAGAATCGTCAGACATATGATGGAAGCCATTATTCCAACGTTCCATCTGGACCCACACGATTGTCCAGGAAGAGGCGATGATGTCACTGTAAATAAAAAAATATTCTCTATACAGATTATCGTAAATCACGTAAAGATTTTTATGTACTCAAAGCTGCAAATCGAGATATGTTCATAGCTCAACTAAAAAATACAATCACATTCAAATGAGTTTTGTCAACCACATTGACTTTCTGGAAAATAACACGTGTACCGTAACTGAATTATTATTCGTATTATTATTAAACTCTTCCGAGGTGACAATCTCAATTCCCTACTTTGGCCTGGGGACGTAGGATCCCCTTCGACGTTGGTCTGACGCTGTATACATGTACACATTTTTTGCGCTTACTGAGTAGGGGATTCCCTACAATAATGAGACACTTGCCAAAGGCTGGTTCACTGTCCTCACAGCGTATAACATAATATGACAGGGCAGTAAAATATGTGTTTGTCTGTTTGTCTGTTTGTTTGTTTGTTTGTTTGTTTGTTTGTTTGTTTGTTTGTTTGTTTGTTTGTTTGTTTGTTTGTTTGTTTGTTTGTTTGTTTGTTTGTTTGTTTGTTTGTTTGTTTGTTTGTTTGTTTGTTTGTTTGTTTGTTTGTTTGTTTGTTTGTTTGTTTGTTTGTTTGTTTGTTTGTTTGTTTGTTTGTTTGTTTGTTTGTTTGTTTGTTTGTTTGTTTGTTTGTTTGTTTGTTTGTTTGTTTGTTTGTTTGTTTGTTTGTTTGTTTGTTTGTTTGTTTGTTTGTTTGTTTGTTTGTTTGTTTGTTTGTTTGTTTGTTTGTTTGAATTCCCCATGTGACATACAATTCGTTCTATTTTTTTCAAACATTAAAGTCTAAATCTACACAATACAAATGCAGGCATAAATATAAATAGACCAAATATACCATTACATATATTTGTTCCATGTGGGCTAGTATCACCTCTAATTCTGTATGTGGGCCATTTTAACTATTTAGGCGCAGCAGTTGTCATTATACCATTGCCTGACTGACAAACCTCCAAAGACGTATCATTCACACTTTACTGAGTCTATGGTAAATTGATATTATATGATTCATACTGATTAGTAAACCTTACAATTGTAATAGTTGGTTTTAAGCGTCAGATACAACAGAAAGAGCATACTCTCATCTTAGCTTAGTGAATGCGAGTATATCATAATGCGGATGGGACTTACAAGTGACGACACTGATCGATGTTGGAATTGCAACTGGCGTCGTTGGGGTCAGATTTTAAAGTGACGCCAACACCGGTGCCTGCACTGTAGGTGTGATGGTAGGTGTGACCACAATCAAGCCATCATTTAGATGGCATGGTCAACAGTAGTGTTTACCTGGGTACTGCAAGAGCCAGTTATCATGGTTATATACTTTTATTTATTTAATCTTTACTGATTATCGCTGATTGCCCATGTTGGCAATTAACGTGTCGTTGGTGTAATAGAATCCATCTGTGATCTTGATAAGCTGCCCGAGATTATAGGCTTGGTTTTATAGACGACCACACAACATAGTGATAGTCTTTGTATTAGGCCGCTGGTCTTTTCGACCCAGGGCGGCCTCTTAATAATGAAAGGATAATAATAATAATAATAATAATAATAATAATAGTAGAGAGAAAAACCTAACTTTCATGACCACTTTCTGGCTAAGATGTTTTGATGATTGATTTGACTTCCTTAAGCCTTTTAAAAATATTTAGCCCCAGTGTCCCATTCTAGAGGCGTAAATCCAAAATGGCCACCTCCGCCGTTATGAAAAAATAACTTTTGACATATAAAAGCTAAAAATATGAATAAAAACACTTTTTGGGCTAATTCGACCACAAGGAATCCATTTCTGACGTCAATATGGTATTAAAACATATTTCTGACCCTAAAATCCAAGATGGCCGACAAATTTCAATAGAAGATCCATATTTTGAAGTGAAATAGAATTTGATCCCCTTGCAGGGTGGTATGAATGCAACAGTTAATATGACTATAGATGAATGCGTAGCTCTAAATAACAATCACAAATTATAATAAAAAATATAAAATAATAAAATAAAATAGAATAAAATTCAGCACGTATATGTCATATATAGGCCTCCACCGCGAGAAGCGAGAAGACAAGTATACTAAAAATATAATATATCTATTGGATTACACCTCCTGCCAGGCTATGTTCTGAGTCCTCAGATTCTGATTAATATGGCATGCTATTCTGTTTAACATCATCTGGTTTTATTTTCATGCCAGCTTCATTTAGTCTTTCCGAGACGAGCCTGAGGTGGTAAATGTGCTCAACAGCATTTCTGCTGTATATGATTATATCATCAATGGAGACAAATCAACACTGATCAGTCCATGTAGCCCCTGTCCATGGTGCGTAGGAAGAGGCTGAAGCGTTGGCCATTTCATACGGCAGTAGCTTGAACTCAAGTGAACTCAAGTGAAGGTTGTCTTGTATCGATACTCCGATGCTACTGGAATTTGCCATTATCCACTTTTGAGATCTAAAGTCGAAAACAACTTGGCAGGCAGTAGGAGTCTTGAGTCTTCTATCGTGGCCGCATTAAGCTTACAGTAGTTGATGCAGAAGATCTTTTTGGGGGTAAATGTGACTGGCGCCACCCATATTCAGAGGGGTGTACAGTAGGCCCTCAGTTGTTTAATGGGTCAGCAGCCATTAAGCACAAATTCTCTACTGCTGTCACGAATCAGACTGTGAGCCTCTCCGAACAGTTACTTACCTCATCGGGTGGCTGCATCCAGTGTCGTACTTCGTCCAGAACGTCACCATTTGTCGTCTCCTGCGCAAAAAAATAGGACTTTGTGGTTTAGTTGCTCCAATCTGCTGATGCGTAGCATACATTGAAACATGAAGTTCACGAAGTGCTGGCACTGCTCTCCAGTCATGGTTAACGGGATACTCGCATCAGCCATGTTGTACTTTTTCGTGTCTCATTCGTGTCAGCAGTAGCGTCATTTGTGCTTACAGAAAAAGCTACATTCGATCAAACAGAGGCCAGAAGAAAACACCACGGCATACATCCTGTGATTCTTATCTGAAGCCAAGCTCGCCTACCCCACAGCATGGAAGAAGAGGGTAGAGTAGTCAGCTTCCTGAAGGGATTCACTGACAGAGCCTTTGCTGGCCACCTGTTGAGAACAGTACAAGCTAATATTCTCAGAACAGCAACAGAGGTGGCCCTGGAGAAGGAGACTGAACAGAAAAAAAGAACACCAGGTGATGGACGAAGAACCCATAGAGGTGGGTGCGGCACAGACAAACCAGGAGTCGGCAGAAGGGTTTGTGTCGATTCTGGAAACCGTGCAGAGAAACATGGGGCAACTACAGGTTTGCATGGATAAGCAGGAGCCCCGCACAACTACAGGCACCGAGATGAGTCAACACATTGGAGCAAAAAAGAGAGCGCAGGCAGTATTGTGGACTACGCACACAGATGTGCAAAGGACGGTGAACCTGAATCCCAACCACTGTGCCAACAAAAAACTGACAGGAAGTCGTGAACAGCCGACCAACCAGTCTGCGCATGCTGCAAAGGGGTAGGCCATTTCGCAAATGTTTCTCTGTATCAAGCCAGTCAATGTAAGGCTTCAAGGGGCCAATAGTAGCAATACTGTCACCATTTTGTATACAGCTAGATATTGCTGGAGAGCAGGTCCATTCCCTTATATTTACATTCATTTAATAATATATTCATTATTAATGTCTTATGAATCCGTGGATGTACATGCAGGATTCTACAGTACAACCACCACCTCCTGATCACTTCTACTCTGATTATCATGCATTGTGATGAAACAGGCTCGATCTAATGGGATAATGATCTTATTATAAGAACATGGATGGGATTCTCATCGGAATACATATCCATTAACAACGATGGCTACATGACGAACAGCGCTCCCTAAACAGCTAAAGCAGCCTTGGGACTTTATTTTTTTTATCGATCTATATTTGCCTGACAAACACTGGACAAATTGACCAAACAACACAACTACGTCGTGAAGCAGATGTAGACTCCACACTTGAACCTCTGCCGTCAGGATGCGTCGTGTGTGTGTCACAGCTAGATCTATAATGTAATGATCTGCCTACCTCCAGACCTTGAACATGATGGGCGACTAATTGTCAAGGCACAACAATGTTTTCATACAACACCAGTACCCACAAGGGGCGGACCAGATGATAACAGTAAAAACTGTTTGTTTCTTATTTTGGTCAAAAAAATTCATGTCACTTTGTTAAAAAAAAACTCGCTTTTCTCATTTTTAAATTCAGTTTATTAAATATCCAGTTTGCAATCCAGTTATCTCAATCTCGAAGTGCCATTTCAACTCTCCGATGTGATCACGGTCACATTACATTTCCATCTCTGCTCTACAGTGAAGTGAGGCTAGTAAGGGTGAAATACGAGCTTATCGCGAATTCACAAAATTACATTTAATTACAAAAAATAGTTTGCAGTGATATCCCAATATCAGGGAGAAAAATGATATTTATCTGATAAACCTATCTGCACCAAGAGCCTAAGAGGGGATCGGATCCCGTCGTACGCATGACAACCATCTGCTCTAGTAAGCCCCACGCTCCACCAAAGCTCCACGTCCCTCTCAACCCTTTACAGAAGGTAACCCTTGCAACACTGAAATATTTTTGTATAAACCATGGGGACCAATGCATGGGTTTTCAATTTTAAATCATCATAAATGTCTTAGTTAGCTCCAACTTTCCGCTTCATTTGAATACCTATGTTATGGGTCTACCGCTATTCTAAATATGATACTCTTTCAGTGCGGGGATTGACTTTTTTGAATTCCAGAATTGGAACAGAATGCCTTTTTTGGCCTTTCAACATAATATATCTTTCCCATTGATTCCTAGAATCAGTATATGTCTGATAAGATGGATTTTTTTTTTGAATTTGATAATACTTATTTTTTTCAATTTTCTTGATTTTTTTGCAATTGAAGTTCGGCGGCGTCGGCGTTAGCATTCACTTGTGGGTACGATAACTTGAAAAAAATTGTCATGTATCCTTCCCATATTATGACTGAAAAAAAAATTAAATGGCCGATTCATTGCAATTTTTCGCATTTTACGTCAATAATTTGACCTTGCGGGCGCGATAACATGAAAAGTTTTCCATTATCCTGTTCAAATTTGTTATGCATGTTACTAATAAGATGTTCTTGGACAAGTTCGATAACGGGTGAAAAAAATTCAAAATGGTCGATTTATTGCGATTTTTCAGCCCGCCTTTTAATTCTATTTAAAAAATATGGGCTATTGCAATTGAAGTTTGGCGTCGTCGGCGTTGGCGTCAGTGTTAACATTTACTTGTGGGCGCGATAACTTGAAAAGTTTTTAATGTATCCTTCCCAAATTTGTTACTAATGACCAGTTCTCGGGCAAGGTCAATAATGGCTGAAAAAAAAGATCAAAATGGCCGATTTATTGTGATTTTTCGCCTTTTACGTCAATAATTTAACCTTGTGGGCATAATAACTTGAATTTTTTTTCGTGTATATCCTCTTCAATTTTGTTTATACATGTTACTAATAAGTAGTTCGCAGAAAAGTTCAATAATGGGTATAAAAAAAATCAAAATGGCCGATTTATTGCGATTTTTCACATTTTACGTCAATAATTTGACCTTGTGTGCGCAATAACAATAAACGTTTTTGATGTATCGTTCCGAAATTTGTTATGCATGTTACTAATGACCAGTTTTCGGACAAGTTTAACAATGGCTGAAAAAAGCAAAATGCGCGATTTATTGCAATTTTTTGCATTTTACGTCAATAAGTTGACCTTGTGGCCGCAATAATAACTTCTAGTTCAATAATGGCGGCGGGCTATTGTCGAGTGTGCTCTTGTTGCATTTTATGTCAATAATTTCACCTTGTGGGCGCAATTACTTTAAGTTCAATAATAGCGGCGGGCTATTGTCGAGTGTGCTCTTGTTTGCATTTTACGTCAATAACTTGACCTTGTGGTGGTGGGCTATTGTCGAGTGTGCTCTTGTTTTAAATTAAACGATATTTCTGGAAAATGATCTAAATATAAGCTTATTTAAAAACATTTTATTATTTCTTAATGTGAACTGCGTTGTCAAACATCTTGCTTCAGTTGAAACAGTGAATGAATATTGCTTTACGTCGCCTTCTACACAATCATGGCAATATCGCGACAGAAGGAAGCCCGACGCCTGGACTATGCCCTACTTCGAATGACTTCAAGGGTTCTTTATAGTGCACAGTAGGCAGCACCGTTCGATTGAAACAGATCGTTAGGACGCAATAATCAGCTTAAATTTGTTTTCAGCTGAAAAAAATAAGTTGATGCGACCTAGTT
The DNA here is from genome assembly GCA_964017125.1 of Flabesymbios commensalis. Lineage (NCBI taxonomy): Eukaryota > Metazoa > Annelida > Polychaeta > Terebellida > Flabelligeridae > Flabesymbios > Flabesymbios commensalis. Next base: position 65,216,709 of record OZ024912.1, read on the forward strand.
TTTTTCAGCAGCATGTGTTTGTCTAGGTGTATCTGTTAAACGTACTCTATTAGAGTCGATATAGATTTTACATACTAGCTAACGCAACCCTAAAGTATTGCTAATTATATTAATTGAGGAAAATAAAGCGGATTATGGAGCCAACTACACGTGATCCATTCATGTTATATTGGGCACATTTTTGTGCAAATGCGACGGAAGATTCTGTCATTACAAATTGAACATTTATAGAAAGGTATTTTATATCAATGTTCATTTTATCTTTGACAGATCCATATATTTATACTTCATAAACATGATTAAAATGAAGGAGTTTGTATTTACATCAGGAGCGTGTTGAGACATTCCACCTAGAAATAGAATATGCAAATTATAAAGCACTTAAATATTGAACACACAATTTCTATGAAACGATCTATATATATATATATATATATATATATATATATATATATATATATATATATATATATATGTGAATTGCATAAAGGCCAATTTATGTAAGCGAGAAAAATATCTTATTTATGTATTTAAAAAAATCCACTACTCATGAAAATAACATCCACTACTCATGACAAAACAATTGATCAATAGGCAAACCTGAAACAAACTGTTTTAGAGAAGTATGGGGTGTGATGCAATGGTTGGAGCGTAGCCGCTGTCTGCCTTGCGAGTTTAAGGCTCGCTTTGTGCAAGATTTTCAAAGAAATATCATATTTCTCCCTTCTCAACGTTAGTAGTGTACATCTTGTGCCCTCATGTGCTTTATTTCACTCAGGTGTGAATGAGTAAGCCTACCTGGTGGGATAGAGAGGAAAATTGTACCGTATCCCCGCGCATTTTACGCGGTATATACGACAAGTAAAAATTTACTAGCGCAATTATTTTTGCAGTGATGTATGCTTCCCGAGGAGTTGAAATGGTACATCAATGAACAGGTCCAATGACCAGGGATAATATGATGTAAGTCGCCATGTAAGCCTATAATGAGCAGCCTGAAGCTGGATATGTGCGCCATATACTCATATTATTATCAGGCCCTACATGTTGACGTGATTGTGTATAGTTGTACGTCGAAGACTGCTTGAAACGTCATGTTAGCATTATAGTTTTTACTAAATCCACATTAAACAAATACATATCAAGCAAAATAAAGCATGAGACTTTGTGCTACTATGTGTGAATTTCATACCTCGGTGACACGTTCATTATTTGTGAGTGACTGTTAAAAAATAGCCATCAATTGATGACAGGACCCCTCAGCCGTAGGCTCTGTCCATCAATATCAAGAAATAATGATAAAAAAGCAGCCATTTTTTTAATGGATTCATCCCAAAAGTTAAACAGATCATCAGATATAGGGCCTACCTAGAGAACAACCATACCAAATTGGAATGCAAGCCAACGAACGGTTCATAAATTATCGTGCCCACAAGCTTTTTAGGCAGCCATCTTGGAAAATGGCCGCTTATGGCTTGGTGCCAAAAAATATATGGGATGAATTGCCCAGGCACATAGGTCATGTCTGTAAAAATTAAACAAAATTTATCAGTTAACTTTTTAGTAAGAGCTGAATTTCTGACCTATTTAGACTATTTAGACCTTTTTTATTTTTATGTTCACTCGGTAAGTTAGTGGAACACATTATCGTTGAGCCTGCCTAAAGAGCAAATATCCCCCGTCAAACACTCCCTGGTTACAAAGACGTTATGACGTTATGAGACATATGCATACATGTGAAACGTATGATTCCGGAAAACATAACAAAATAAACCAATGCTAGTTTAGTGCTGGCGGACCGTGTTGCATTAACCCTCGCAGCGCGGGGATCGACTTTATACGTCAGAAAATGACGTCTGTAGACGTCATATTCTAACGACTAAAGTCAATCCCCCGCACTAAAAGAGTTAAAATATTTATAATGGACGTAGACCCATAACATAGCTATTCAAATAAATCAGAAAGAGATAACTAAGACATTTATGATGATTTCAAATTGAAAAACGTTGGTTCAATTTCGTCATACCTACTCAGATGCTAGCATGATTGTTACTCACTGAAATTCTTAAAAAGGTCCATTATCTTTGCAAAACTCTCCTTGCTCGACATCCGTCTCCTGTTTTCAGTTGCTATATCGTTCTCATCCTCTCGCTCTACAATATATGTACTGTCCAGTTGACAAAAGTGCTACAATGAATGGTTGTTCTATCTGAACAAAATTATGATAATTTACACATTTATTATCTTGATACATATAAACAAGGTTTTATACAGTTGAATCGTAATGTTCGCTAACTAAATTTGTTGCAGACGTTGATGATATTGGTGATGAATACCTGCATGTTTTACGATCATTCACGACACACGTATTGTCACTGCGTGGTATCGTTAGAATTAATTAAAATATCAAGGCTCGCATTCAGACTGCCTAGAGCTGTTGTCATAAAACATGTGTATACTGAAGGTTGTTAAAACTATGCATTAGTTCATTCGAAGTTACAAACTCAATACTGGCCCAAATTCCTGTTCGTCGTAGGACTGCTCAGTAGCAAGTATTTTTGCGTTTTTATCATTTACATAATTATGCAATGGTTGGATGAGGCCCGTCTTGTGAGCATATACATATGGATATAACCGGTCATTAACCCTTAATGTGCTGAAATATTTTCGTATAAAACATGGAGACCATCAGAAAGGTCTTTGTAAGCTATTTCCGCTTCATTTGAATACCTGTGTTATGGGTCTACGGCCTTTAGAAATGTGTTAAATCTTACAGCGCGGGGATCTACTTTAGACGTCAGAATCTGACGTCTACAGACGTCAGATTCTGACGTCTAAAGTAGATCCCCGCACTGTAGGGGTTAATATAAAATGTTTGCAGCTGTATTTATGCATATACGTAGCATCCCTAAAATTTCAAATAGAACGCTATTTCTCCGCACTTATTATAAATATAATTCAAGGACCCAACCATAGGCCTACTACAAGTATCATGGGCCGGATTATACCGCGTTGAGAAAAACAATCTATTATTAGGCACGAAAGAAGTCTATGGTGCAAGCATAGATGAATAATCACATAATGTCCGGCACGTAGGAAATGCGATCTCACATTGGAGAAATAGAAAGGACGACTTTGTCGCGATAATGCCCTTAACCCAGCCACTTCGACAACAACCAACCACCTTCACGAGAAATTGGATCGCAAAGATAATCTACCAGTGCTGTACTTCCTTGTAACCCAGCCCACATTGTACCGATTGTCGGCGACCTGCATGGTATGGTCAGCTGCATCGACGCTATTTCAATGCTGACTATTTGATTATCGTGTCAATAAATAATGCACTCTTTGGCTCAAAAAGTACAAAAAAAATGAATTGCAGATTCCTTTGATTAGTTTCCGTGACGGCTACTTTTAACTTGCAGCGATCGAGGAAACGGATATTGGTTGGCCGTCTGTTAACGGATTGTCCACATCGCCGTGATGTGTAGCTGTTATTTGCAACATTGAGTTGTTTTACCATGGTTACTGTGCACAAGGTGATAGCAACTCAACAAAATCAAAACGAAATTAAGATTTCTGTGAACATAAATGCAATATCTCAGAGGTGCCTTTTCGTTGTTACATTTGTAGCATACTTATGAATGAGGTAAGAAGATTTAGGCCAAGGTGGTTACTATCAAATAGATATTACAGTAAACGCGCGGTCGTAACTACAATGAGGCGCAGAATTATTTATGAAATTCAATCGAGATGGCATGCTGAATGTCAGCGACCTCATGGTCATCCAGCAAACACGAAACACTGAGCCAATGTTGTTTCAATGTTGGGTCAGCGTCGCAGCGTGTGCCGGGTGATCATGTTTGCTGGGTAGTGATGATTGAGGCCGATGACCACAACAACACACAACACTACAGACAGTTAGATTGAGAAACTGTATAATTTTATTAGGTATTATTTGGTCATCATGTCGAATTTATTACATCTTTTATTTTCTTTCCTAAGTCACCCAACAAAAGATATAATTCAATTATATCGAGCGGACTCTAAAACAATCTGCTATCTGCTCTACGGAATGAGCAAGCATGTCATGCATTTGAGGAAATGCTGTGTGCCGCCACCGAGGGGTGTAATACTGACACTCTATGTGACATGGTCAATGGTATGCTAGAAAATGTAATTTCGCCATTATTCTCAGCAAGGAAACACATTTCGAAGGAAAGGAAGTACACACAAAATAATTTCCCCTCTAACCCATGGTATGATAAAGAATGTAAATCCTTGAAGTATGTTGTTATTAATATCGCTAAGTGTGGAGACTTTAGTGCACAGCAAGGTGAATATAATATACTGTTACGACAATATAAGCAATTATTCCAAAGAAAGAAAAGACAATACCAACAAGCCAAACTTAACGAGCTGGAAAATATGGGAACAGAAGATCCTAATTCTTACTGGAAATTCTGGAAATCCTTGAATCCTAGAAATGTCACTACAGAGCCTACCTTGGCAGACTTTGTGAACTATTTTGAACAACAAGTCTACCCACCCCATGTGGATTATTTTGATTATGAACACATGAATAATATAATAGAGCAAGTTACGTCATTTCAACATAATGTAGAGCACGATAAATCCAATATGACACAGTTCCTAAACAGTCCCATAACTGCAGAAGAAATTAAAAAGGCGATTCAAAAGTTGAAATGCAAGAAAGCAGCGGGTGTAGATGGTATTTTTGCCGAATTTTACAAATATGGATGTAATGAACTCTTGCCAGCATTAGAATTGCTGTTCAATACCATTCTTACCAATGGAGAATATCCATCTAGATGGGCTACCGGTATAATCCACCTTGTCCACAAAAAAGGGACCATGGTGTTCCAGATAATTACAGAAAAATCACAGTCATGCCGTGTATTGGGAAGCTATTTGAGTCTATACTTAATAACAGACTCTCATTTAAAAACGAAGTATGTAATGATAAAGATCCCTATCAAGCTGGATTTAAAAGCAATTCGCGAACTACGGACAATATATTCATACTCTGTGCCATCATAGATAAACAAAGGTGTCTTTCTAAACCCCTGTATACATGCTTTGTCGATTTCACAAAAGCATTTGACTATATTGATAGAACAGCATTATACTACAAATTATTGAACAGGGGAATAGACGGCACTTTGCTAAACATAATAAAAAGTATGTTTTCTAAAGCAGAGTGCCGTGTAAAATGGGACTCGCGTATCAGTGACATTTTAAAAAGCGAATTTGGGGTTCTACAAGGCTGTATGCTCAGTCCCAAACTATTCACGGAATTTTTACAAGACATATCCGCATCATTTGACCAAGATCAAGGTGTCGCTGTGGACACCTTACTGATGGTATATCTGTTATGTGCAGATGATCTTGTCCTTTTTTCAGAATCTGCCGAGGGATTACAAAAACAGCTGACTGCCCTGTATTCATATACTTCCCTATGGCATATCATAGTAAGCATTCCTAAAACAAAAGTTCCTATTTTTAATGAACGTTACACAACGGTATGTGGAAACTTCCACTATGGTAATAACATTATAGAGAAGGCTATACAATATAAATACCTTGGTGTAGTGTATAGCACCAAGTCCGCTAATAACGTGTTAAAAGAAACTTTTTCTCACCTTGCTTCCCAAGCTGGGAAAGCAATCTTTGCTCTACGTAAACAGTCCCGTCCTGAGGTCAGTAAATTGTCAACCACTATTGCGTTCAAGGTATTTGATTGCCAAATATTGCCCATACTAAAATATGGAAGTGATATATGGTATACAGCTACACCTACACCTGCAATATATTGGGACACGGGTCGATTTCCACTGATCATCCGGCAACACATAAAAGCTGTAAAATATTGGTGTAGAATTCTAAAAATATCTCAGAGCCATCTAGTCAGAAATGCCTACAATATGTTACTTGAGCTAGATGCCATTGGTTTCACGAATTGGTGTTCCCCTATTCGCTCTGTCCTCGAACGAACCGGGCTTGATCAAACTTGGGAATCGCAGAATATTGGGGATACAAATAAATTCATTTAAATTCATAAATTCATTTAAAGAATCAATAGCTAGCATATTTACACAGCGGTGGAGAAAAGATATTGAGAGCTCGAGTAAGCTGCGCACATATGCATTAGTAAAAAAATATTTCTGCGTTGAACCATATATCTTAAACATGTTAAACATAAGGGGGAACAACCTCATAACAGCAATGGCGAGATATCGAATGAGCTCACATGATCTAAATATAGAAAGAGGACGATTCAATAATCCAATCACTCTAAAAAATCAGCGACTATGCACAAGGTGTGAATTAAGCGAAATTGACAACGAAATACATCTTATCCACTTTAGCGCTATGAATAATGAACGCGAAATCTTGTTTGATTCTGTAGCCGCAATTATCAATATACAACCGACAAATGAAATGTTTCTACGTGGTGAAGTTATCAGCGCAATTTATTTATGGTTGCTTTAAACAAATTAAGGGTTAAAAATACTGAGTATAATAAATCTGTCACCTGTCGCTATATTATTCAAATTATCATGCCTTCATGATCTGACGTGGGTATTACTACATATCAGGACGGTTGTTGCTCTCGGATCTTATTATTTGGCTTTTTATGGCCGGTTAGGGACGTTTCCGTCGCCTTTGTTATCAGACGAGGTGGGGCCTTATGGAGGATTTCAGAGTTGCTAAGTCAACTGATTTTCTCTATGAGGTCGGGAATGTTTTTCTTCGATTGTAACTCCGAGTATGTGGTACTAACTAGGTCGTGATTAAAACAGTATGAAATAAACAATATAGTGAAATAAAATAAGCTGTAATGTTTTTGTGCGAGGGCCATGTCCTGTGTGAATTGCACAAATAATTTTTACCCGGCATTACTACTGTTATTACGTCGTTAAGTTTGCACCACTAGTCAATCTCAGGGAATCTCCGCGCTCATAGCGACTGTGCTTGCATGGTCACATGACACGGAGCTACCTGTTTATGCCATATTTATTGTACTTGCATGATATTATATTTAATTTTAAAAAAATACCGTATAATTTTTACCAGTGTCTTATTGCATACTCCAGTTACTGTAGCATAATTATGCACTTGTATATATTTTAGGTTTCTACGCTTTCCAGAGTGTCTTTTTTGCTACTGTATATAATAATAGTATGTCATACATAGTAGCTATTTTTTAGCTCTGGTTTTGGTGCGGGAAACAAAATGATAGACCTCTATGTTATCTTGGCAATGCCTTTTAATTCATTTTTAGTAGTAGTCATTTATATTATCGAAGTACCCAGCTTTTATTTTGGCAATGCCTCGTAACATGATTTTAGTTGTGTATGTCATACCAGGCATATTGTCATATGATTTTAACAAATTAACAATCTTGTATATACATGTACATATATCTCTTTCATTCCCATGACAAATAAATCTGTAATTATTTTTCTTTTTTGTCAATAAAATGTCTGTCTGTCCGTCTGCTATGTGATTCTCTTGATAACAAATCAATACTTGTAAACTGTACGTTTAACTTTAAAGACAATGTTACACTTGGGCAGACAGAGCAACGGACATCACCGGACATGTTTTAATGTTATCTGGTGGTCAAAATCACCAATCCATTAGAAGATATGGGAGGGCGGGAGCTGGTTCAAGTTTCAAATAAACAAAATGTTTCTTCACCGCTCACTCGTAATCTTTCAATATTGTGGGGAACCTCCGTGACCGACAGATAGCGTGCTCGGCCCGAGACCACCAGGGTTCGAATTTCGAATCCTGTGTCTAGAGGGCAATGTCATCTCATTCATCTCACCATCCTCAGGGGGTTCTCCTGGTGCGGTTTAGCCTATATGTGCACAAAGGTGGCCTAAAACCAACCAGACAAACTCGCTGCCAGTAACATGATGATTCAGTTGTAAACGTTAGTTTTACCAATAAAATTATTATACGCGTTTTCCACATTCGGGAACCTCGCTAAAATGTTCTCTTCTGTTATAAAAAGAAAAAAAATAGTCATTCGATAATATTTGGTTCATTGAATTTTACTGCCTCGTCGGATGCTCGTTACTTGTCCGTTCCACTCTTAAAGGATTAGACAATGGTGATTCAAAGTATTATAGTTAACCTAGTATTAGTGAAACACCGAATGGGATTCATTCAATGGTGATATATCAATATTATAAAACATTTATTTTCCATGTTACCCTCATAATGTGAGTCTAGTAGCTACGCCATTTTGCCATGCCATGTATGGTATGTAGATAATTATAGTGTGCAAACCCATGCAGCCTACTTTGACCAATAAAGCGCCAAACTCGTATATTGCTGATTTATTTTATCAATTGTCTTTAAATGCATTTTAATGTAGTACAATAACCTGTGATACAAACAACTTTTACATCTTTAAGCTCAAGTCCCTCTTATTCTTGGCCTACCACACCATTGTCATATCATAATAAAATTTATTGAGTAAGAAAAGTATATAAACCATTATAATAAGGACCTTTTCAAATGTCATAATTTACTCACAGTATTGCGATATGCTGCAAATGTCACGAAAAACTCTAGTCATTCAAACAAATAGCAGTAATGGTAGAGGACAGCTATTAATTTAAAGTGGTAACCCTCAAAGCGCTAAACTATATAATTTAAATGTCCACCCACTTAACCCTTTCACCACTAAAGCCCGTTTTATGTGCTGAATGCCATAGCATTCAGCACATAAAACGGGCTTCAATTTCAAGTGGGAGAACTTACTTATATTTGTCTAATTTGAGACCAAGCATTTGCAAATCTTGATGTGCAAATACACATTTCTCCCCAATAACTGGGATTTAAACGGCTAATAAAATGGATTGAAAACGAATATTGGCGTGCTTAGCGGTTTAACACATGAGGTTGTGTTATCCATGGTCAGCTATTTCCATTAGGACAAATTATGACATTGTGTAAAACCTCCATTTATTTCTGAGGCGGTATGCAAACATATAATCGTGAATCATAAAACACACGTACTATTTATTTCTAAAAAAATCCAAGCAAACTGTTTTAAGGTTTTCGGCGAAAACAGAAACCGTGCGATCCTAGCAGATGGTGAAAGGCTCAAGGTCAGACAGATCCAGTGACTGGAAAAGATAAGTAATGCTTTATGAAATGACGCTCTCCCCCCCCCCTCCCTCCTCATATTCTCACAAAATCCAGTCCAGAGAAGATTTATATCCAAAGGAAAATTCGTGTCCACGTAAGCCTTTGTTCATTCACATGAAGGTGAGACAAAAGGAAGGAAGATAAAACAGCAGAAAGCAGCAAACTCTCCCGGTGTGTACCAGAAAGACAGAAATGTGATTGGCAGTAAGTAAAAAGTCACAATTAAACACACATGTCATGTATATACAGCAGAAAACCAAACAGAGACACAGGCAGATACCGGAATATATCACTGGAAAATAGCTTATGTCATTTTCCATGTAAATATGACTGAAGATGAAAAACACTTTATTTGTATATGCTCAAATATATGTTGTATATTGAGAAATAATGTACGACAAGATTACCCTTAATTCTCCAAATTTTACTTGCTTTGATAATGAGAACAAATTTATGTATGTAATGATAAATGTGTCCCAGATTTTGCAGACATAGCCTGGAGTAAAAGAATTGCATTGGTATATAATTGATTATTTGTATTATATTGTATATGTTTACTAATGTCCGTAACCTCAGTAAAAAAACAAAATACAGTCTGGTGTAAAATACTGACCTTGCTACATGCAAATTATTATTCAACTACATGTATGTGGTAATAATTGTGTATTGACTAATTGTATTAAAAAAAAATCACTCTAACACAAATATAAATTAACAAATGTATACAATTCATAGAAAAATACAATTCAATATTTATATAAGGAGATAAAAAAATAGAAAGTTATACAATAAAATAAATTACAAATAAAAATATATACAGGGTACATACATAAAATCATAATTCTATTTTACTAAAACGTAACTATGCGAGCCGGTTTCGCCAAAAATGTAATACTACATTGTTCATGACAAGTTAGAAGCATTACAAATTTCAGATTGGATGACACAGTGGTAAAACATTCAATATTATTGCTTGCTTCATTAAAAAAAATAGCTCTTTTACTTTTTGAAAAATCTGCAATAGATTAAAAAATGTTCCTCGTCATCAACATCATTATTATTACATCGCGTACATATTCATGTTCCGATTTATTGGAACATAAAAGTTATTTTCCACATCTTTTTTAGGCAATTCGGAAAAATTCAATTTCCTTTATAGCCAACTGTGGCAACTGTAGATTTTTAGTGTAACCTGGCTTTAGCTGATTTTTTTTATCTTTTGATTATTCATCTCTAGTATACCTATAATGATCTAGGGGGATAAGGATTTCTCACCATTGAGAGATTTTTTCACAAAAAGCGAAATTCAAAATGGCCGTTATAAAATCACTGAAGTTATCACATCAACCTCAGTAAAATGAGATAGAGGCGAGATTATTCCAACTAACGATATGTTTTCGGTATCAAGAAATACAGTAAAACACGATACCTTTATTCATGCAAAAATTAAAATAGCCGCCATAAAATCAATAAATTTATCACATCTCTGTCAATAATTATGTCTCCCCCTCTGTGGACAAAGAGGGGGACATATTGGTTTACTGATGTCCGTTCTGTGTGTCTCCTCGTCTGTGTGAGCAAGTCTGTGAGAGCACAGAGCCACAGCCTGCTACACGAGGTCGGGGATTTCCCTGCGGTTTCTATCTGCAGGCAAAGGAGGCAGCACCAGAAAACACGAGACGTTGAGCCAATGCTGGGCTAATGTTGGCTCACCATCTACGACACTGAGCCAACATTAGCTCAGCACTGGGTTAACAAGTCGTGTTTAGTGGGCCAACATTAACCAAGGGCCAACAATAACCAATGCCGGTGTAAAGTCTGAAAATATACCCCCCTCCCAGATTATACCCGGGTAGATTGTGGTCTCCCCCAAATCTACCCCGGGGTAGAACCTGAACTATACCCCCGGGGTAGATTACGGTGACTCCCAGAATCTACCCCTCCCTCCCAGGATCTACCCCCTTTATTGTGAATATTTGAAGTGTCTTCGGCTCCCAGAATATACCCCCCTTTCCAACAACTTTAAGCGACCCTCCCGGAATCTACCCCCCCCCCCCTCCCAGAATATACCCCTCTTTTCAACAACTGTATGCGACCTTCCCAGAATCCACTCCTCCCTCCCAGAATAAACCCCCCTTTCAACAACTATAGGCGACCCTCCCAGAATATACCCCCCCTCCCAGAATATACCCCCCCCCCTTTTCAACAACTATAATATTATGCAACCCTCCCAGAATCTACCCCTCCCTCCCAGAATATACCCCCTTCTCAACAACTATAGGCGACCCTCCCAGAATATACCCCTCCCTCCCAGAATAAACCTCCCTTTTCAACAACTGTATGCGACCCTCCCAGAATCTACCCCTCCCTCCCAGAATACACCCCCCTTTTCAACAATTACAATATTATCAACCCTCCCAGAATCTACCCCTTCCTCCCAGAATAAACCTCTCTTTTCAACCAATTTATATGCGTGACCCTCTCAGAATCTATCCCCTCCCACCCAGAATATACCCCTATTTCAACAACTATGCGTGACCCTCCTAGAATCTACCCCTTCCTCCCAGAATATACCCCCTTTTCAACAATTATAAGATTATGCTACCCTCCCAGAATCCGCCCCTCCATCCCAAAATATTGTGCAGCGCCGGGAGCGAGTGGTAGATTCTCTCACACTTAATGTAGTTTCTAGAAAAGAGGGTATATTCAGTGACTTAGGGGTAAATTCTTGGAATATCGCATATAGTTGTAGAGAGGGAGGAGGGGTATATTCTGAGAGGAAGGGGGGGGGGGGGTCATATAGTTGTCAAAAAAGGGGGGTGCGTTCTCGGAGGGAGGGGTAGTTTCAGAGAGTGTCCCATATAGTTGTTGAAAGGGGGTATATTCTGAGAGGGAGGGATAGATTCCGGGAGCGCCGCATAATAACATAGTTGTTGAAAAGAGGGGTATATTCTGAGCGGGAGGGGTAGATTCTGGGAGGGTCGCACATATATATTTGGTGAAAAGAGGGGTATATTCTGGGAGGGAGGGGTAGATTCTGGGAGGGTCGCACATATAAATTTGTTGAAAAGGGGGGTATATTCTGGGAGGTAGGGGTAGATTCTGGGAGGGTCGCACATATAAATTTGCTGATAAGGAGGTATATTCTGGGAGGGAGGGGTAGATTCTGGGAGGGCCGCACATATACATTTGTTAAAAAGGGGGTATATTCTCGGAGGGAGGGGTATATTCTGGGAGGGTCGCACATATAAATTTGCTGATAAGGGGGTATAGTCTGGGAGGGATGGGTAGATTCTGGGAGGGTCGCACATATAAATTGACTGATAAGGGGGGTATATTCTGGGAGGGAGGGGTAGATTCTGGGAGGGTCGCACATATAAATTTGTTGAAAAGGGGGGTATATTCTGGGCGGTAGGGGTAGATTCTGGGAGGGTCGCACATATAAATTTGCTGGTAAGGAGGTATATTCTGGGAGGGAGAGGTAGATTCTGGGAGGGCCGCACATATACATTTGTTAAAAAGGGGGTATATTCTCGGAGGGAGGGGTATATTCTGGGAGGGTCGCACATATAAATTTGCTGATAAGGGGGGTATATTCTGGGAGGGAGGGGTAGATTCTGGGAGGGTCGCACATATAAATTGACTGATAAGGGGGGGTATATTCTGGGAGGGAGGGGTAGATTCTGGGAGGGTCGCACATATAAATTGACTGATAAGGGGGGTATATTCTGGGAGGGAGGGGTAGATTCTGGGAGGGTCGCACATATAAATTTGCAGATAAGGGGGGGGGGGGTATATTCTGGGAGGGAGGGTCGCACATATAAATTTGTTGAAAAGGGGGGTATATTCTGGGAGGTAGGGGTAGATTCTGGGAGGGTCTCACATATAAATTGGCTGATGAGGGGGTATTTTCTGGGAGGGGTATATTCTGGGAGGGTCGCACATATAAATTTGTTAAAAAGGGGGGTTTATTCCAGTTTGGGAGGGGTAGATTCTGGAATCCGAAGACACTTTAGCAAGTCAAGAAAAGGGGGTATATCCTGGGAGGGAGGGGTAGATTCTGGGAGCCCTCAGGATCTACCCCGGGATGTAATCTAGAATCTACCCTGGGGTACCCAGAATCTACCCGGGTATAGTTTCAAGGGGGGTATAATCTGGGGTGTTACACTGGGCCATTGTCTACGACGCTGGCAAACATTTAAACAGCATTGGGGCGGAGTGAGTGTGAGTGTGCCTACTATGTGGACTAACTCCTGTCAGGATAACGAACTGTCAAGGGCTGAATAGATGCTGGCCAGCACCGGCGACACGACATTGTGTTAGTGCCACCAAAAGAAAGCACTGCCCAGTGCTGCGTGGTTGCTGGCCAGAGTGGACCAGTGTTGAGCTTGCATTGGGTTAGTGCAGTGCTGACTTGTAATGGACACGAACATCAGCTGAAAATTGTGATGAACATTGATTAAAAGCCAAATTACGGGACACAAACGTCTCATAAGAAATTTAAATATGCGTTATAACCATTGCTGAATGTCAAAGCTTTGCGTGACGGGAAATAGCTCAACCACGGACGAAGCCCAGAAACCTCATCTTCACTCTGTCATGTGATTTGGGACACGCAATCTGCGTGGATTGAGACTGGACTGGTGCAGATTATGGCACATAGATAGATAGATTAGTATGTTAAAGGAAAAATTATTTGTTTCTGGAAACTTCTCAAATTGTCTTGATGAATGGCGAGAGATTGGGGCATCTGCTACTGTTTGTTAATTGGTTAGATCAGGGTGTCAGGGTACCTTTCATTAATATTCCAGCTAAGTTTGAATTATTTAATCACAAATTTACTGAAAAACATACACAATTTATCTAGAATGAGATGCTAAAAAGTGGTGCTATTGAACGTGTAACAAGCTACATTGTGTTTGCCCATCGGCGTGGTTCCAAAAGGGAATAATAAATTCCGCTTAATACACGATCTTAGGGTAGTGAATGACAGTTGTTGTGAGGTGACATTTCAGTGTGAAGATATTAAAACATGCCCAACTGATTGAGCCTAAAGACGAATTAGTTACGGTACTGTAGATATAAAAAATGGGTTCAACCACATACATAAATCACATAGACATTTTCTAGTTTTTTTTATGGAAAATTAATTATCATGTTTGGTGTGTATTGCCTCTTGGCTTGGCAAGCAGCCCTTATTTTTTTATTACTCGCCTGAGGGCTCTTCAGCTACGATTTTCGTAATTGGACAATTTTAAACACATTACTAGCAGTAAGAATATTGTGTTAAACATATTTAAAAGTTTGAAAAATCATCGCTGCATGTAAACTATACATCGGGTTTAAATTGAACACAGCTGGCCAGAACTCTGCAATACATGTTCCTTCTGCTCGTTGTCGGAAAATACATAAGCAATATTGGTCCCATGGTGGTCCAATGTTAGGACAGCGTCGGGCATTGAAACTTCTTAGATAAATCTTACACTATGTTGTTGCTGAAATAAAATACCGCTGTTCCACCACTATTAGAACACAATGTATAATAAGCCTACTATTATGATATAGATGTCAACAAGTTACTTATTATCGTTCAAATAGCTATAGCATAAGGGATGAGTTGTGTACCTCCTAGCTTTTAGCAAGTATACAACACGATTCCGAATGAGATCATATTCCTTTAAGTACACTTTTGTTTTTTTCATTTATAAAGCGAGCACAATAATTACTGCGAGGGAACACCCAAATTATTGTGAGGGAACACACTAATTATTGTGAGGAACACAATGATATTGTGAGGGAACATAATTTTATTGTGAGGGACACACTATTATTGTGAGGGAACACAATATTATTGTGACTGCGCGGGAAGACAATAATTATTGCGAGGGACACAATATTATTGTGGGGGAGCACAACAATTATTGTAAAAAACAAAAAGATTGTAAGGGAACACTCTATTATTGTGGGAGATCACAATAATTATAGACAGGGAAGACAATATTATTTAACAAAACAACTATACATTATTGCCATAGAAGGTTTATATATTTATTGATGTGAGAGAACACAATATTATTGCAAGGGAACATAATATTAATGTAAGAAACACAATTATTGTACGGAACACAATATTATTGTGAGGGAACACAATATTATTGTGCGGAACACAATATTATTGTGCGGGAACACAATATTATTGTGAGGGAACACAATATTATTGTACGGAACACAATATTATTGTGAGAGAACACAATAATTATTGTGAGGAACATAATATTATGGTGAGGGAACATAATATTATTGTGAGGGATCACAATATTTATTGTTAGAAGCATAATTTTATTGTGTTGAAACACAACAATTATTATAAAGACAACAAAAATATTGCTAGGGAACACAAGTATAATTATATATATTGTGTAGAAAACTGTTGTAAATAATTATGTTGATCGCGCCTTTACTCCTTACTCACCAGGTGTCCCAGAATGATTTTCCAAAGCATACTCACCAGATGTCCCCCGCTTCGTCAAACAGTTTGTAATTGGCTTGAAAAAATAACCGACCATTTAATACCAGGGGGGGGGGGGGTTAGGGGGGTGGGGGTATGTGTTTTTCGTAAAAAAATTATTTGTTCACAAAGTTGGCCCAAAAAAATTGTTTGCTCTGTAGAGTGTGAAACATAATAATAATGAGTTTATTCAATACATGCATATTATTATAGATACATTTTTATACATAGATAAAATATTTTAACCTTTACATTAATGATATATTCGATTGAATAATTATGATAGTAAAACATACACAATGCATATACGGTATCTAGGACAATAGCTAAACAGGTATTAATTACTCCTTTTCCGTTAGCCATCGACCCACGATGTAAAGTGTCGCAACTCAGTTTAAAAGTACCAGTAGCGTACAATTTAAGCAAAAACAACATAAAAACATGGGACAACATAACATGCAGGATTTGATATGTGTTTTTCATGAAATATTCTAAGTCTACATCTCTTCTGACCTTTTGTGGTAGAGAATGTCATAAGTATAATAATGAATAAAATAACTGTTTTTAAAATGCCCAGTTTTGCAAAAAGACACTTTCATGACATTTAGACGACCAACAGTCATTTTGCTGACTTACTATAGTTCATGGGCCGGATAGTGTTACCGTGCATCCCCCCACGACAGTCTACGACAAAGGTTTTTTTTAAATAATTTTGAGGTGTACTACCTGTTTGTGGCCCCCATCGAAATTACGCATTGGGCTATAACTTGAGTTCTAGAACAGCTAGAGTCACGATATGTTGGTGTCTATACCCAGGAATTTAGGTATGAGGAATCACATTGATTTGAGAATGCGCATTCTAAAACAATCACAGAGGAAAATTATTAAAGGTAATGTCGGTAGGAGGGATCGACGTCACATTCGAAACAAATAATTGAAAATCTAATTTTCATACTTTTTCAGCCATTTGTTTGTCGCGCATACACAAAAACCACAAATTGAAACGTTTATTTGTTTTAAAGAAAATGAAAAACTCCAATAACAAAGTTTGGTACATGTAGGTCTAATTAACGGTAATTGATCCTAATCAAATCAGCGAATTTTTGGATGGAAGGGTTGAGCTTGGAATAAAAATGGAGATAACAAATAATACAAAATGTTGCAACATGCATGGACTGCCAAACAAATACACAAGAGCATTCATGGTGGGTGTTTTTTCGCCAGTTTATCCAAAAAATTATTAGATTCTCGATTTATTTTATTTTATTTTACTTTAAAACCCTCCAAATGATGCACATGGAAAAATAATGGAGAAACTGGTATGTATATGGGTCGACAAACCTTTATTATTGGCTTCCTTTGTGTTCTGATGCAACAGAAACAAACAGCTAACACACGGAGAAAGCAACTTAGTTGTATATAAGAAAGTCATTTTCTTTGATGCATATTTAGTGGGAAGGATAGGAAAAAATCAAACATGGTTAGAACCGGAAAACATAATCCACACACATATTTGAAAAAGCAGAATAATTTGTGGATCCGGGTCCCAGTATCACAGTTAAGATAAATTACTCAAGAGGTTCTTCATCGTTATAGAACAGTGATACACAAGCCATCTCATACGAACAAAATTTAAGAGGTACACTTGAATGCTCTATAGATAGACATATTTGTCAAGGTTCCATCGAAGGTGAAAGGATATTGCCTAAGCATATTCTGCTCTGTATGACGATGTGGCATTGAAAAAAATGCAGTTTGGCTTTTATGTTACATAACTTTCTGTTCTACTCGTGCTCCAAATCAGTATTTGATTCAGAATATACAAGTATTGGACCAGAATCCATATTCTGGTCCAGTTCACACTTGTTATGGATTCCTGCACCTGGTAGTGTTTACTGTGCATAAGGAGAAGCAATCACCTGCATGTCCTTGGCGAAGCAGGTACAAGCTAACACAATTAGTAGTCCCTTTGATCTGCGGTCATAATATATTTTCTAGTGTATTATCCCATGAGTTTTGTGAGCTGAGGCATATTATTTTATGATTAAATTTGTGAACTTTGAATCTAATATTGATACCTAGCATGAGTCCCGGAAGATTCACAGTGGAAGTAGTTCAGATACATTCTTCAGCAAAGTAGCCAGCTCCGTCTTCAGCTCAAAAAAGAGAAACTCACTTCTTATAATCAAATAACTCACAAATAACTCAGAAATAACGTGGCAAATATTGCATTAAACTTTACTGACTCTTAGAGTTACAACATTTAGGCCTACTGAATCCATGTGGTACTCCCTTTACATAATTTGATCTGTGACACTCGCAGCAGTCTGTATAAACCTTAATGGGAGGCCAAATCAACCGGTTTAATTTAGCCAAAGTGGTTGGATCTTGATTTTTATATTTCTGGATTGTCTTCTCTTCTCGCACGTTATCTAATTGCGTTGCCACGTTTCACCGGATAACATATGCTGAGCATAAATATGAAAGACATCCAATTAAAGCGCAAAACACACCAACGCTTTTATGCTCAACTGTCTCTTAAGATGCGTCTAGGTCGGAGGTTATTTTCACTGTTATTCACTGTTCTGTTACAGATATGATGAAGCATCCCTCTGTCATCTTAACACATCAGGTCTGACAGTCAGACCACTGGTCTGACCTTGACAACAGGTGTGCTTTGGAGCTGTACGAAAAGGAGGGGTGCGAGCAACATGAATATTCATTATGTCTGCACTGTGTAAGGTCAAACTCGGGTCAACTTATAGCACATATGCGTGATATCCAGGAGTCTGCCGGTAGCAGACAACTGGATAGATGAAGATGCTCTCTGTAAGCTACTGGGCTTCCAACTTGAACAGATTATATCCTGTGAGTGCTGTAAAAATTTCATTTGCAAAATCAAGGGAATGCATGAAACATCCCTATTATATTGAAGTTGTTCAGTTTCTATACTATCGAGATGACGAATTTTTGTGGAATATTTAGAGTCTACCCACGAACTTATCGAGTTTTCACCCCTCTGTCCGTTGGGCCCGAAGGAGTATTGTCGTCCAATCCGCCGCCGCCTCACGCAGTGTTTTTGGCTACTACACGAAAATGGTGCAACAGATTGAATGCATAATTCATACAACCATTCAACCCCTCTCAGCAATTTTTTTTTACCCAAGGTCATAGGTCAAAGGCCAAGGCCAAGATTCAAAACAATTCTTGTTAAACGAGATTACTTGAAAAATAATTGTCGGGTCTCTCCATTTTTTCTGTGAAGTTACCAATCAGTATGTAGATGACCTGATTAGATTTTCAGCTTTGCACCGATAATTAAAATGACCCCCAACATGGCGACAATTATTTTTTTCGACTATTTTTTTTTCAGAATTCCTTTGAAACCTGATATATATAGCTTTTCGAGGTCTGCATGTCTATTAGTATTGTCCGTTTTCATGCGAGACCGAAAACGAGGCTATGGCCGCCATTTTGGTTTTATCAATTTTAACAAATCCTTCTCTTGTCTTATTTCCAGTTAAATGCCTTGAAATCTGGCATACATAGGTTTTCGGGGTCTGCGAGTCTATTGGAATTGTCCGTTTTCATGTACGATTCAAACCGAGAATATAGCAGTCATCTTCTATCATTTATCTTCTATTTTTGGCATACCGTATTGGAAGCAGTTGTGTCAGATTTGGGCACATTTAGAGGCGCTGCGTCAGCCGAGGGGTGTTTGAGTGCTTGCACGGTATTTTTCGTATTCGCGACAAAAAAATGACCAAAAGTCTCTACAATATTGTACAAAACACATTTTTGGATTTCTCATACCTACACACATGTGTATAAATACCAAAATCGCGACTAGCCGTTCTTGAACTCAAGTTATGGCCCGGCCAATACGTGATTTCACACTACTCGATGACGGCCATTTTAAAAATGGTCTCAAACAGGTAGTCCACCCCAACATTTTCTTATGGCATCCACTTTTGCTGTTGAAGTCTAAAAAGCAACGTTGGTCCAACATTGTATACATGTTATACAAATGTTTTGTGTTTACTGGGACGGCATCTGGCCCATGGACTACTACGCCTCCGGTGAATGGTCACATGTGAAGTTGTGTGATCAGCCCAAGGGGAACTAAGTGATATATCCATCATTATTCCTGTCTGACTTTTTAACTTCAGGATTCAGCCGATGACATATGTATTACAGATCTATATGTGGATTCAATTTTTTTATGTCTCGTATACATTTACAACCAAGGAAGATGAAGACTAGATATCTATATGACCTACTCCACCTTTTGATATTTGCCGTACCGGCGCGTCCAACATCTGGGTGAAAAGATAAACATATCATTATAATATATTTTAAGAAAAGTATCTATTTCAAACACATCAGTTGTTAAATCCAAGCCATACAAAACAACAAGTAAACATTTATAAATGAGCGTATTAAATACTGTCATTATATGATATGATCTCACACAAATTGCAACAGAAACTATCTCTACTATTTTATTGTCACCAAAGTGTTCTTTAGAACATTTGTTAAGGCCCACGTTATTCTTCCTGTATTCAACTTCTATATCTGACATTGCTCGAAAACATGGCCTTAGTATCCACCTCTACGCGGATGACACACATATTTACATCATTTTCAATCAAGATGATACAGTAAATGCCATATCACGAATAGAGGCGTGTGTAGCAGAAATAAAATATGGATGATTACCAACAAGCTGATGCTCAATGGAGATAAAACTGTAATTATTGTGTTTAGTGCTCCTCGTCACAGTGTTTCCTGTGATAAAAACCACATCAACATCGATGGTCATGATATCGTTCCAGTTAAAACTGTTAAAAATCTAGGTGTTATTTTTTATTATAAGCTCAGTTTGCATTCGCACATTAAAAAGAGTTGCAAGCCATCACTTTTTCATCTGTTTTCTTCCAGATAAGGCTGCTGTACAATTAACGCATGCATTTGTTCGTCTCGATTGGACTACTACAATTCACTGCTCCAAGGACTGCCTTCTTTTTCCATCAGACGTCTACAATCCACACAAAATATCGCAGCACGCATCTTCACGAGGACGCGTAAATATGAACACATAACGCCAATCCTCAAGAACTTGAATTGGCTTCCAGTGGCGTCAAGCATTGACTATAAGATCCTGTTATTGACATATTGTGCAATCAACAACATCTGGCAAGCCTACATTCAGATTACGGGGTACTGGGATGATTGCTAGTAGTAGTACTTTCCCTCCCCCATCCGGGGAGGGTTATTAGGGATCTGTTTCGTCTGTTGAATGCTGTGTACAGCATTGTACGGAAGCACTAGTCTACAGCAATCATCCAAGGGCAGCTGCATCTGGCCATAATCTTCGGGCGGATTGCCAGTGGCGTACCCTGGTTCCTCCGCTCAACAGCAGAGTCAATGCAGCACCCGCTTCAGTGCTGGCGCTGATGTAGGCCGTGGTTGCCTTAAATAACCGGCAATAGCGTGTTTGACATCAGGTCTCTCACGTGGGATGAATGAAGTTACCCAGAGGGAGTTATCCTTTCTATTGTTACTCTGTGGGCTATCCGATCCGAGGATAGCGGAGCTGCGCGAAATGCCACGGTGTTTCAGCATTAAATTGCATAGCGAAATCCAAGTCTCCGGCCGTCTGGGCATGTCTGGGGGTAGATCCCCTAGACATGCCCAGAACCCCTTATCGGGCGAGCGAAGGAAAACGCTCTCAATAACCCACCATGCGCTATCACCCCAACTCTCACATCATCATCTGTACATCATTCATCTCATCAATTGATTACAACGTTTTTATCGTTTTACAATGTCACTTAAAATACCATTTGTGCCGAAAAGTGACGTAAAGAAATGATTTACTACTACTACTACTACATTCAGAATACGCCATATGCTCCTGCTCGTAAGTTGAGATCCGAGGATATGTGTCTACTCAATGTACCATCTATAGCAGGCTGCAACGATTTGGTGGAAGGAGTTTCAGTAGAGCTGCTCCAGTAATGTGGAACAATCTCCTAGACAATATTCGGAAAGCAGCAAAAAAAAATTTTGGTGACTTTTAAAACTAACCTCAAAACACACCTTTTTAAATTGTCATTTGAATAAGACTATACGACTATTTAACTTCTATAGCGCATCAAATGGCAGTGTCATCTCATTCGTCTCACCATCCTCAGGAGTTTTTCCTGGCCCAGTTTAGCCTATATGTGCACAAAGGTGGCCTAAAGCCCGATTCATTACATTTTTAAAGGATTTTTTTCCTATTCTTAACTCAGTTTCATAGTCAAGATGGCGATCTCTTTTAGAGACTTAATCTTATACTGATCTAATCCAACAACTATGCTGCATTTTTTTTAATATTTTTTATTTTCCAAGCTGCAGTTTTCGAAACAGTGGCGGATCTAGAGGGGGCTGCAGCTCCCCCCCCCCCCGTTCAAAAAAACCCCACAATATTTCGGCCGAGCTTTGGGGTGTATAAATTCTTGAAAAAATCGGCGGCGCCCCCCCCCCCCCCATCTGTCTATTCCTGGATCCGCCACTGGTCCAATGTAGACAAGTATTTTTGAGTGATGTAATAAACACGTGGAAGAATATCCTCAAAATGTTCAAATATTGGCACATGGTACACTTGTGCACTCTTGAATACATGTAGGCCTACTTGCGCATCTACTTGCGCATCTACTTGCGCACTAGCATACTTGCATACTTGTGTATAACACAAGGATTATCCGTGACGAATTTCACTGAAATAAAATAAAATAAAAAAAAATGGCCGACTGACCGCCATTTCCAGTTGGTTTTACTACTTATCTCGGAAATATTGCATGATAGCTAAATCTGTAATATGAAATGAAATGCTCGGTCACTTTGAATTTGAGTAATTATGTGATATCCGGGTGTGATATTTACGTAACTCAAAAACAATGCAAAATAGCTGGACTATGCATATATATAAGCTAAATTTCGCAAAAATAACATCCAAAACCGCCATTTTTAATCGTTTTTTTCTCATTATTGCTGAAATCTTGCATGATAGCGAATCTATCAATTTCTGCTTTCTCATACTTCACATAGCCATAACATACTACTGGGGAATTGTCTGGTGACATTTTGATGCCCGTGTCATGAACCTTTTAATTACTACGAGCACTATAACTAAGAAATGCTTGTTGGCGCGTTTCAGGGACAAGTTTTCATCAGATCTTCTTTTAATTTGGCAAATATGCGCAGCTATGTTCGAGTAACTTTTAGGAGATCGCATTATTTAAAAATTGTCGCTTAGCGGTCAGTTTGAATTTAAATAATTTCCAGAAATTTACATAAATCAAAAACAATGCAAAATAGCTGGACCATGGATATAAAACAAAATGTAAGGTATCACACAAAGATTACTAACAAATTTTTAAACAAAATTATTCTAACAAATTTCGCAGAAATAAAAAAAAATGGCCGACTGGCGGCCATTTTTAGCATCATAGCAGATATAAAGTCCAAAATGGTGACTGGTAACCACTTCGTTTCAATTTTTCTCATTATCCCGGAATCCTCGAATGATAAACTGGCCTGTGTTATAAGGGTAAATCGTAGCAAAGTTTGCTGATCTATATCAAATTTAAAATGGCTGATTGGCGGTAACGGAGGGCTGTTTTCGTGTTCGTTTCTATTTCTAGTTATAATAATTATAATAATTATAGTAATCATACTAATTATAAATATTATAATCATAGCATCAACAGTACTATTTTCGTTTTTTTTTTTTTTTATTGTTGTTAGTAGTGTTGTTATTATTGTTGTTATTATAATACTCGCCATCTACATTGCACCACTTGACAGTAGGCCCCTATAGTACATTATTATAAACGTGCACGTTTCTCCTGTGGTAAGGTCTCACTAAACAATTATTATGTGTTGTAATCCATTTTTTGGTGTAGAATTCTGGCCAACTTATACGTTGTTGGTATTGGTATCTTCGACAAAATAATTATACTACTCTAGTTTACTCTTTTTTCCACTTTGTCATGATTCTGACAATTGTGCAATCAATATCAGTTTCAGATAAATAAGGAATACAGTATGCAAAAATGCATGATTAAATTGACCTTAGAAAATTTGGCCCGGCTGACACTAAATGCACATGTAGATGATCGCAAGAGAAAAATGAGAAAAATGATATGGTTTATTAAAATACAGGTCATACAGACAAAAATACATCAAAAGTTTTTTTGTCGTGCAAAATTGTCCGACGATAATAAAAACTGACCTACTTTTTTTCTGGGGGGGGGGGGGGGAAATCATATGCGCGGAATGTGCTCTGAATTCTATTTGAGAAAATGACAGCGGCAGTTAAGGCACAAAAAAATCGTCCCCATGGATATGGAAGGATGTATCTGACATTTTGTAAAGTGGCAGATACACCCTTTCATATCCATGGGACGATATGTTTTGGTGGTAATATCGGTCGTCACGATTGCAGATACTGGCGGATATTATTTAGAATCCGTACAGGATGCTGGCACAACGCTGGCTGAATGCTGGGTCAACTTCACCATAGAGCCAACATAGAGCCAACATTAAATAATGGGACGGTTACATGGAGAGATCGCTTATCACTTCACACACCCCCTCCACTCTCAGAGAAGCTTCTGAGAACGGGGGGGGGGGCGTATAACATGCATACAGCTAACAGGGATCCGATGTTGATCAATGTTGGGCCAACGTCTGCGATGCTGGCCCAGCAATAATTCGGCATCAGATCCGAGTCTTGAGTCTGCTGGGCAGTCCTCAACAAACATCACACATTGAACCAAGGCTGTTTTAATGTTAGACACCCTCCACGACGCTGGCCTATCATTAACCTTTTCACTATCATACATGACGGAAATTTCCGTCGTCATTCGTCAATGAACGTAACCATAAAATGACACAAATTTTCGTCAAATATATACTACATTTATGTATTTTTCGTCATTTGAAGCTGGAAATTGCGTTAGCAATTCCAGCTTCAAATGACGAAAAATAGAACTCGTACACCAGTATATCTGGATCCTGGCATGCACCCCGGCCTGGAAGTCAAAGGGTTAAAACAGCCGTGGTCCAATGTCTCGTGTTTGTCGGGGGGTGGGGCAGTTCTACTGACGTATGTAACTGTTACAGATGTATTATCCCTGGTCCTGGGCCCCACACACCCACTACATCCAGAGTTATAAATTGTCGTAAACTTCTCTATGAGTACTGGTCAGGGTTATGGGGTGGCCGCTTAGCTGTTGGCTGGTTATTCTAAATACCACTTTGGTACAGTATACACACAGTGCGCCTATACCTCCCGCGACATGACGCCATCTGATACCAACTAAACCACACGGCGTTACATTGGTACCGGACTCCGTGGGAGTTTTGGCGGGATTGCTATCCTGACGGAGGGGGTGAAATCACTGATGGGAATAGCACACTCGTAGCGGGTGGATTTGCATCCCGTTAAATGTACCCTCCCTCTTCCCCCGAAAGTAACAGCATCTCGGACAACAGCAGTAGCAGCAGGTTTAGCATCTTATCTGGTCGGGTAGTACTCGCACCACCGCCACAGAACCCCGCCCGTGAAATTCTTGCGATAGAATTCTAAGTTTATGGACAAGATGGCGACATCTGGGCGTGCGGCCAGTGAGGTGGGGAGCACAGCGTCTTCCAGTAGGGGTAAGGCTCGGCGTACCTCCAGCAAGCTGTACAGGGATACGGTGGAAGCAGAGGTGGCACAGCCTGAGAGTCCATTCGGCGAGGTGAAACCTTCCCCGGTAACTCTACTGTCCATCAGGCCCAGATCAGATCTGATAGACGCACCTCTAGCGCCCACCCTGGCTCACCAACAAGACCAAAAAGTCGACAAAGTTTTCGACTACCAGGGAATTTCTAAGTATTTCATTCGCGGTGAGGAAGCGCCAGGGATGGAGAACGGCGGGGTGGATATGGACGCATCCCAGTACGAGCAGCAGCAGCAGCAGGCAAATGGGGGTCCCCGCGGAGGCGACGTCACGCCCTCAGATGCTCAGCAACCGGATCAGCATCAACAACCCAACTGCCTTGTCCCTGACGTGACCAACACCGTGGAACAGGTTGAGAGCGGACAAGATCAGCTGGTGGTAAAGAATAAGATGGAGCAGGTGAACCATGTGCAGGAGGTGCAGTCTGAAGGCATGAGACAAGTCCACAGCAGTCAGCAAGAAGTTGTCAACATTATAGAAGGTGAGATAACTTCACAACTAGAAAAACGCTCACGCCCTCCCTCCAATATACCCAGCTGATAAAATAGGCTGGTTCAACGCTGGCCCGATGTCTAGCGACAACGGGCCAGCGTTGAACCAACGTATTGGATCAGCTCCCTGATAACATCATGTTGTTAAGCGGATCCACGGCCCGTCTCGGGTGAGTTTTTGTCGCCGCGGGTGTCGTGGCCTCTCCGGTTTCTACCCACCGGTGTATTGTTTCAAAACGACGTGAAATGCCATTGATTACAATGTTAACGGAACCATACCTCTCATTTCGAAAACGACTCAATTATAATTCGCTCTCAAGACGATAATGGCTTCTAACCCTGGGAGAATTTATCCGTGTAAACATGGCGGGATTGTGGATATCCTGTCTAACATGTAGTGAAGACAAAAAACACACGAGATAAACAACTTATCTACTTTTTCAGCGGGTTATTTTTTGCGCCGTGGAGACCAAAATGTGATATTCGAGTGACTAGAAAGAGAGATATGAGCACCGTTGACTGGATCAGGACGCATGGTAACGCTGGCTTGAGGCTGGGCCAGCGTCCTGGATGCTGGCCCAACTTCAAGCCAGTGCTAGATCTGGCTGCCATATTGTAGAAAAACAGGGTCCTGAAACGCGCCGGGTGGACGGTGTACGGTATATATGGGGCGGGACCGTCAGACGTCCTAGTTCTGTCCTTGGAAGGACGTCCATTTGCGATACGCTTCTGACATCTGGGGATCTTAATATCGAGGTTCCTTGGTTATTATATGGATCATCTCAATTAGGATACTTAAACACCGGTAAGATTGTACCACCGACCCGATATAGTAATCACATAAGTTCGATATTTCTCTGGAAGAAATATCCTGTGCAATGTAGTATGCATACGTGGCACAGAAGATAGTCGATGACGTAAGTAGGCCTTAGGCGTGGTTATAATTATAGACATAGATCTGTGATATTTAGACTCGTGGGCTATTCTGTACTGAAGGAGTACTGTATAACGAGCGCGGATCATATACTGACACCTACATCCGAAAGTACACCATTTTCCAGGAATTTAGAAAACCGCGAAATGTTTCGAAAATTAGTTTGCTATTTGCATGGGTTATGCCACCAGGGTTAAGGCTGTACTATCATAACCTGCACTGATAAATGTGGTGCTGACGATGCATACACAATTAAATTTATGAGATCATTTATAATCTGTAACTTACATGTGTATATATAATAGAATATACGACAACATTTGTTTTCTGCATGTGGATTTGCCCTTGAACCTGCGAAGTTCAGCCATACTTGTCTGCTGTTTCGGTACAAATTTACAATGTTTATACAAATAAGCCTTTTTCGACAATGTGAATCGGCATGGGATATCTTTAAAACTGCGATGTTAAATATTTATTTGCACCTGCAATAACAGCATAATCATGGCAGTTACTCTCTGAAGTCATTATTAGACTTGTACTCTGAACTCAGGGGTGCGGCAATGCGGCCATACAGAGGCAAACAGCAGTAACTGCTTACTTTTCAAGTAAGCAGTTACTGCTGTTTGCCTCTGTGATGACAGAATGCTGCTGGATTAACCCTTTAACCGCCGGTGCCGCATATATTCGGGTTTTCATTTTGTATTACCACATTAAGTTCCACATTTTAAACATGTTAAAGATAAAATGTGACATCAATCAGCAATATTTGAAAACAGTTGACCTCCATTTTGTCAACAATCACAACAATCACAACAATCACACAATGAATCAACATTGGCCAACGTTTCGTGTTTGTTGGGCAAATTCGATGCCCGGCATGGTGCACGTGAGTCAGCAAGGTCGTGAGACATCAAACACCGTGTTTATTGACGTCGTATCGTTGTTACAAAGTTTTGTAATTGTCTTAGATGCTGGCCCACCTTTGAAACTGTCTTGCGAAAAAATCTGGCACCAATGGACACATGCGGACCATCATTATAGGCAGCTATAACCATATACAGCAATTGGTAAATACACAGACGTTGATCCAACGTGCTTGGGTAAAATCTGGGCTTGTATAAGTCGTTAGGGGGCCACCATCCAATTACTATGGGAGGGGGGGGGGGGGTTGGAGTTTTGAAATGGATAAATTATTTATTTCACTTCCTGTCTGCAATACTTTATTTATTTAACACTCTGCCTCAAGCAGAACATTTATCTCACTTTCTTATGATCTTTTTCCTGTCAACAAAGTATTGATGTTGGAGTTGAGGAGACGAGCGAAGTGAGGCTTCACAAATTTAAACGTCATTCATTGATCGAGGACCAATAAATATTTATTTACAACATGTCCTTCAGCCAATATTTATTTCATGAAATTCAGGCTCAAATTATTTATTTAAAAAATACTTCAGCCCCCCCCCCCCCCTCCTGGAGATTGAAAGGTGGCCCCCTCATCATTTTGCTTCAGTCCCTGCAAACACGATAATAATCCAGTATTTGGCTAATGCTGGGCCAGAGTGTCAGACGCTGGGCCAACATTAGCCTAGTGTTTGGTCAATGTTGAATGCTGGCTGGGATGCACATTGCCCTTGCATAAATACATCAGACATCGGAGTAACCGAGAGCAAGGTGTTGTCCGTCATCTGACCGGACGAATAAATGTGGCTCATTTAAAGTTCTACCAAGGTCGGTTATCAGATGTGGTCAGCTGAGCGCGGTGGTCATGTAATTCGTCAAGGTCCCCCGACAGTCCACACACATATTGACATAACAGGGATCATTCAGGATCATGCTGAATCGCGTTCCGTGCTCCTTTCATTTATCACCAAGCTTCAGATGGTGATAGGCCTGGTAGTGTGGTGCAGAGTCCTTGGTGTGACACAGGATGATGAAGCCACGGCACAAACTACCTACAAGTAAGCGTAACCTCTTAACATGCTTAAAGCGCTGAAATATATTTATTTCAACCAAGAAGCAAAGGATTTTTTTTAAATTGGAAATCATCATAAATGTCTTAGTGTGCTCTTTCCGCTTCATTTGAGTACTCATGTTATGGGTCTACCGTTATTATAAATATTGTACTCTGACTGTCATCGCGGGGACCGACTTTAGACGTCAGATTCTGACGTATGTAAAGTCGGTCCCCACGCTGAAATAGTTAATAGGCTACTAGTATATTGTATCAGAGATTTAATATCAGTCAGGCTGGAATTGTGTGATTTTTTTTTCTAATGTTTTATATTACTCTGGTTGCTGCTATTATTAGATCGTGCATCTGTTGGGTGATTTGCTTCACAGCAAATATTTCAAAAATATAAATTCACCTGATATATAATATGTCTGTTGAACCTCGATCTTTTGTAATCTACTGCAGGCTACTACCAATTTAACCTTTTAGTTGTCGGTACTACCTACCGTGCTTTGTAGCATTGGTAATGCACTAAATGACTAGGCTATAATTATATATGGGTTGTAGAATAAGGAATGCACTGAATGACATTGATAATAACCCACGTCTAAATCGGCATGGCGTAGTCTTGACGTTGAATCAACGTCCGACAGCGTTGACAATAGATAGACAGATAGTAATAGGTGTCTGTCAATTTTGATTTTATCCTTCAATACCAAGGCTATCATGTGCACTCATGTTACTCAGATGGTGTTTCAAATCTGAACCAATATATGATGGAGAGGATGGCAAACATTCGATGAAATTTGTTATGTTCCTGTTTGACACTTCTTGTGCAGTTTAGCCTCTATAATGTCCAATTTATTCATTCATTCTGATTCATGCGTCTATACATGACACTTTTGTCACCACGGTATCAGACAGGTTGTCCACGGCTGTCGTTCGTGAATCTGTGCATACTAGCAAGCTATTTTGCCATCTGGGCATAGACCAAAACCGTCTGCAAAGCAATGCAGCAACCAAGACCACGAGCAGTCAGACAGGTCTGATAGGCCTCCATTCTACACGCGACACCGGCTGAGCCAACATTGTCCCGGACGTTGGTATTGCGCCATGCCAGTGCTGAGACTCTCCCTTGCCACCATATCCCTGGGGAGGTGGTAAGGTGCCAGATAATAGTTGTGGTTTATCTGGAGAACGCCATGCTGACGACTTGCCACCAAATCTCAGATCTGATTCTGCAGCCTCAGGCGGTGGCCAAGCGCTGCTTCATGCTGGGTCAGACACTAAAGCGGTGGCCCAACATTAAGTCAACGCTGTTTGTCTGATGGTTTATGTGCTCTCTGTATTCACCATTGGTATACTGCTTAATCTCACGGCTTTAAATTTAGATTAATTGCACTGTTTGAACTCTTTGAAAACCAGAACACTAACAAGGAACTCATGCACTACAGACCCTGGGGTTAATAAAGTAACTCAACTACAGACTCGATAAAATAGGTAAAATAATGATCAGTAGTCTCGCTCTAATCAGTTACCATACTCTATGTTTTTGACCGTGATCTTCACTATTTAATAATGTCAGTCAGAGTGAGGATGAAGTCTCCCCACATTTTAAATTTCTCCATTGGTCGTTGTGCAGCCAATACAATGTAGGGCCTATTCAGTTTCACGTGTGATATAATTATACAGATGCTCGGAATGTCGTCGCTTGCCCTGCAAGTTGGGACATTAAATAGCAAATATCAAGGCGTTGCCGAAATGTTTGGGTCTGGATAAACTGTTGTGAGCACGTGATCCACTGCAACCAACCCGTGGACACGGGTTCAAGCTAGTTCATATTGAAATGAATTTGGTACCCGGTCCAGGGGTAGAATTAAATGCTGAGGGCTTTCCAATCCATTCCAATAATGCCATTCCTGAGTAATAATTGTCATTCCTAGAAATGGCCTTTGTACTTGGATAGCGTTAAATTTGCCAGTTAATCGGAATGGCTAATAACAAATCTTGCCATTTCTGCACAAATTTTGGCAGTACCGGTTTGGAGGAATGGGCTTTTTACGAGCCCTGAACGGTCTAACATGAAAATAGTGTTTTTTCTCCTTTAAAAACTAGACACTCATTGTTGCGTTTGGTGTTGAGCCCTTTTACCAGCTCTCACCACAAAATCACTGGAACTGTCCTTCCCAAATTATAAATATCCTACCTTGCACGAACCGTGCCTTTTATATAACTGACATGTTTATAATATATGTTTGAAAAGAATACCTTTATGTGTGAATCAGGGACATTTACGAACTGGGTTGACGGCTCAAATTTCTGCTAAATAATGTAAACCCTCTTGAAGGTTTTGACTCGGCCACGAGGGTACAAACGTTTGTTGTTGGCTATTATTTATCATGTGCCGTTTCAGACCCCAAAATAGCAGCACAGAAAAGCAGCCCGACTAACTATGAAAGGGAGAGTGGCGTCCATAATCGGCCAGGGGTGGACTTCAACTTTTATTTGTCCGGTTGTAGAGCGCCATGTCATTTTAGAGCCAATAACAGGAAGCCAAAATGAGATGGTCAATCCAAAGCTGTTCAGAAACTATGTTTCCATGTACAGGTGCCATGTCGCGAAATTATAAACTCGAGTTGATATCGCTGTCACGTGCTTGTCAGGTACACCATATAGGTCTATAAATTACACGTGACGTGGTTTCTGCCATGTAAATTAGCTCATGGTTTTTGTCGTTTTGCCCCACACCACACTCCCTCCCCCCTTATAACCAAACCAAGCACCGCGGAACTCCATGTATATCATATAGACTTGGCCACGATAGTGTCCGGCGATCCGCATTGA
The DNA here is from genome assembly GCA_964017125.1 of Flabesymbios commensalis. Taxonomy (NCBI): domain Eukaryota; kingdom Metazoa; phylum Annelida; class Polychaeta; order Terebellida; family Flabelligeridae; genus Flabesymbios; species Flabesymbios commensalis. The sequence goes on from OZ024912.1 coordinate 65,248,402, forward strand.
TAACGCGGACTGACGATTGAGATTGTTGCTAGGCGACGAGACACGGGGCAGATAACGTTTCTGACATACTGCATCCCGGCAAACACAAAACAGTCGGCCAATGTTGGCTAAATGTTGGTTCAATGTCTCGTGTCTTAATTTTTGGCCAACATGTTCAAAATGACGCCAACGTCTACTATTCGCAGCTGCAAGAATCGCACTCTAAAGTCCTGCAAATAGTCCTATACTCTTTTCTGTATGCGACTCATAAACGTAGACGTTGGCTTAATGTTAAACCAATGTCAAATACGTCGGTTCAACATTAAGCCGACGTTTAGTCTTGTGATAGCCGTGCAGGAAGCAGATGTGATCTAATGCAGAGCACGACTGGAATGTTAATCGCCCTTCTTGATAAGGGGTGGACTCCCTGCAGGGTTGTGTTAACATTTAACATGCTGGTCAATATGTTTTTGTGGGTGGAGTTTAAAGTGGTTGTGGACATCCGACACTTTCTGTGATGTCGTCTAATAATAAATCTGGGCATACGACATCACAACAACGATTGCCTGTTCGTCCCCACTCTAGATATTCAGGTTTTAAAGTAACAACTGTTTCTTCCCCGTCCACTCGTGAAGATTCAACAAACATTGTGTGCTGCCAAGAACTTTATATATATTATCAATATAAAGTTCTTGGTGCAGTTTACCCTATCGTGGGCCCTGGTGCAGCGGTAAAGCTACCTGCTTGGACAGTCGGAGATCGCGGGTTCAAACCCCACTCTGGCCATCAAATTTAAAGAAAAATATCCCACTATCCTCTCACTATCCTCAGGAGGTTTTATTTGCCTATTTTAGCCTATATGTGCACAAAGGTGGCCTAACATCCCATTCATTTATTTTACTCTACCTCAGACTGTCCCGAGTTTGAAATTTCATTCATTCATTTTTTATTCATTCATTTATTAATTCGTTTATTAGGCCCTATTACTGTCTGAACACTGATGTCCTGATAATTCCTCAAACGAAGGACCTCATTGTTGAAACATTACCACAGAAAGTTGACTGGTACTTACACATATTTCAGCAGTGCCCAAACAAAGTGAAACATCAGACATTTACCCAATGTTGGTTTGATGTTGGTCCACCGTTTACGACGCTGGCCCACCATCAAACCAACATTGGTTGTTTGTGCTTTGTGATTGTTGGAGACTTCGAGACCTTATTAAGTCGTCCACGCCGAGACAAAAATGCGGCTGGTAGATTCATGGCGCTCTGTTACAGATATGTCTGTACTATAAATTATATTTAGGTATCTGGGTATTGTTTTATCAGAGAGCAGAGCTTATATTATAAACAATTTAGACTTCTCCTTTTCCTGATAACCATTCGTTCACACGATTGTATTATTTCGTTTGTGTACTATTGGTCCACGGCAATATCAGAATAACCTATAGCAGCATTACATTATTAAAAGCACGACACAACTAATATCTATAGTTATGCATGTATTTATCAGTGGATTTTTAATATAATACAAAAAGAGGCGGATATGAATTGTCATGCATTTAGCTCGCTAAACTGTTTTATTTAAACGTCAGATAAACAGTGGAAGTTTATGTGTAAATGTTTTCTTAGCTTGTCAGTATGACGTGACGATAACAGTGTTCTCATCCGTACGATATTGAGACAATGAACATGTAAAAGCAGTCGTATATGACTTAGCATTAATATTTCATGTTTTAGCAATGTCTTTTTCTATATGCCTAAGATGTGTCTAGCAGTCGCACACACTTTACTTGTAAAGATATTCAAAGTCGGAAATGAATAGATCTGATGGTATAATTTGTCATTTATAAAATCATATAAAATAATGCCAGAAAATTCACAGAGCAATGAAAATCTATAGAGGAGTTCAGTTCAATGGCTAAAGTCAAAGTGATCGCACAATAATAATTTGTAGGTAACTCTTCAGAAGGTTAAACACTCCTTGTATAGATTAGCCCAGCAAACACCCAATGCTGTTTCAATGCTGGGTCAGCGTCGAAGACGGTGGGGACCTCAAATACTGCCGCCAATCCTGCTTAATGTTCTGCCAGCGTTGCAACCGTTAGCCAAACTGCGACCGTGGACCGAGTCGGAATCGCGTGTTTTCTGGAACATAGGTCTATCTCAACAGCGAACTAAGCAGCTGGAGACAAGATGAAAATAAGCTGCTTGACCTGCCTGCTGTGGTGTGCTTTTCTTGTTCGTTGCTTTGTTGGAACCCGGGACTCCGAGCAAACACTCCCCTCCCCCCCCAATGTCCCCTCAATGTTAGGGCAACGTCGTTGAGGCCACGACGTTTCCCTAACATTGAACAGGACATTGCGTTTCTGCTTCTGGCCGGCTCGATGTTACCGCCTCAGCTGGTTGGACTTCACATTTGCTACATGTAACACCTGTATGTTGTTGGGCATCTTAGACCAGAGTTCAGACACCTGGCCAAAGCGAGGGATATAGAGGGAGAGAGAGAACAGGGAGGTCTGTGCCAAGTGCTGTTTTTTTACAGTTGAAGCAATATGCACTAAATACCATTTGCAGTTGCACTGCATGGCGATCTCTTAGTATTTTTGCCCAGCAACGAGCACACCCACCGACAGTCAATAAAAGTAGCCGTCGGGAAATAAACCATTTAAAATATTTCTAACTGTTACTGTCAACTTTCTCAGTCACTGATTTTTATATTATCTATCTACTGGATAAACCGATCAAATATTCTGTGTCCCTCGGGTGCTTCAAAGGTGGTAGTACTAAGTAAGCTAACGTGTTCATCTCAAGAGGACGGTGTTTCTTTGGATATTTATATAACTATTACCCGAACGTAAACATAACATTTCGCGCAACATAAGTCCCATAACTTGATAGTATGTTATTGGAATGTACGTCATGGTGTCCATTTGATCCAGCGAGATTATTTACATTAAGGACGTCCTTGTCTGAATGAATACTTTTAAGATGGCTCAGAGCCTCAGACACCCTGAGAACAGGAAAAGTAACATCTAACGAGCTGGTATAAAGCTGACCCAACATCTGGCCCATCATTGCACGAAAGCACTGGGTGGTAGAGATGTCGTGTTTTTCTGGATGTAATACTGAATCAATACCAGATGTTTCTCACTTTACACTTTTCTACGTCATCGGCATTTGTTTATTGTTAGAGTTTTTTAAATTTTATGGATCGCGACAAACCGCCATATCATATCTGCTTCCTCCTACCTATACCTGAAAATGATATACCAAGAGCACTATTTCTATGCGATCTACATCCTGGTTTATCTATATCGGTGACTTTTCACATTTAGACGATCGCTTGCGGCTGATGGCTCAATCACAAATGTCCGTACGACCATTAGGCTCGTAAGAGTGCGGAAAAAATACGGAAAAAAACACTCAAGAACAACTACTCTATTCGAATGACGTTAGTTTGGAAGGATAACATAGTAATTGTTGTGATAAACATTTCTATGTCCACAACAACCATCTGACGTAAGGTAAAGTGCCAAAATAATACAAACAATACTTTTAAATGATGGAGCTTATCAACATTGTCAATGTTTTTTTTTAAATGATTATCTAGCACTATACATTTTGTTTAATGCTTTATTGGTTAAACATTTCTTGAGTATTTGTTCTACAAATATGTTCAAAACGGCTGTAGGCCTATAGATAATGCTATTAGCACTCCGAATGTCGGTCTGACATGGCAAAAACGGCGTCTGGAAATATTCCACCGTAAAACTGCTCATTGGTTCGGCCACCATCTTCAGTATGGGGGAATTACTGGGATGAAAAGCTCATATTCATGGAAATCGGAAAATGAAATAGTATACTGATTTTCCAACAAATTTATAGACACTTATTAAGCCAGCTCAATTCTCGAGCCGTAGTTCTGACTATACGACTTGTGACGCACAATATAATATGGGAAAGGTTGATTTATCAGCGTGGAAGATTTTCACCTGCGGTGAAAGAAGATTTTCAAAAGGTCTTGGGCCAGTCGGCGAGAGATACTTAGCTGAAGGTGCCGTGCTTTACTGGCATGTTGTGGTGATGGACACGAACACCTGACTCGAGAAAACATCCCAAAAAGCTGCCTCAAGTCTGGGCAAGCAGTCGTCGGGCCAGACCTGAGGCAGTTTGCCCCATAGTTTCCTCTGATCTGATGAGCTGGGCTTTTCGTTGGTGGTTTGGGTAGTGCTGTATTGCGGGAGGACTCTGTGCAGGTATTCTTGTGTGCACGGATTCCGCAGTGAACACATGTATCTCTAGATATTCTGATCGTGTACAAGGAGGACTGCATGCTGATCGCCCATGAAACGATCAACAACAACAAACTGTTATTTACACTAATTCCATAGTGAATTGATTAGTTTTATCAAGTGAGAAATATTTCGGTCATGGTTCAGGTTTGATGTCACATACCTTGGTCGAGATACCTGTATATGTTGTACTTCTGGCTAGTTTGTTCAGCTGAGAAGGCTGCTCATCTCGGTTTAAGGTAAGTTGTCTTGTTACAATTGTACGACTTGGTGTTTTCAGATGCCCGACATATTCCAAAATGTTTAATTCTAGTGGACGCAGCGTTCAGAGTCACCTTGAACGCTTCACCTAATTCAACACATCAAATCTCAGCAAAACATATTGCACATACCTTATATACACTACTACGATGTCTACTCCTAAAAAAACAAAATCTTTTATGGGTATATATATATGAACTTTCGCTGTGTTCCAGTATGCATACTTCCAAAAGCTGTCTGATAATGAGTGGTAACTGCTTGTGAGATTTGAGAATGTATAAGCTCTATAGAGCAAAAGTGCGACGTTGTTGCGACGTTACCTCAACGTCGTGTGCCCATTGGGTCGACCCTTCTTAAGGAACTACTGTATAAATTATACGCACATCAGAGACATTCAAAAACAATTTCAACACTGCGTAGGCCCTATAATATATGCAATGGGGAGACTTTAATGTCACAAATCCAGCAAACTATTAAATTAGCAATATATAGGGGGTTTATACGGTTGCCATTTGGCTGAGACATACGTTTGGATTCATAATCTTAGTGGCCAGAATATGCACACGTTTGCGCTGCTGGCCCAACATTAATCGAATATCAGTTTAATATCTCGTCGTGGTTGCTGACATCGGGTGACTGCATCATGTATATTGGATTCAGTCAGTCGCCATTGTAGCCTTTAACCACAGCTACTGCAAGCAGCAGTAACTGCCTACTTTACAAGTAAGCAGTTACTGTTGTTTGCATGGTAGTCAGGGGGGGGGGGGGGCCCGAACGTGGGAGGAATTGTGTGTAATCCCACAAGATCCTGATTCTGATCCAGGTGTTTGCCGTGTCATCCGCGCCGGGCAGGAGGCCGGGATATATTCCGACGGCCGTTCTTGCCAACAAGTGATGTTGGCTCAGCGTTTGGCTCTATGTTGTGCTAACGCTTTTGTCGTTGGCTTTATATTGAACCAAAGAAGTTGAAAAGAGATTGAACCAACCATAAACCAATCCTGGTCTTGGCTGGGTGCCACTTATACGAGAGGAAATCGTTATTATGCGCGTGTTTCACGCTCTCCTCTCGCCAAAGCCTCTATAGTCTTCACAACTCAGAAATCAACTCATCGGAGCATTGTACCTTCAGTCATATATTGCACCTCACCCCTGCCTCCCCATCACCATTATTATATATAGCTGATCTAATTCATAATCGTACGTGTTAAAGTAAAAACAATGTTACACTATATAATAATGACCTAAACAAAATGTGGCCATATTAAACACATCTGTAGAAATAGGATGATTTCCCAGCGTTTCAGTTACAGCATTCAATATTTAGTCATCCAGTAACTGTGTTACATATTCTAACTATGCAGTATGTACTGTGGTTAATACCTTAATGATTATTTAGGAGGAGAGGTGACCAGCTGACAATAATATTCGTAATCGTTCAATGGAAATTATTCAAATTCGTGATATTGATTATGTAAAAAAAAAAAATTAAAAAAAATCCCAGAGTATAGCATTGTGACCATAATATTTTCTCGAAATTACAAAACACCACTTTTTTAACACAATAATATTACTTCATTTCATTTTTACCCCATCTCACTATTCACGGGAATATATGCTAGGTCCAGTCAAACTTTTCAATGTTATAAGAACAGCAGTATCCGAGGGTTGTTTACAGTATCGTACCATTTGAACATTGAACGTCCCTTACTATTTGAGGGTGGGTGAGTGGTGTAATGTTTGTCCCTCTGAAGCACGGGAACTTGGGATATGTCTATGCGGTGACAAACACATCTGCACGAGTCCAGTCTCAATACACGCTGAGCGTAGCTCATGATTGCGTGCCGCAAATCACATGACAGAGTTAAGATGTGACAATCACTGCCATGGTTATACTTAACCAATGAGCATGCTGACCCTATCCCATTCAGTTGTGCTCTGAAGTATAGTAATGGTGCCCACAAGTTTCTGAGATAGCAGTGCCCCATAGAAAAACTGATTTTCCAGGCTGGTAACACCATGAGGCTCGAGCCAATAGTGCCTCAGAGAGAACTTACAGAGTTACCAGATTGTTAACACTGCGGGTTCTGTCACAGGTAACAACGCCTCACATATAAAACTTTTGAGATTTACCAGACAGGCAGGTAACACCATAGAATATCGCCTCGGAGCTAAAGGATCCTATCTGCCTCTCTAACGAGTGTCAGATAGGATCCTTTAGCTCCGAGGCGACGATATATGGTTAATCTATGGTAACCCTAAACGTTATGGTGCTTCACTCAGAGATTTAAAAACCCATAATTTTAAATCCAGATGTTCTACCCAACGAATAACTAGCATGATTAGTTCCGAATAAGGGGTCGTATAGCACCGTGTGTTTCAGCCCTAAACGCAACGACAAAGTAACATGTTTCAAATATTGACGCACTTGGCGCACTATTTGGTTATCCAAACATGTGGCTGTTTATCAGTAGCTCGGTGTATAATATCATGAAAATTATAAGGAGGATGGAAATAAGCTGCACATCATTATTCCTGAGAGATGGAACTACAAATGTAACTCTTCTGAGCAAGTTACTAACTCGTGGATGCGACATTAAGGATCCGTATGTTTAATAGATGATCCATATTATGGTAATTTAGACCTCTGATATTTATTTGAGCTACTCTCAACACACACAAATGGAATGAATATGTAATAGCATTCCGGTGTATTCAAGTACCATGTGTACGGCGTTGCACAGATAACCTTTGACAGTATTATGACCGTGAAAATTTAGGTCAATTGGCGTTGCATGTGAAATCAATCGATTGATGACTTTGTCCGGTTCCTATTACGAACGGGCCTAACCACAACGTGAAAGGCTGTGCGGTAGCGCTCAGACAACGTTAGATTACCGTTGACAGACCAGACTGTCTAGGTTTCCCACCTGTTCCTTTGTCAAAATTGCGTAAGGCATCCACGACTGTACACTCGTGACCATCGTCGCTAGTTGATCTTGATCTAGAATCAGTAGAAATACGTGTTATTAGGATTAAATAAACACAGTATAAGCCCTTATAGCGCTGGGGGATCGACTTTAGATGTCAGAATGTGACGTCTAAAGTCGATCCCCGTACAGATAATATTTAAATTGACCATAGACCCATAACATAGGTATCCAAATGAAGCGGAAGGAGCTAACTAATTTAATGTATGTCTTGAGACTAAACAGCTGAAGGAGCATACAAGTATCTGTCACCTTGTAGCGGTTCACTTCATCACAAAGGGGCCTGAAATACTTTGATATCATTTTAAACATCATGTGTTGATAAATAAAACTATTTTGCAGGTCGTTTACTGGTATGTAAATACCACTATTCCATTTGGAATGGTACATATTTGGTTTTACAGTTTAGTCGGATTTTCACTTTGTCTCTTTTTTAAAACACCCAGTCTGATGTCCTGGAGCAGGTACAGAGGCAGGTCCTCAGAGTGTTACTACCTGACTCCAGTTACAGCGAAGCCAGACATATCTCAGGACTACCAACCCTGTCTGAGAGACGTACAAAACTATGTTTGAACTTTGCCAGTGGACTTGCCGAAAGCACTGATTTTATCAACTGGTTACCACCCCGTAGGGGCAAGTGTCATCACCACAACCTCCGTAATAAGAACAAATTATCCACTATGCCTACCAAGTCTGATCGTTTCAGCTCCAGCCCAATTATGTTTTTTATTAAATTATTGAATAATGTTTGATATACTCTACCTAGTCATTGTGCCTGCAGATCATGTGTTTCCGGAAAATGCCTTTTAACTTACTTAACTTATCTAACTTATTTAACTTATTTAACTCATTCAATTTTAATATCGCATCATGTATATCTTGTATTTAATTTTTTATGTAAAATGACAATTCTTCAGCCTTTTGGCTGCCATGTCTTTTTAGTTGAATAAACACCAATTATTATTATTATTATTATTATTATTATTTGGAAGCAAAAAACTCGGCTGTGGTGCTTTGACCTTCTGTCAGGTCATGTACCGCGCGAAACTGGCATGTTATGAATGTGCATCGAGGCTCACCGACTGCGGCTTCGGTCCCTGCTTCAATGCACTACGTTTAGTTTCAGATTATATGGCGGAGAAATGGACTTTACTCGTCTGAAATTTACTTTTTGTTGTTGTATAAATTACAGCACTGGGATCTGGACGTAAATAAGTGAAGTTTGTGAATAGCTAATTTGTCATCTCGAATATCCCAGTAAACACAAAACATTTGCATAACATTTGTACAATATTGGACCAGCGTCGAAGACGTTGGGCCGACGTTGTACAAATACTTTGTATTTACTGAGATTATCTCTGACACAATACTCGTCACGCATACCAAAGCGAATTTATCTGTTTATGCAAGGAGAATAGAATCAGAATCGAATCATTCTACAATCAATATTGGTTCTTTAGAAGGAACCCTTCAGTAGGTCTACTATTACAATGCAACCCCAGGAGAACCCTTGCAGGGTTTCCCTGGGGCTGCATGGTAATAGTAGCTGTACTGAAGGGTTCTTTTTGAAGAACCTATATTGTTTAGAGTGTATTTTCCTTGGTTCATGAGATACAAGCACTCTATTCACGTGTGAATACTGAATAGATGTGGCACATGATGTAAAAATATCTACCAAAGCTTACTCCTTCAAATATTGCAAGCGATAACACGTGCTCCTTCAAAATTAACATATTATTCTGTTCTGTCACATTAAAATAAACGTATTCCAGTTTTGACACTGTTTATACAGCGTACAGTGGAACCATACATGTAGATTCCTTGGTTGAACCTATTTAGTTGGACTTGGCTTTAGAGAGGTGCACCACGACCTCACGTGCCAAGGGCGACATTCTTTGTAAATCACTCCGTGTGAGTGTTGTTCTCTGCTCTTCTCTTCTGACCTATTGAAAAGTTTAACTGCATTGCAGCAAGCAAGAGACTTCAAACCATTGGTCAGCCGCTATTATCGGTTTAATGATGGCCCAGCGTCATGGACGCTGGGCCAACACTAAACTGATAATGGCTGGACGCCTCGTGCTTCACATAATGTTTGTGGATTGAGCGAACCAACTGACGAAACCGCTTAGCGGTACATTATCTCATGATCTATGTTATAATGATCATATCCTAAGCAATAGCCCTTCTATGTTGTAAAACATTTAAATGATGAGTCGATTTCAATCCGTATTAGTAGGGAATGGCTTGGTCGCAGTGTTATGTAAACATTCAATTTGCCAGTGTGTAGCCTCAAACAACATAACAAGACAGAGATTAACAAATTCAACATACAAACATGCAAGCATGTATAGTAAATGGGAACTTTACAGCAGATACAGGACTTTGAAGCTGGTTTAACATTGTTTCACCGTCTACAACGTTGGACCAACGTTAACCCAACATTGATTCAACGTCCTGTGTCTGCTGGGTTATTGTAAGACACTGCCGTGATCTGGTGATTGGATTATTCCAAAAGGTACTATGTTAACCATGATAACCATCGACGTGGTGCCGGTAAAATTTGTCGCACATTTATTCCAAGCACAGGAAAGTACGTAGCTTTAAACTTTCTTGTAGGAACCGATATTTTGGAAAAGCATGCAATTTCTACAGCTGCAGCCATATTGTCCAGGTGCTCATGGGTACGGTTGGGGGGACTCACTCCATTTTAAATGATCACAGTGACCCACTATAAAACTAGAGTGTGTTTATTAAGTGTAATCTGGTAGGTGTGCTAAAACCTCTTCACATTCCGGCCTCTCTGATAACATAGGAACCGCTTATGCGGGGAAAGCGTAATGACCTCACAATACTGGCCCATCGACGGGCCAATGTCTGTGACATTGACCCGGTTGTGAGACAGCATTGAAGCAACGCTTCCAGTGGAGAGCAGAGAGCAGTCGTTATGTGAACCCACCCGATCACGTGTCTTTGTGGACATAGCTGCATGTTGTGTAGATCAAAGGCGAAAAATCATGGACTGCAAAAATTGTAATCAAATTAAAATGATAATTGACACTCTGAACACCCAACGTGCGGAACAACGCATATATGTTACTGGGGTTTGACTTCTGGCTCTCAGAAGGTCACCGATAAGCCATCGAGTGTTACACTATTTAGCTCTCCTTGCTGAAGGTCGAGCTAATAAATACTTAGAGGTTTATTTTTGGGGTGATGTTGTGATAAATCAGTATGTGCATTTACACACAATCATGTCAATGACATGCATAGACTTTTACATAGTGTCCATTCCTGTCTCATACATGTTGTTACATACTCACACATTATTTATTTTATCTCAAATTTTATCTCAGGATTCAAAATGTGACATGTTTTGGTGTTTGTTAGTATTTTAGCACACATGGGAAATCATTTACATCATTGTGACCTCGATGTCAAGCGCGAGAGAGGAAAGTGTGATTTGTTGACAGGTGATGAAAACATGCATAATTCCTGGGTCAGGGATCAGCACGAATACATAATCATAACGTCATCGCATAACAAACTAGACCAACGATGGCCCAGTGCCGGGCCAAGTCTGGATCTTGCAGTACACGTCATGCTCGACAAGTTGTGGAAAAAAATGTCTGGAACTTGTTGAATTCCACCGGGTTATTATAATAGCCGGTGACTAGAAGTAGAAGCAAAGCTGCCAATATTATTTACATGCTATGTTGACTTAATACCTTTGAAAATAGTTTTAAAAACTAGCTAGTTTAGCAAACAGAGAAGAAATGAATAAAAGTGTCCATAACATTTACTCATTTTTTTAGCTTGACCTATCCGCGTCGAATCGGCTGATTTACACTCAAAGTATTTTGGATTGGGAATTACGCACTCGAACTTGTGAGCAGTATCAATGCTTGTTTGCCGTCCACTCTATACTCTTTGTCCCGAACACTTTACAAAAAGGACGCACTTATTCTTGTCACCAGTATAATGACTCGTGACACTCTCGTAACTATGACTTATTTTGACTATTAATTTTGTTCTAATAGTTTTAGTGCTCTATGAAGTAAATACATTTGGTCGCGTTAGACAATTTTGTTGACTTTTGTACACTATGGGCCTGTACTGTCATATGCAAGTCAAATTCAAATGAATATAATTTGCGTTATTTTTTCTGTCTAATTCACGGTAATGATATTTTTAACACTGCTCTCTGTAACGTGGTAGAGATGACACTCATGTAATTAATACTATGCTGATTTGGTATCTCTCATGCTTTATTATTTTAACATGAACATTTTTTATATGTGGTATTGAGCTGGTGACGTGATATTTATTAAAAAATCTAGATTTATTTTCATCATGTTTGTATTTTTGGACTGAGGGGAATGTGAAAGTCCCTATTACTATATGTTGCGCATAATACTATCACACGGTATATATAATTATTATCAGTATAAGTAAATATAAAAGTGTAAAGTCAACAAGCCAGGAAATGATAGTCAATATACTTCACTAATCTTCAGCCATTACATTTAGCGTATGTGTGTCAATAACCATCTGCTTGCTACATTGCCTCAATTAACATTTCTATCCACGTCGTGAGATATTGTGATTCAGTTCTTCTTAATGGGGTATGATCAATGCATTTGTTTAATAAATCCAAAGAATTGATCATTTCAAATACATAAATAATGAAATTAAGAAAGAATTATTTATCAATCATATGCCAGATTTGTCATATGAATTATTTTATTTTGATTTCTAATGCAGTGGTTTATGTTACCTTTTATCTGCTTTATAATCATCTTTTTTTCACCCCATGCTTTAGCACAGTTTATGTGCATCTAAACATATATCAGTCAAACCAGGAACCTACACCCTCAGACTCAATCATGTTACCAATCAGCTATCCTTTATAACAAGCAGAGAAATGTTCAGTTACTGTATATTGATCAAGATTTGTTTGCATAATTTGGTATGAAATTAAAATAATTGAATAAATAACCGCTAAATGAATACAATTATGCCATGGTTATGCAGACCACCTTGCCATTGCTGATTCAACTTCATAGTTTGCACAATCATAGGCCTTGGCCCGGAGGGTGGGCAATAGGTATCGAGATTTAAATTGCCTAATGGAAGCGCTTCAATAAACACAAGTAGGTGAGCCAATGTTGTTTTCATGCCATACCAGCGTCGCAGATTACGCCGACCACCTTGCAATTGGTGGATCAACTTCATATTTTGCACAAACATAGGTTTACCCGTCTTGACCCAGCGACAGGTTATCTAGGCAGTATACAGGCCGTATCGTGCAGAGGGTCACGAGTGGTTATGTCAATAGTGATCACACTTACAGGTGAAGTGTTGTCAATGATATGCGAAGCTCTTGACGTAAGTGTTGGAATCGGTATAGTAACCTGGTGAAGATATGATACCTATTATCTGGTGACCTCTGACACCCGAGAGCCCATTATAACCCCTTAACCCTTACAACGCTGAAATAATTGTGTACGAACCATAGAGACCAAAGCGGTTTTTCAATTTCAAATCATCATAAATGTCTTAGTTAGCTCTTTTCGCTTTGTTTGAATACCTATGTTATTGGTCCACGGCCAATATACATTTTTAATTCTTTAATTCGGGGATCGACTTTATACGTCAGAATTTAACGTCTGTAGATTTTAGATTCTGAAGTCTAAGTCTGAAGACGGTTAAATCTCAGAATACAACAATATTTTTGTCATGTAGTCAACCGATTTTGTGGCATGAGTGACAGTGTTCCCTCGTAATCGTTGAGCTTTTTTCAACCGATTTAATATATCTGCCTGCTCTGGCAGCCTTGCCTGAGTATTTAGGACAACTAAATCATTGTTTATGTGACATTTGTTGCCGCAGTGGAATCAAAACTATTTCAAGTGACATGTAATGCCATGGCACATAGTACAAATAAACTGATGACCCTATGGGTGAACATGTCATATAAATGAAAAGTTTCTTTGACCTTTTCGATTATATTCGTTTTTTATTTTTTTAATAGCACATTAAGTATCAGCATTTAAACAAGTTTAACATAAAACATCAATCAGCAAGATTTCAAAATCGTTGACCGCTATTTTGTCAAATCTGAATAGGCCTAAGTTTCACTGACTTGTTGTTGATCGCGTTAACGAGACACAACTTAAAGTGGGTGAAAATTCCAATCAAATAATTTTGCGTTTAAAGGGTTAACTACACATGTTTTTGCGCATTGTACGTCAAATAGTATGCAAAAGTTGGATGTAGTAAGTAACACTGACCACTCGACAGTACATAATCAGCTGACTTAGACCTCGCTATAGCCTATTCACACATAAACAGAAGGATATGTCCCGTTTACAACACAGCAAATCTGATTTGTCGTCGTCGTATTCCACAGTTTGGATGCAAGATAAATACATTGAAGGGGATAGAAACTGACTACCCCAAACATAACAGTAGCGCACATATCTGCTCTGCAAAGCAAAGGGCAGTATCTGCTTACTTGGAACCTAAGCAGATACTGCCTTGCACGCAGAGATAATGTGAACTGTCTCCGTCACGACATTAACTTTTTCAGCGCGGGGACCGACTTTAGACGTCAAAATCTGACAGACGTCTGATTGTGACGCCTAAAGCTGGTACTCTCACTGGAAGAGTAAAATATTTATAATGGCCGTAGATCCATAACATAGGTATTCAAATGGAGCGGAAAGAGCTAACTGAGCCATTCATGATGATTTCAATTTGAGGAAAAACACTAGTCTCTTGGTTAATATAAAAATATTTCAGCGCTTTAACCCTTTCGAGCCTGAATTTACAGTTGTCCTTTTCATCCACTACAAGCCGCGAATTGCTGCCGCAATTCTCGACTTGTAGTGGATGAAGATGACTTGAAGTGGGTGAAAAATGATGCTTTAATGCGTCGTGAGAGCTTGAATGGTTACCGGTTAAGCTTATTTGGTGTTGTGCATCAGACAGTCAGCGATTTTGTGATGCAAACAAAATTTCGGTGTTGAGAAGGTGCCGCAGTGTGAATGCTCCGACGATGATAAGTACTTAAACTATTCAAATGAGCCGCGGTAAAGATTCGATTGGATGACGAACACAGACCATTCATATTACAGCGGCCAGAATAATGCGGAAAATCTCTTGTTCGTTGACTGGATGACTGAGGCTCAGTGACGCGCAGCAGCATCATGTAAAATAATACCACATCTTGTAGAAAATAACTACATACAATCAAAAATAGATAACAATTTATTTCTGATACAATGTATGGGGATGATTGAGGGAGGACAATCAAAATGTTTTAAAATATATCGATCGTGGATTGAAATTCTTGTGATCCAGTCAGCACCCATCATTTCGTGATTTTAAATGGCCTTTTACTAAAATAATAGCGATCTAATAGACTAATTAACTGTCGTTTGTTATACTAAGCAGTATTTGATTCACATATGGAGGGTTTTATTGTATTGTTTTCTATTGTGAGACATAAGTGATCTATCAATATATCGATGATGAAGACGAGTGTATCAAACTATACATAATTTTTTGGGGTAGTGTGGTCAAAATTTGAAGGAATCCAAATTATTAAACAAAATAAATTTTCTATTTGTAATAGCTCTAATATATGTAACGATTACTAGTAGGGGGAACATATTCCTTGGTACTATAGACGTATACTATATCTAAAAATAGGGTTAATATCGTTTTTAGTGTACGTAGATCAAAATAAAATGCCTTGTCACTGTCATGTGGCGCCTGCACATAGAAGGCACCTGATTAAAGGCAGGGCCAACATATGAGACGTCAGACCAACTTTAAACCAGTGTTCTTCTAACGCCCGTGTTAACAACAGGTGGGAGCAGCTGCTGAGGCGGGGTGAGTCGTTGCCCTGGCAACCGTACCATACCGCGTCTCTTAGTGATAGTCCAGATTCCGCTTGTGTTGATAGGTCGGCCATTTGTTAGATCCTTGACGGTGTTCAACAAACATGTTTTGTAACTAATAATATATGGTACAAGATCTCGCACGCACAATGACAGGGATCACGAATATTTTTTAGGATCGATGTTCCTCTCTGCTGCTGCACATTCCCTACAAATTCTACAATTAGGACTGCTAAATAAAACTGGGATTACCCACAATTTATTGATAAACACATTTTATTCTCTCCAGCTTGTCAGAATCTGAAATTGATCATAATATTTCGATATTCTGGTACTTCTGAGCTCGTAGCGACGTTCTTTTTTCAAAATTGCGTTTTCTAGTGATTTGTTGTGAATTTCACACGTGCGTTTCCAGGGAATATTTTGTTCAAGTATCGCGTGGTGAAAAGCAATGCAATTTTGGCCATTTGCTGATCAAATTTGAAAATGATTGTAGAAATATTTATGCAAGAATCAGAATGATTAAGATAATAAATAAAAGTGGGAGTCAGACATTGACGAAGAAAATCGATAAGCGCTGATTTTCGAACAGGGACTTCTCAAATCCCCACCATGAAATATTGCAATACATTACCCGAACACGAAACATTGAACCAATGCCGGGTTGAACTTGATGTTGGCCCATCGTCTACGGCGCTGGCCAAATATCAACATTAGCATCAGCATTGGTTCAATTTCTCGTGTTTGCTGGATACCTTATCAGTAGAATATAAACTCTTAAATAATGTGTGCTGAGAGTTAAGCACTGACATTTTAATGACCAGAATAAATATCAAAACATATCAAAAACTTGTATTTACATGGTATGTTATCAGGTTATTGTGCGGATACTGTAAATATTTATCTGTGAGTCAGTATTCAGCAAAGAAAAAACATCGGTTTAGTGCTGGTTCAACGCTGGGCCAACACCTGTGAATTTGGCATAGCACTGAAGCAACCGTGTGATAAATATTGGTACCCTGCATGGCAATCACTATCAGTGAGTCAGCTTACACGGCAGTTATATGCACTGGGATGGTGAAGTTTACTTGGAAACCCTGCCTTTTATATTATTTTTTCCTGTCTGGTATGGCATTCATATCAACTGTCCTGAAATGCATTCCCAGTACTAGATTAACACACATTGACACACATTAATCATGGTTAAACGACTCTAATAATATATTGTGAATCCCTTTACATATTGAGCAACTTTTTTTTCTTTGGAATATTTTACCCATCAAAAAATTCACGTATACCGCTTACCTTAAACTGTTTTGTCAACGTAATGATGCTGTCAATCAAGTAAAGCCCATAATGATAATATGGATGCTTTGTCACCGTCAATACGAAATATTTACGCATTAGTTTTCTCATCCGTATTCTCATCCGAATTTTCTTGTAAGCATACGTATCATGCATATGTTGTTAATTACCAGTTCTAGGACACACGTTCGGCAATGATCCTAATATAAAGCGAAATGCCCAGTTTTCAGTTTTGTGGACGTTAATTCTAATTCTGATATATTTTGCTACTGGCCAATGTGAGCCAACGTTATTCTGTGGGCTCGTTTATTAGTCCCTTCAGCGCGGGGACCGTCTTCAGACGTCAGAATCTGACGTCTGTAGACGTCAGATTATGACGTCTAAAGTCGATCCCCACACTGAAAGATGAACTGAAAGTGAACAATTCAAATTGTCGTAGACCCATAACATGGGAATTTAAATGAAGTGGAAAGAGCTAACTAAGACATTTATTATGATTTAAAATTGAAAAAACCCTTTGGTCTCGATAGTTTATAGCATCGTAAGGGTTAATGAATATACACAGAGAGAGAGAGAGCGTGCTGTATCAGCCACAGTGACAGCTGAAGAGAGTTGTCTGTAAACTTTGGGAGATGTCTGAGACTGTTGACATCTCCGTGGGAGGCGTGTGGCAATCAGGAGAGACTGGCCAATGCTGGCTCAATGACGGGCCAATGTATACGAAGTTGTGCCGCCATTGCACCAACATTTGAGCAGGGCTACGTGTTTGCAGTGTTATACAGAACCACCGGGCGATTCGACGAACAGGAGTAGGGATTATCATAGAAACCCGAGGCCTTGGATAAATATGCCCTCAGGTCACCACCAGCCGGATCCGGTCTACATCTTATTAGATAAAAATCACCTTACAGCGCAGGACCGTCTTTGGACGTCAGAACGATCCCCACGCTGAAAAAGTAAAATATTTATAATGGCCGTAGACGTCTAGATATTCAAATGAAGCGAAAAGAGCCAACTAAGACATTTATGATGATTTAAAATTGAAGAAAACCCTTTGGTCTCTTGGTTCATATACAAATATTTCAACGTTCTCCAAACCAACTCAATGTTTGACTAACTAATGTATGCTACACTGCTAGTTTGAAGGCAACTATTATATTCTCGAGGTACAATTACACATTACACAGATACAATTACATTTAGACCTACATAATAATCATGGTAATATACATAACATTATATATGTACAGCCAATGCTGTGCCATATGATTCCAAAACAAATTGGCTAAAATTTGATCACACAACTAAATTGCGAGATGACAGTAACAGAGAAATGGGACAAAAGGAAAGGGGCTTTAGGCCACCTTTCTGCACATATAGGCTAACAGAGACACGCCTAATAATATGTCCTGGTGCCTGAGGATTCACTTGTCCAATGTTGGATCCAATCTGGAGCAGCATCGATCACATTGGCCGGCATTGTACAAATGATTGGCGAAAATATAAATATTAGACCAACTGCATATTGTTACATCGGGATCGTATTTGATTGCGTGACCGCAACTACCCACTGAAATCCTGGATCCATGCATATCGCCCATCCTGGATCGTCAGATCCGGATTCTCTCACACCCGGCCTGTCTGTATCTCGGGGTATGCATCCCTGTGGCTACATGTCTATAAAATAAAGCGGGATGTTGGTCTAACGCTGGCTCAATACTGGGCCAACGAGGCAACATTGGCCCAGTATTGAGCCAGTATTGAGTATTGAGCCTGTGAGATTGAGCTGAGATGCGTCCACCTGCTGGTATTTGTGGCTCCACTTTATTTGTAGCAGCCAGTTTGTCTACCGCCCGTGGTCAGTGGGTGTGGTGGTGTGGGGACCTGATCCAGTGGTCTGCATGCATGACCAGCCAGCCTTCCACAATTACTCAACAGTGGCATGAGAAAGAACTGTGGTAGCTTTGTCTATCTATCCATCGCTGATCTGTGACAACCAGGAGCTTGTTGGCCTACGTTTCTGTGAAAGAATCACTCTTCACGTTTTGATTCATCTATTCGTCAGGTAGGCCTACGTCTATTCATCCTGATTCCAAGGTAAGGCTTTGCCGTCCCCTCTCATCATTCGTGTTTCGTCACTTTAGTGACTTGGGTGAAACCCCCGACGAGGATCTCAGAAGTTATTCACGACAAAATCACTCAATTCTTGTCATCAACTGTTACCTGAAAAATTATTCGGGTTTCATCTTGTCCTCTGTGCTCAGATTTCTTACGCATAGTAACTAATTTGATATAAATAGTATAATGAGAACCCCCCCCCCCCTTTCCCCAGTAGGCTACTTATTTTTCTGATCTCACAGCGAATCAACAGTGTTTGCAAGAGCTAGTAATAGGGACATTTCAATTTAAATAAAATTAAAGTAACACATTTTAGGTTGCATGCCTTAGCATTCACCTTACAACATGGCCTTTGGTTATGAAAGGGCACAGCACTGCGTATTAGAGCTATGGAAGTATATTGATCAAAAATGAACCACAGACGCAAATTTCATTTGGTCTCCATGGTTAATAAAACATATTTCAGCGTTGTAGGCATTACACATTAACTCATGTCCTGAGTGCAGCTTTCAACAATGCAAATGATTGTAACGCGACGTACTCTTATATCTCTCATGCATATTTTAAATGTCAATCTAAATAACCTGACTGATACCTGAGAACTAAACTTTGCTTATCAAATAAATCCTATACATGCATTTATTAAGAGTGCCTTCATTGCGGAGAGAAAGTCCGCGTAGGCAATGTCTGGAAAAAGTAGAATCTAATATTTATATTATGACTATGATGAAACAGTAACTGTCGTTGCTGTCCGAATGACAATAAAAATGTCATTACCTCTCTGCAGATGATGTTTTCGGTATTGTTTATGCTAATGCATGTACTGCACCTAAATTTCCATTCTAAAATGAATTCGTAAAGCTGTTTAAAATACATGTTGGCCTATACATTTGCATGGCTTGTTGAGGTTGCCTGGATAAAATGTATGTACACTATCAAGCTATCGAATGTTGCGGCAATCAGTGACAATAACCATACGTGAAAGGCGCACGTATTCCAGATGATAAGGGTCTCATTAAGAGTCCAACCAGATACTTAGATATAACGTGGGCGCGATGTAGGGTAGCTGGCTTGGTTAGCTCCTTAATAAAATACCTCAACATATTATTTGTACTTAGACCCAGTGGCGAAATAAAAATTGAATTGCGAATTGGGGATAATTACGTTCAGTTACACGTGGGTGACTGTAGTTCCCGCGAATGCCTGCTTTTGTTTTTTAACCGTGGGCATGTACTATAAAAAACTTGGGATTTCTCATGTTGCTACCATGTCTGTGCAGAAACGGACGCAATGCCACATTCCCTCTGAGTCCCACGTAGTTTTCAACCACAAAATGATTACGTTTTTAAACGAAACTGTCCATGTCAACCACTGCAGTACGACACATTGGCTTAATTTCGACTCAACACTGAGGCAACATATTTATTTACCGAGGATAACAACATAGTATTACACTAATTAATATGCTATCCTCAAAAGACAAAAGAAATAAAATAAACATTAAACAGAACAGTATGACAATAAGCCCTTAACCATTTAACCGCGAAATTATTCAATTTGAATTTTCACCCACTTGAAGTTGTGTCTCGCTGACGCGATCCACAACTTCAAGTGCGTGAAAATTATGCAGATTTGACAAAATGGAGGTCAACTCTTTTCAAATCTTGCTGGTTGATGTCACATTTTATCCTGAACATATTTAAAATGTGCTAATAAAAAAGAGAAAACACGAATATATGCGACACTGGCGGCTAAAGGGTTAATAAAAAACATAAAATATTTCGTAGTTGACTTGGTTATAACGTTGGTTTGATGGCAAACAATATAAAATCAAGAAATAATTGTGACACGTAATATTGTTTCAAAAAAGTAGCCAAAGTCCTTGTTGTTGAATCAACCATAAACACATGATAAAGCAACGTATGCGTTCTTCCACTGAGCACATGGTTTAATTTATTATATCAACTTTGACGTTGATTCAACGTTGGTATAGGGACTAACCCCTAATAACGCTGTGTGCCCAGTAAGTAGGATACTGAGATTCTGATACTCAGTTAGCGACTTGCAGCGCATTGTAGTTTCTCAGTCGGCGTATGTTTTCCTTGTGATAGGCTTGCCGTGTTGATGTGAAGTGGATGTGTCTTGTGCTACCAGAGAAAGTGGAGAACTTTGACTCCCAATTTCTAGAGCTTTTCCTGATGTTCCGTGGCAGGAGGGCGTGTATGCGTTAGATTTGATGTCTTGAGACTGTCAACAGCAGGATCTGCCGTGCCACAGGGCGGCCTATTGTTTACAGGGGTATTATCCCAACTTATTAGACACATTAGTACTTGTAGGTCAGATCCCTACATTCTTCCAAACAACATGAGAAAGTAAACTAAATTTAGCTTTCTTTGCATGAGGTCCATGATTGTGGTGGGGTCAATGAAGTCTATATGCTTTTCAGTTCAGTGTCTGATACGGCTATGAAGCCTGCTATAAACACAGGCTGATTTCCATTGTATAGAAAAAAACTGTTTGAAAATAACTTCATTACCAACATGAGATGTATAGGCCTACTAGTATTATAATGTGTCTCGATTTATTTTATAAACAGTGTTTGAGAAAAAAAATCAATGAGAAAAACATCAATACAAGTTGAGACAGTGTCATGTTTCCATTTTTTTCCAAAGTAAATTTAGGTCGACTTTAACAGTGTATTCAATATTGTATTTAACTGTATACCAAAAAAACCGTGTATACTCTACATTTCTCGAATAGCTGCATTTTCGTTATAGTGAACACTATTTTACGTTGTTTATCCTAAAGACACTGGTTGTCACATTTAATCGTTTTACGCACGGCGAAAGTGTACTGTCAACATAACATATCGTTGCCATGGCAGTGGGCGTAGTCATGGTAAAGACATAGATGTTCAGGGATGATGGATGCTGACAGTATGCCGGCAGGGGGCGTTCATCCATGGGCGCGGCGGCACATGGAACGAAATGGGATAGCCCGAGATCACCATCACCAACTACAAAATGGCCGCCCTTGGTTGTACAAATAATAGAAATACTATTATCAGACCCATAGCCGCACAATATTGAGTGGGGGGGGGGGGCACAAGAAGGCAAGACATGGGCGACTTCAGAAATCGGGTAATGTGTAACTGAGGGGGTCCGTCTCCATTTAAAAGGATATTTTTTTCAAAAAGTTGTGGGTGCTAGGCCCCCCGCTCCCTTGGACCTTCGGTTCTGCTGAATAAACTTTGCCCAGTGATACCGGCCCTTGAGCATTAAAAATATCTACAACTTCATGAAGTGGAAATTAATACAAAACCCTTAAATCTTCAGGGGACGATATAGTAAAGGGATACGCTTGGTTCAATGTTTAGCAATTTTCTGCAAATGATTTCAATCTTATCAATGAAATGTAAACTATATATATTATATCTACTAACTATTCTAGAGTGTACTTAAGCATTTGAGTGAGGTGATGAAGACCAAGTGTCATGAATTGTATGAACTTTTGAAAACGTGATCTTTAAGAGCAACAGGTTTTCTATGAAATTATGTTGTAAATCTAGAGAATATATAACTGATTATGACATATAGGGACTATAACCTTGTATAACTTATACAATGTTATACATGCGAAGTACATGTACATATATCCGATCATATTTCAATGTAAATGTCTCAATTAAAATAGTTTACAGCTGATGTGTAGCTGATAATTTGTTTAGGCTGAACACCTAATTTGTACTCGTAAGTGGAATCCCAGTCATTTTGTATGACTTTAGAAGGATTTCTTCTTGTGTAGCTACATCTGCTGACAAGATTTTGGACGAGCGCTGTCCATGCTGTCTGAGCCAAGCAAGGACGTATAAAACGTCCTTGTCTGAACGGTAAACCACTTAAATTACATATTGGGTTAAAACGTTGGGTAAACGTCTAAGACGTTGACTCAACATGAAGCCACCATTGGGCCAACTAATCTTAGCTTAGTTGTTAGTGGTTGGCTTCTGACTTAAACCAGCCTCCCCCCGTCAGTAGTGATTAATGCACGTAGTCACAACCACCAACATTGCAGTGTCTGGTTTGTGTAGTTATCGAGCTACACAGGGGAGCTGGGGTCAACTTAACTACGTGTTAATTAATATGACGCGGCTTGTTCCTCAAGGCTTATGTTTTTACCAAGAATAAATGCTGAATTAAACAAAATATGTTTTGTATTTAACTTGATTTGATGCGACCCCCCACCCTCATTTAATGAACAATGGTGGTATTTTGGTCGTTTGGTTTAAAAGTTACAATTGAGAGTAAAACAATAACTTTAAATTGAAAAATTGGCTGTTTGACACTTGTGATAGCAATTATAGCTATTATAGTAGTCATTGAGGTATGATTCATTTGAAACTGTAAATAGCTAATGTTCAAAACGTAATTACAAGCCCGCAAGTAGAACGATTAGAACATGCAGATATCTGCATTTTCACAACAGTTTATACATTCAAAGGGCTCGTCTAACAGGAACAGATTTAAGCTAAATTATTCAGCGCTGGCTCGCCATGAAACCGCGACCTAAAAATTTTAGTAGCTGAAAAGTAAATGTTTTCAAAACGGAGTTAAGACACTTCAAATATTACCGGGGAAAAGAGGTTTCATATTAGTTAAAATATTTGAAATAAATATAAATGAATTTAAGCCATGTTTATGCTGTAGGCATATTGGCACTTAAGCGGTGGCTATTTAAAATGATCATGATTGGGTAATATTCTGTAGTGAGCACATAATGTAAGAACTACAAAAAGTATGTTATTGGTAACGGTATCAGACAGTTACTAAGTATTGGAATTTCTAGCAGACACTAACTCATTTAAATGAATCTAGTTGATATGTCTGCAATGTCGGCCTAACAATAAACCTCATTTATGACAAGCATTTAGTTCAATACTATACAAAGTCTATATATAGATCTATACAATTATATAATGTAACAGATGAGTTTGCCGAATTTCTGGTATGTTGAAGAATTATTGAAAACAATTTTCCGTCTGTGATATTCGTAGGACCTACTGAATTAAAATGTATTTTAGGGATAATCTACGTGGTTACTAATGTTATGTGTGACATTGTATTTTCAGAGCCTGGTCAGGTGACTGTGAGTGAGCAGGCTGTGTCTGTGAGAGAAGAGGAGTCAAGTAGTGAACACTCATCGTCACAGGTGTCCAGGACACAAACCTTCAGCTCAGAAACCACAGAGTCAGAATCAGGGTTCTCAGAGAGACAACAAGCTGTCTCCACAACATTTAAAGAGAGCACAGAAGAAAGCGCCACGCATGTTTCGCGAACTGTCGAGAAAGAGTCCATCTCCTCCACAGTCACTCAGTCTGAGACCATAACAGATGCGACTCCTGAGCTTCTGGAGCAGCTGAGGCAGCAGGCTGCAGAGGGAGGCAGTAACGAGGTGGTGTCTCTAAAAGTGATCCGTAAAACCACAGAGACTCGCACTCTGGTGAAGGGAGACGAGAGCTCCCAGTCCTCCTCAGTGGTCGTCTCTGAGCAAACCCTATCAGATGGTGGACTACGTGACCCGTCACAGCCACACGTAGAAGAGCCAGAAACACCTACTCCAGAAACACAACCACAAAGCCTTGAAGAGAACCAACCACACATCACTGAAGTGGTGACCGTCACTACATCCAGAAGCCGATCCAGGTCACATTCGAGCAGCTCACGCTCCAGCTCTGGCAGCAAAAAAAGTGGCAGCCGGAGTCGTAGCCACAGCCGCAGCCGCAGTCATAGCCGACATAGTTCACAAGGCAGGCAAATAGATTCAGATGATCAGAAACCCAAAGAAACTGATGGCGAAAAAACACTAGAAAAGAAAAAATCACGAAATTTCTTCTCTGGTTTGTTTACCAAAAGACAAAAGAAGGAGAAAAGATCGAAGAAGGATAAGAATAAGAAAGGCGTGACAACAGACCCAAACGAAGAGAAGGTTGAAATACCTGTTACTGTTACTAGCGAGCCCGATGCTGTAGAAGAAAGCATCAGCTCCACAAAGATACAGCGGCCAGAAGACATCACCAACGGTGGAGTACAGGAAACTGTGGTGGTTGTACAGAGGAGTCAACAAGAGAGTGCACCAGGTGTGTTCCAAAGTGATCAAGGGGATACTTCTAGTTACCCCATAGAGACAGAGGTGCTGGTACAGAGTGACTCTGAGGCCTCCCCTCGATCACAAGACGACGACAACATGCCTCTTCAAACAGAACATTGTGAGATCATTCTCAAAACTCAAGATCGACCCAAAAGCTTTACGCTGCCTCCAGGTGAGACGTCACCTCGTATCATAGAATCCAATACGATTCCTCGTGCTCATACCGAGACTTCCTCGACAGTTTACGAGACCAACACGACTCCTCGCCGTCCAGTCAGCAGCATAACCTCACCAAGTCTCCAGCTGGCACCACTTTCTCCTAATGATAGCTTTGACAGCGCCATTGCCAGGTCAAGTCGCAGTTCAGTCGATTCTGGCCATGATTCTGACCGTGTACGTTCTTCTGGACATTTCGTCATTGTAGCTGTAGATTTCGGTACCACATTCAGCGGGTATGCGTTTAGCTTTACTCGCGACCCCAGTCAAATCCACATGATGAGGAAATGGCAAGGTGGAGACCCAGGTGTGATTAATCAGAAAACCCCCACGTGTCTCCTGATGACCCCTGACGGAAAATTCCACTCCTTTGGTTTCGCAGCACGAGATTTCTTTCACGACCTTGACCCACAGGAGGCCAAGAAATGGCTCTACTTCGAAAAGTTCAAGATGAGTCTACACTACAGCACGGTAAGTGGACATGTATTTTTTATTCAACATAGTTACTACAAATATGGCTAAGATAAATATCAGACATATTAGTATGAAGCATTTGAAAAGAAGTCAAATTGTGGTTCACAATTCCATAATCCAATGCTTAGATTGAAAAAATGATACAGTATGTATTTGATTTTTCTAAATTATCACCAATATAAGGTTGATAATGTTTTGTACAGGGATATATTGCCATGTGATCGAATTGCAAATTTAACGCCAGGTAGCAAAAACTATGATTTCTGTATCTTCACAACGCGCAAAGGTAGGTGTTTAATACAGCTCACAAGGTGGATGTACATGAGGCGTTTCACATGATTGGTCGAAACGTCCATCTTGACCAATCATGTGCCCATGATATAGGTCAAACGCTTAGGCACATGATTGGTCTAAATTTGCAACCAAATAGTTTTATATATGAGCTATTGAGTATTCTGTGCTTTGCTTTCAATGCCGCAGATTTATCACTTTTTGTTGGCGACGTTGGTCGACCACAATGTTTAGCCTACTTTGCTGGCTATCGGTCTAGCTGTTGCCACTTTAGTCTGAGAGTGTTTATATGCTGTTGAGTGGCAAAAAGTGACTGAGGTGTAACGTCGGCTCTCTGTTGGGTCAACGACGTAGACGTTGGTCCAACAGCGATATGATTTTAGACATCGGCAGACCATTCTCAGGTGGTTGAATCTTTCATCGCGGGCTCGCTGATCGTTCCCGAAACATGCGGAAATCACTGTGTGGAGTAGAAACAGACAGATTACTCCCTGTGCCTAGCAGAGCGCGGACGAATATCTGCCAACTGGTACCACACCCCGCCGCCTTCTGATATGTAACCTTACACACTGGTATTGAGTTACAGCGTGAGGCTGAGTTAGACGATATCAACACGGATTGTACCCCCTTCCCACATCCCCCTGAAAAATACAGGCTATGTCATAAACAGGGATCCATGTCAATCATGTCAATATTGATAATTATATTAAGTTGAACAGCAAATAACATATGCTAGGTTACGCCGTCTAAAGTCGGTCCCCAGACCGAAAAGAGAAAAATATTTATAATCACACGTAAAAGCGAAACGCTACGCAATTTTGCCCATTCGCTAAGCAAATTTTTAAATTGATTAGCGAATAATACATCAATGATAAGGCTGCAATGTTAGCCACAGCTTGAAGGAGACAATTGCTAATCAATAATTTTCAAACAAAATATTCCCTTAATATCATAGATCAATGGGACCTGTATTTTTTTATTTTGTATCAAAGTAGAGTATCTTTGTATATTAAAGCTGAAGCGAAGAGAAAGATTTTCAGCCGGATGTATATACCAATGTCCGTACAATGTACGTACATGGACTGTGTCCAACCCGCACATTTTGTATACAGTTAGTTGGGTTTCAGCATCTTCCCACCACAAGGCTCGGCTTCTCCCGATGTCGCAGACCGAGTCTGAGGTGACGATATATGCAGTGCATGGTTTGCGTATGCATAAGGGAAGGACGGACAAAGGGGGGCATTAAACGTTTCTATGGTATTTAAGGATATGCTAACTATTTTAAAACCAATGACTGTTCTATGTAAGCTACATGCAATGTGGGTACTCACTTGTTTCAAGGATATTATGTCTTATTTTAATTATACGCCAAATAGATTTACTCTGATGGTGGCCCCCTTTGCCCAATAGCTTGGGAAAAGGGGATCAGCGCATTGGGCAAAGGGGGCCATGCTGTATGGTAGACTTTGTATTGAAATGGTCTAGCCCCCATTTGCCCTGGCTCCCTTTGTTCAAGGGATAGAGGTGAAAAACTAAATCTCTCCTTAAAGTGATATCCTGACTAGAGTAATGACTAGAAAACAAACTTTGAAGGCAATATAATGTACCACACAAAACACTCGTTTTGAGAAGAAATCACATAAATGCATAAAAAGCTGCATACTAAATATATAATTATGCTTATATTCACAAGATTGTTGCCATAAACTCGCCTTCGTCTATTTTTTTCTATCTACAATAGGCCTAAAATATCATTGATGGCCCCTTTGTCCAATCGACCCCTTTGCACGTCTCTCCCCTACTCTACGTGTACATATATGTGTTCATATAAAAGTGTTCTGTACAGGTTTTGTAATTAGATCAAGTCATCATATTTTAATTACAGTTTTAACTGTTTAAGAAAAGGCTACAGTAACACCATGGAATATATCCCTATAGATTCCTTGGCTACACACATTCTACCTTCTGTGATATAAAATACATTGGTCCATTGATCCGGTTTAGCGACTGTTGAAGAGGCGAAATGAAACACGACACTCCGCCCCAATCCAATCAAGTCATCGTATTTTCATTACAGTTTTAAGAGTACACACATACCACCACCACTTTGACCCAATGTTATTTGGGTGTTGGGGTTGTTGATGTAGTAGGCCAATCCCGGATGTGGGGTATATATCAGGATACCACGTGGCAAGGCACGTGTTTAATGTTTTAATCTATCATTCTCGTATCACATCAACTGATATAACAATATATATATCATCCTGGTGAATTAAAACAATGCAACGCAAATATTAGAGTACCTCATACGAAAACTATAGGGCATTGCACATTGAGTACAGTAAACATGGTAAACGAAGCAAAACTCTCCGTGACCTTGACAGTAGAACCCAGCAAATACGACCCGTTGACCCAATGCTAGAGTAATGTTGGCCCACCGTCTGTGACGCTGGCCTACCATTACTTCACCAATATTAGGTGAACGTATCGCGTTACTGGGGCTTCACCTTTGATCGTTGTGCATACACGTCCATTCCCCCAGGGCATCAACTCATAACACACATGATGTGTCAACTTTTTTCTAGTATATCATGGATTCTTGCGAAACCAAAAAAAAAGATATACTATTATGGTATTTTTATTCAATGCATGACACGTCGGATAAAATAGAAATAAAATACATTTGGCATGACATTAGGGACCATTCCAGGCTCGCCTGCAATCACAAATCGGCTGTCAAATGTAATCCGCAGTATGGTAGCATGTATGTAACATGTATGTAACGTCACGGTTATGCAGACCACCTTGCTATTAATGCACCAAGTTGATATTTTGCACAAATCGTTGGGTGGCCAATGGAAATTTACACTTTAATGAACCTACTGGAAGCGCTTCCGATTAACAAATAACTTTCAACTAATGCTGATGATTGTCACGTGGGCCACACGCCTCTAGGGTAGGGAGCATAGGCCTACTGTTAGCAACAGTTTATCTAAGTATTTTGAGATAAACAATTCCAAAACATTTTAAATTTTTGTACGCCGCGGCCCTGGTATTACAAGTATGTTGACAAATTGATCGAGTGGGGCGAAAAGCAGTGTATAGTGTAACATAGTGTAAAATCCGGGAAAATTCTTTGTCATAACTGTTAACCTGATTTGAAGGTAAAATATACTGCACTTTTAATTGATATCATCTCGTAAAAAGGCAACCAATTACTTTGAAAAGGCTGAGTTGTTTGTTTCTATTTTTTTTCATTCATTCGAAGCTGGAATTGCCAACGCAATTGCCAGCTTCAAATGACGAAAAATATATCTATCTATGAAAAATAGTCTTCCCAATTATAATTTGATTACCTGAAGATCTGTCACAAGATATTTTATCAATTTCAGTGGCGTTTTATCTGGTTTGGAAGTAAATTCCCTGCTGCATACAGCAGGGAAGGGGTTAATTGGCATATCAGGCTGTGAGTTTCAGCCTGGGCAGGCATCAAGGCAACAATGATGATTCTGTAAATCGAGCCTCGTAGCCTATCAGAGCTGGGAAATGATATGAATCGGGCTTTAGGCTACTTTTGTGCACATACATGCTAAATTGGGCCGGGAGAACCTCCTGAAGATGGTGACATGAGTGAGATGACACTGCCCTTTAGACACAGGATTTGAAATTCAAACCCTGGAGGTCTGAGGTCGAGCACGCTACCGCTCGGTCACGGAGGCTCTCCATAATACTGAGTTTTATG
This sequence comes from Flabesymbios commensalis, assembly GCA_964017125.1. Lineage (NCBI taxonomy): Eukaryota > Metazoa > Annelida > Polychaeta > Terebellida > Flabelligeridae > Flabesymbios > Flabesymbios commensalis. Next base: position 65,278,123 of record OZ024912.1, read on the forward strand.
AGTAGATATGGAAGAAACGAACCCAGAACTCTAGCGTGACAGGCAGCGGTGCTAACCACTACCTTAGGACCCCCTCCCAAAGCTGGGAACAGATTGGCCATACAGCTGATGACACAAGACGAGCACATTCAGGATTTCAGATGGACCAACATTACAGCCGTTTTCCCAGAATTGGCCCAGAGTTGTTCTAGTAGTTCTGTACTGTTTGACGACCATGTAGTAGTGTTTATTGGGCAGATCCTCGGCACAAGGTCAAACTTGTATATCTGAATTCTGTCAAAATATACAGCATTGTCGATTGGTCTCGTTCTGAAAGCAGATGTTAGGTTGGGCCGGGGTGAATGTCAAATCATGTTCCATGGTAGCTTCTGCCTCTACTTCTCATCTGTAGCCTAGTAGGCAATACGGCTGGGAGAATGAGATACCTTCCCAACAAACACGACACGGCGAACCAACGTAGTTGTAACGCTGGGTCAGCGTCACAGACGGTGGACCAGCATTAAAACAACGTTGGTTCAATGTATCGTGTGTGTTGGGCTGTAAAGATGGGCGTTTCCATCACAGTAGCTCTTCTTCCACTCGCTTGAGTCACCGTTCATTGAAAATGCTTAACTTGTTGGTTTACATGTTGCCGCGTTGTACAATCCTGATAAAGTAATTAACTCCTGGTAGGGGTGGATTCAGGTTTCGAAATGCTTAAAATATGCTACATTAACCTGTGGTTACCTACGCACTGAAAATATGTTAGCTCTTAACCTGCATGCACTGGTCAGTCAAATTATGTATAAAATTAAAAAAAAAATTATCGACTTGTATCAGCGCATAGAGACCGATTTAAAATAATCAAAGGTCAATTGAAATCCTGGGGTTATGCGAGACTAATGGAAGTGTGCTTCACCACTGAATAGTGAATTTTTTTGCAGTTTTATCTGTGTTGTATATTTATATATGTATATCTCGAATTGTAGTCACTATATGTTTTCTTTAAATATGTTAAAACTTCAATCAATCCCCTTTCTCTTATTCCGTGCCTATCGTGGAGAAAAATAATTTATAGGGGGCTGCCCTAGATCTACATAACCAATATTTTGTATAGGTTACGTTCTTTCCATTCGCTTCAAGCTTGAACACATATGTTCCAGCATCCATACTTTCTCGAGAACAATTCCAATGATTTTTCGCATTTTAAGGGTATTTTAGGTGAAAATCGGAAACAAAAGTTTGTTGACGGAATTGATGAAAAATCTGTTGACCAGAATAAACCACCAAATGGTAACGTACGGAATAGGGAAGTCATTCGACAAAATCTGATATTTCCGCTTGTCAACAAAACAATAAATAAATTGTCTGAAGTTCACCACTAAAATGCAGACCCCGAAATATCTAATGGTCCGTCCCTAAATAAAGTGGGAATGCGTTGACCCTTCGAAAATGATTTATCAAAAGGTGGCAGTCCACAATGGTTAGATTGGTTTTGTTTTCAAATTTCTCACTGACGGATCTCTTACCATCGATAATGTATCTCGCCTGGCAATTGCTGTTGGTGTTGTAACTACGTTTACCGCAATGGCTGTTGCTGCAAGCGCAGAAGCGCGCGAAAACTGGCACCGTGTATCTGCGCTGCAGGCTGGGGGAAAATCTGGATCATGTTCCTCCAGCAAACTACCATTGCTGAACTCCTGGTCAAAGTTGGGTCAACATCAGAGACGTCAACCCAGCTTTGACCAGGAGTTCAACCTACGTCTCGTGTTCCATCACCTCCTGATAAACCAAGGAGTTTTTCCAGCAAACAGTCTCGTGTTTTTGCTGATCGTCAGAGTTTACCACTTGCCCCGCTGTACTTTATTCCCCGTTGCCATGGAGTTTAGGGATGTTTTTCGCCGAATCAGCGCATATCCCGGGTACATATTTACTTCAGGTAGAGTCAACATAACGCCGCTTGCACTTGATGGCGAAGTAAACATCCTTTCGGTCTCGATTATTCGATGAAACGGAAGAACGAATAAAGACCTCTAAACCCAATACCATCGCGTGTGTATGATACAAATGTCTTGTGTTCTTTTGTGAAGTGGTGCTGTACATAGTGATAACGTAAAAACTTTTGAGCCCTGGCCAACATTTGCTTTTTAGAAGCCCTGTCTGGGTGGGTGAAACATAAATAGATGTGGCAAATTGGTGTAAATATAATTGTCTTTAGATGAGTGGATTTTTTATTGTTGTATTGCTAACAAAATCTACTAAATTCCATACAATATCATCCAACAACATCGTCCAATGATATCGATTTTCTCTCATTATGTATATTTATATACCAGCCATAAGGCCTGATGACAGTCGTCGATACTTATACAGGTGTTTGGAACGTTAGACAACAATGCCAGTGTACTAGTATTAAAAACCACTTGTCTCCCAAACTTTTGTATGAAAATGATCATTGAACTATGCATATTTTGCTAATCAAATCACAAATTACAAATATAAAAGCAGGTAGATAGAATGGAACTACACACAGATAATTGCTGCTGGATTATTCACTCTCACCTAATTATAAAAATGATATGGGTCAGACTTGTCATGCATAATTGTCACCTTGGTATTAAAGGGTGTACGGCGTTTCGTTGTTATATTAATGATACAAATGAATCTATGTGATTATCAATTTGACGTTACAAGATACAATCCCATGTTTTTATTATACACTGATAAATTAGAAAATCGGTGATCGATTTAACCTTTTCACTACCATACATGACGGAAATTTCCGTCGTCATTCGTCAATGAACGTAACCATAAAATGACACAAATTTTCGTCAAATATATACTACATTTATGTATTTTTCGTCATTTGAAGCTGGAAATTGCGTTAGCAATTCCAGCTTCAAATGACGAAAAATAGAGCTCCTACACCAGTATATCTGGATCCTGGCATGCACTCCGGCCTGGAAGTCAAAGGGTTAATGATCAGTGATGATTAAAACATATTTTCTGCATCTTTTGTCACAATCGTGCACCTGTGGATAATTAGAAGTCCTGTACTTCTCAATTATCTGAAGCAGTCCCCACCAGACATCAACAAGCCACAGTCCGATACTCTCAGCTTTCCAACAACAACACTTGACCAGGAGTCTTGTTGCCGGTCAATGCCACGTGTGTTTTCCTCGTTGTTTGGTTTCTGCTTTCCATCAGCCTTAAATAATCCTCATGATCTTAAATGATAATACTTTCTGTCGTTGAGAATGCTAAGGTCAACTGTCAACATGCTTTTATTTAATGAAGCCATGCGTTACATAATTAATCCCAAGGAAGCTAGGAGACGGATTATAAAAACATTACCTTACCTTATACTAGCAATATATGGTTCTGACTTCATAATCATATAATAGAAGAGGAAAGAGTGAATTTTTTTCTCCATAAAATTATTACAATATAATTATATGATTTAACGAAGAAATATTATTTTCAAAAATAGATATAGAATGTTCCTGAAGTACAGTTTACTTATATTTTACAAAAAACCCTCTTCCTTAGTAAACAAAATTAAACTAATAAAGGTTTCCTTGTCACATTGCAAAACAATAGCATGATGGTAACTTAAAGTTGTTTGCAAAGTTACTAACTTTGCAAACAATAAACATTTAAAGCAATACAATATTTACCTCGTTGTCGGAATTTTTTTAAATAAAATTGTATTCTACCTATTAAACAATATTTCTCAAGCCCCTTGATATAAAAAATAACATTTTTTTATTTGGTCGCTACAACTTACATGGAACAAAGCTAATGGTTTACCTATTGTTAAACGAATGGCTATTTTTCTGGCCTAACAAGAACCCAATGCCACCCTGGCCCACGGGCGTTTCACATTCCAATATGGATACAGCGTCAAACAGTTTACATTGACTGAGGACCGCTCCACAAATGGATATCGAACTATCGAATGCCTTCCGCAGCCTAAACAGTGTGTTTCTCTGTTTTTTTATGGACCGTAGAGAGATTGCCTATTTATAGTTCATGGGTTGTGGGATTATTACAGACTTTAATTTAACAAAAGAAACATGTCTGCCTTGACAATGCATATAAAACCCTCACTTTTCTAACTAAACTTTACTTATTTTATTTTGGACAAAACATAGAATTAAAAATTGTTGATGACAAGTAAATTGTTGTATCTTCATCTTCATTGTCACTAATATAGATTTGTGCTGATGAAAATTTAATTACCACGGCCACTAACGAAGAAATGTTTGTTAGCGCGTTTCAGAAAAAGTTCCCATCTTTTAATTTGGCAGATAGGTTCAGCTATGTCAGCCAATTATCTGATTAAGTTTAAGAGTAATCAAATGTAAAATGGCCGTTTAGCGGCCATTTTGAAATTGAGTAATTTCAAAGACATTTATTGAACTCAAAAATAATGCAAAATAGCTGAACCATGGATATAAAAGGAAATGTAAGGTATCACACAAGGATAACACGTGATCAATTTCGCAGTAATAGAATCCCTGATGGCTGACTGTCGGCCATCTTTAGTCAGTTTTACTAAATATCTCGGACATATAGCATGATAGTTAAATCGATAATATTAAATAAAATGTCCGGTGTTAGTGACACAAGGACAAGTTAGCACAGTTTGCAGATAAGAAATTCAAAATGGCCGACTGGTAGCCATTTTGTTTCAATTTTGCTCATTATCTTGGAATCCTTCTTGTATGACACACTGTCCTGTTTTATAAGACCAGCTCTTGCTGATCTATATCGAATTAAAAAATGGCTGACTGGTGGTAAGGAAGGGCTGCTTTCGAATACGTTTCGGAGACATCTTTGAGCATGGATTTGACCGTCTATGCAAGAACGCTCTAGGTCTTGCTACGAGGCGAACTCCATAAGTGTAGACACCAGAGATTCTAGCACCGTGCTAACATCTTTGTTGTGTTCTCCAGATCATTTACCACCCAGCATGGATCGGCGAGTCCTGGCAGCTAGGTCCCCCACCCCACCCCCACAAATTAACCGTGACGAGGGACTAAAAATATTTTTGCGCGATAAATTAGGCGCAAACGCGTGTTTTACACAGAGATTAGACTGACGCTCGGCTGCTTTTATTTCATTCGTTCAACCAAAGAATCTTGGTCCAACGCATTAGCGATTTATTGAGACTGTCCATCGTTAGTTCAGGTTTAGCCAACGTTGCAGACGTTTGCCCAATTGTGACCTGACTTCAGATCTAAGGGATTGCAAACTGTGTCTTGTCTAGCATCTGTTATCCACGTGCCAAACCCGTTAGCTGAGAGGTTAGATAGTGACCCCTGCTGATAAAAACTTTCGACCACTCATCCTGCTAGTGACTGGAATCAAGGAGGTTATATGGAACCTCCTTGCTGGAATGGACTCTTATGGTTATGGGGCCTGTCATTTTTGTCATCGTGGCCAACTTTTAAAGATGGAATACAGCCCAAATGGTGTTTTTCTTCAAAGTCTGCGTAGATACGTGTCAGTATTTTGGTCTGACATATAGATCAAGATTAGAAATTCATAATGCATTTCTGCTAAGATGCCATAGTTTGTTTTTAATATTCAGATTATGGGGCCATTTAGAACAATTCTTGAAATATATTATTTGGGCACCATGTACATTACAGAAAACATATTATTGCAAAACAGTCATGTGAAAAACTAGCTGAAAGTGACATTTGGCTGCAGTTATTTGTTTCCAATTTAAACCTGACAACTGTACCTCCAGTGATCCTTTGTCACCCGACAAAGGGTCACTGGAGGTAACAGTTGTGATCTCGGATCACTTGTCCATGTGTATCTTCTCGGAAGAAATGGGCGACACAAAGCCGCCCAAGTCGGATACTTTTAGGCAACACGAAACGCAGGGCAACGCTGTTTCAAAATAAGGCCAACAAGGACTTGTGGTGAACCGGCGTTGCGCTGACGCCTCACACCCGTTTGAAGTGAATTCGGCCACGCGGTATGTATGCAGAGTCCAAACACGGCGGTTGCCAAACCCGGCTACAGTTACCAGTGTAGCCACCAGATGTCTCACGTAGCTCGACTCCTCACAATAAGCACGGGATGCACCCAGTAAACATGATTTGTACAACATTTATACAATGCTAGACCAACGTCTTCGACGTTGGTCCGACATTGTATAAATGTTATACACATCATGTTAGTGGGCACAGACTTCTCTCGCTCTTCTCTGCCATCATGCAGAAGGCGGGGGAGCCCCATACGCCCATTTTCCTGTCAGGATGTCTGCCCGATGGCCAGATTCTCTAAGAAGGCTGCAGTGGGAAGATTAATGCGATCAAAACTGATTCTAGGGTTTTCTTGAATTATAGATATCACCAAGGAATATCACCTATACGTCGACATATAGATATCTTGATATATCATAGTGCCATAATTTATACGTTAAAACCTCGCAAGGCTGAAACTTTTTTTGAAGGGTGATTAGAATCATTTCGAGTGAATGCTAATCTAAGCAAAAGCAAGTTGCCACATATTTGCGTCAATAAAAGCAAATCGCATATTCTGAAAATGAATCTAGAAACGATTTTAATTTTCGCGATGCTCTGAAATCTGCATTAGGCCTACCAATCCCAATGCCCCAGGACATCCTGCGGCTATAATAATACTGGTACGTCGTCTCGACTACGCATGTCATTGTCTGTGTACCACACATGCATGATCCACCCTCCTATTTGGAGGCGAGACACTTGCAGAGTTGCTGCGAAATTGCTTTAAATGGTCATAGTTTATCAAGAGAACTATTCTCCAACCATCGGTTTGATATGGAGGTCCGCATGCACGGAATAATAATCGCAGAAAATATTTCAGATTATGTATTTCCCAAACAAATACAATCACAGCCCTTCCGTGAGCTATTTATCTGTTAGTCTGACGACAGGCTGCTATCAGGATCACGAGAGCACATTCTGCAGTGTGGACAACTCTCCAGGCTACGCCGGATGCGGATCAGTGCTGCGATATCAGAACGGCCGTGCGTGGTGTGATGTCAAACAACCGCATCTTCATTTTTCATTTGACACACAATGATAATTGCTATGGCAATGGCAATTTTTCTCTTGATGTGTGAGAAAATATTTTTTTTAGAAATGTAAATATTATCTGATTTATTTCACTTTAAATCCTTATAAATATACAGAGATTACCTGTGTCAGTAAATGAGTCCAACTCCGGCAAATTTTTAATTTATTTTTCCTTTCAGACAAAATTAGAATTGCCAGTATATCATTTCAATTGTAGAGTAGCACATCACTATAAGTGACTTGTTGGATTTCGTATATGGAATCTACCACCATTACACATGGGAGTAAGGATACCTAGAGGTGACAAATTTAGTTGATGGAAAAATGGTGGAATCTTTCTTTGAACTCATAATATTAACCTATGCTTTGAAATGAAGCGTCGGTTTCAGGTCATTTCCTGAAATTTCAGGATCGCTCGAGTCTGCCTTTCAGCGTTTCTCCATATACCTGCAGCTATATACTTAGTCTGCCAGATCCTGAGTCTACAGGTCAAACGTTCGCGAACAGTGTCTGCCAAGCGTTGGCTAAATGCTGGACCAACGTCAGAGACGTTGTCCCAGCGTTTAACCGACCTAGGGCCAGATAACCAGCTAACCGCATAGACAACTCTCTACGTACACTGCCTGTCAAAACAAATCTCACGGCGGACCGGATTTAGATCGGACGAGCCAGAACAGCCCTCCCACAGCTTCGGGCAGATTTTCCACAAAAATTATGATATCACTGCCTAAATAATCAAATCTCTTGGCTTTCTGAAAGCCATGGGTGTCCTCATAACTTAGCCGGCCCAAAACAGCTAGCCCTGTATGCGGAGATGTTCCCGACTGGTACTAGGAAATATTAGGCATACAAATATTGTATATTAGGACCACATAAGTAGAAATATTTGCTTAATACGTATTTACAAATAGCGACAAGGCTCAAGTCAGTGTCTTCACAGACCTTGAACGCGGGAGTTATCTTGTCTAGATCCATTGAACTATAGTCTATTCTGATCTAGATACAGAATAACTAACGTGAAATGATCAGTAGTTTTCCAAAATCGACACACATGTACAGGTGATGTTTCAGCAATAATTGTCGTGTCTAAATGGTTCAAGTTTGCGATATACAGGTGGTCCTCCGATATCGCTGCCTGTCGTGCGGTTTTTTTAATCCCATTTTCAGAGAAATATCATGTTTCTCCCCTTTCAATCTTGGGACATTGTTTCGATGTTGTGTCCTTGGGCAAGGTACTTCACCCCAAAATGCTTCACTTGACTCAGGTTAAATTAGTACCGAGATGTCAATGTGTACAATAAGTTCAATGCGCCGGGATGGCTGCAGAACTGCATGCTCTCCGTGGAGTTGAAATGGTACACGGACTCGGTACAGGTCCAGTGAACAAGGGGTAAAATGTAAAGTCGGATGATAGGTCTTTAGACTTGCCATCAGATTATAAACCTGCACCTTTACAACTTCTACTCGATGGCTGTGTCATTATAGACTGTCGTGCAAAGCCGAAAGGCAGTGAGTATTGCAAAGTAAGCAGATACTGCCTTTTGGCTTTGCAGAATGTTCAGTATAGGGCCTACACTTATACCAGAAATGCAGGATACATGTACTGTAATTATGTTTTTTTGCTTAATATACTGACATGTGCGTCCATTTGTCTTCCCAATTGTAATTATCTTCATGATATCTTCGTTGACTTGTGAAATAGATGATTATATTGGCCCTTTCTCGTGTATATGTATCAGCATAGGAGTTGGTCCATTGTTAGGTGCTTCTAGAGCCGTTGTTGGCCATGTGTGTGTTTGGTCTGTCTTTCTGTTGACACCCTTGCTGTGGAGCTGTCTGCCAGTTGGTCTCACCGCATAGTCTTGTGGTTTACCAAAACTATGACTCTCAGATTATCTCCCTGCCCTTTAACCGCCGGTGCCGCATATATTCGGGTTTTCATTTTTTATTAGCACATCAAGTACCACATTTTAAATTGTAAAAGATAAAATGTGACATCAAACAGCAAGATTTGGAAAGAGTTTACCTCCATTTGGTCAAATCTAAATAATTTTCACTCACTTGAAGTTGTGGATCGCGTCAGCGAGACACAACTTCAAGTGGGTGAAAATTCACATGGGTTAATTTAGCGGTTAAACTGCCAGATATTTTCTCTCCGGTGGTCCAACGTGAAATTAGTTGCCCCGCAATTGAATCAACATGGACCCAACAGCTCGTGTCGTTTCTGGTTTTCTGCGTCGCCGTCATTTACAGTAAACAAGCCGGCATTAGTTTTGAAAAAAGTACCAACAGTAACACACCAGAACCAACATGGCGTCCCATAAAACAGTCATTACTCTGGTTATGTGAACCCTGTGGGCATTAAATTTGTTATTATGGTCATTTTTCACCAAGAGTAGGTAAGCACTTCAGCAATAGCAGCCTCGTGAGCAACACGATAAATTGAGAGCAAGGATTATAGACGGAGTTGTTGTAAGCAAGAACTTTCCACCAGAGTGAAAATTATTGCTGAAAGTCTCACCAGAGATACCAAATTCTGCCTGAAATATATTACGGCAAATAATGTGAACAAATAAGGTATTTTCAAAGTTTGGCCAATGAACTAAAATGCATGGTATAATAAACCCAATGTAGGCTCAATAAGTTAACCAAGTAAAAACTATAATCAATTAATAATTACATTTGACCAAAAGGTCAAAACATGCCATCCTATTGGCCGATAAAACTTCCGTAGATTTTTATTTTTACAACCGATAACATAACTTGGTAGCTCTTTTTTTAGTAGTACTTTTATTTATTTGTGGCTAGGCAAGCACTTCAGCAATAACAGGCTCGTGAGCAACACGATAAATTGAAAGCAAGGATTATAGACGGAGTTGTTGTAAGCAAGAACTTTCCACCAGAGTGAAAATTCTTGCTGAAAGTCTCACCAATGATACCAAATTCTGCCTGAAATATATCGTATATGGAAAATAAAACAAGTGGTAATATTCAGGTGATTATGGTAGTAAAGAGTTTGGGAACAAGAAGAGCGCAGAGACGCACGCCATTAAAACTGTCACAACATGACTACATTTATCATGTTGGGAATATTATTATAAATGACTGCCGGTCTGGTAGCTGTTCAACAAACGTCAGTTAGAGCTGGTTTAATGCTGGACCAACGACTCTGACGTAGGCCCAACATTGAACCAGCGCTGGGATCTTCAGTTTACTGAGGACAGGCGTGTGTGGTCGGCGGTGGTTCCACTGCCGTAGTAGAGTGGTAGTAGTGGTATTTGTAGTGGTAGTGTTGGTGTTATCCATCGGCGGTATTGCTATTTAGAGAGCAGAGTGATGCATGACCTGTCTGGCATTGGGAATCCTAGAGGCCAGACTGCAGGAACAGAAGGCCAGAGATAACAGCCAACGACTCATCACCATCAACCTGATTGGTCATCATCGCCGGCTATCCAGCACAGAGCCACTCCGGTACGGAACAGGTGATGGAATCCAGGTTCATCGCCATTCCGGTTTATCCGGCGGCTTCTTTAGATCCCCTTCAAAACTGTAGGTAGCCTCCAACACCATAAATCAGACACACGTTGCCATTAGTATCATATTAGCATGTGGAAAGTCAATTGTTTTACTTCCAAGTTGTAGGCATACACATTTGGAAATTGCATTGCAAATTTTGGTATATTTCTCGTATGGCATTATCGCAGCTATTGTATATCACATCCATAGAAGTGCACATATGCTATCCTATCTGTAGGCCTATCTATGTTACGTATCCCAATGTCAGTGCCGGGATGGATCTACCCGATCACATACTCCACTTAATATGTCGCCCATTCTTAGGTGTGATATGCTAAGAGGCTAAATATAAGTCTTTACCTTTACCCCATGAAATACATTTTATAAAATGATGGTACATCTGAATGTGAGGCATAATAAGTGCAGCGATAAGCAAAGAAACATTGGATGAACAAGTATCCTTATCAACAGAATGTCAAGTTGAAAACGATCAAGTGTCCATGTCATGATTGTAATTTTTATTATAGACACAAACGGATATCGTCCCCTCTTGTTTTTTTAAATTATCACTTTAGAGAAAAGTAATTCAAATAGATCTCTGGCTTTGCTGCCACAAACGAACACGACACCCACCCATTCTGGCCCCTGTCAGGTTCCTAGAAGATGCATTATAAATGGAATAGGGTTTCACATATACATATGGGTATGTATTTAAGTAATCCCTCTTTTTGACGAATACAGCGAAAAGCATAGAAGAGGTTATTTTTATGCTTCCGTTCGCCTGCGGCCGGAGGCATTATGTTGTCGTGTTGTCCGTCCGGCTGTCCGTCCGTCCGTCCGGCTGTCCGTCTGTCTGTTGGTTCGGATTTATTTTTTTAGGAGGAATGGGAGTGATCAAGGCCAGTTAAGGAAAAAATCACAGACAGGGTGGGCACGGGGGGTTAAACACATATTTATTTTAAGTTTTAGTTTTCATTTAACGCAGTAGCCTCTCTGGATTACATTTCTTTACGGACAGAGGTGGTCAGGCCGAGGGGTGGGGAGGTCAAAAAAAATTTGTACAAAAAATAAGGGGATCAAGGCAATTTTTTGGGGATAGGAGGGTAAGGCAGGAGGGGAGTGATCAAGGCCATTTAAAAAAATCAGACAGGATGGGCACATGGGGGGTTATAACAATGAATAATTGTAGGTTAGAGTAGCCTCTCTGGATTACATCTATTTAGGGGCGGGGAGGGTCACGCCGGGGGGTGGGTGGTTAAGGTCAATTTGATTTTTTTTTTTTTGCCAGGGGGGCAGGCGGGGGTTCAAAACAAATTTGGACAGAAAAGTAGGGGGGTCAAGGCAAATTAGTATTTTTTTTAATATAATTTTTTCGGATCCCATTGCTTTTTGGGTGGGTGGGGCTCACAACAAATTTGAACAAATGATCACGGGGGTAAATGCAAATTTTTACAATTTTTTTTTAATCACCTCTTCGAATTCCATTGTTTTTAGTTGGGTGAGGGGGTCACAACAAATTTTAACAAATAAGCAAAGGCAAATTCTGATAAAATCTTTTTTTTTTCAGTAGCCTTTTCAGATTTAATTATTTTCGGCTGGGGGGGGGGGCATGTGGGTCACGAATATATTAATTTACTTTTATTATTTTATATTTCGAGGGGGGCACTGCAAGTAGGCCTAGGTCAAAAAGATATTTTTTTAATTTATTTTGACTGTATTTAAGGGCAGCTGTGGTTTCATTTATTTTTTGTAGGGGGGGGGGGGTGAGGTAAGATGTAGGTCAAAGGAATATTTAATTTGACTGTCTTTAAAAAAAATAGGGGGGCCGTTAACAAAGGAGGCATACTCAATGACGCCTGCGTCGATACACCTTTCTAGTTTCTGAGATTGCAGAAGCACGTTCTGTCCACATAATAGTCCTACTGATGCTACAACAAATGAAGATTCAAAGTGAGAATGACATTGCACAGAAAGCCGTGCACATCTTGGCCCTTAATATTTTTTTTAACTTGTTATTATTTAATGTGACGATTTAATATAGGGAGTAATACCTGGTAATCGCAGGCGTACCCACAACATGCCACAACAGCCTCTATTCTCGTGAGATCTATTCCTTACAGTTGGATTTAATTACGCAAGGACTTGACCCACAAGTCCTACCTCTGGGGCAATATCCACAAACTCACCTGCTCCATCATGTTTCTTTGTGTGTGTTCCCAGACATATTAAACAAGATGATGGCAAAACGTTGGGCTTGAGTAATGCAACATTTTTTTCTTGGTAACCGTTCATATACTTAAAGGGACTGGCCCAGGCTAAAATCATAAAAAAATCGGTGATTTTATTTCGGGTTCTTAATATGACCATATGATGTAAACATGTACATAGACTAGAACTGCAAATTTTTATAATTTTTGTGCTGCGCATTCACCAGTTAGGCTAGATATAGAGACGAAATTCCTGATTTCTAATTATTGACAACCATGTCAAAAATAGGAAATGCGGGGATTTCGTCTCTATATCTAGTCTATTAACTGATGAATGCGCAGCACAAAAATTATAAAAATTTGCAGTTCTAGTCTATGTACATGTTTACATCATATGGTCATATTAAGAACCCGAAATAAAATCACCGATTTTTTGATGATTTTAGCCTGGGCCAGTCCCTTTAAGTGAATGAAGTAATGTTGACTAAACCTGAGCAATTATGTCTTAACATTTTTGTATTTGTTTCGATTGTAAAATAAAATGTTCATCAAATTTACAAAAAACCTAAACATTCGTACCGATATATCATCTGATGATTTTAACTTTAATGAATTGTATGTTTTATAACTATTTTAAATATATATATCAGATAGTTTTAATTAAACCCACAACATACCCCATTGCCATCCGATAATAATACATTCTAGCAAACACGACACGATGACCCTGTGTTGTTTTACTGTAGGCCCATGCACTGTACTGATCCAGACTTTCTGTACAACGCGTTATAATGCTGGCTTGTCTTGGGCTGATATCTCAATATCAGTCGTCAGATTCAGGGGGTAAATAGTTGACCTGGATCACAAACAGTGATCCATCAGCCTGGATCAGGACTCTAGTGCTGCGGGGCGTGTCTGTCCGCAATCACAGCTGAAATCATAAAAGCTCAACCCTAACGCCTACATAGATGTGGTTGCTCTTGTTCTAAGTTCTCATATGCTCGCCGTACTATGTAAAACAGTATTGCACTTTCCAAGATATTCACTCCTGGCAATTTAAACCTGCTTGATTTTATCACTCGGTTGCACTATGAAACCGTATTTCGGGCCTGATAAATGCTATTTCGTGCCAAGGGAATATCATTCTGTGGTCAATCAAGGAAAACAGAATCTGATTCTATTTTCCTTGGGTCAATTAATAATATCCCGTGAGTCGAGACAATAACAAAAAAATATTACGGCTATTTCGCGGGTGTGGGGTATTATTTCGTGATCACAAACTAATCTCAAAATGAACCAGCCACGGAAATTACACTTCTGTGACGCCTAATCTGCTAATGAATAATAGATAAAGTGTATAGTGTTAGACAAGATCAAATCGTGCAGAATTAAACAATTTTGCTGTATAACAACTACAACATTATTATCAGAGAAATTGTACACATCTTACACACCTTTGGAAAACACTAGAAATGGTCCTAGAACTCAACTTTTCAGCCACTTGAAGTTGTGTCTCGCTGTCGCGATCCACAACTTCAAATGGCTGAAAATTATTCATTATCAATGAGGTATTGTGAATTGTAAATGAGGTATAAGCTATTCTTTTTCCATCTGATCTCATTTCTCTCCATAGCCCACATGAGCTGTACTAAGGAGGGCTGTACTAATCCCAATTTTGATGTCAGGATGAGTGACGTGATGTGACATCATATATCTCTCCAGTGACCTGACTGACAGTGAGGTCATGCCCTGAGGTCATGCCCTGCGTCATGTGGTACCAACCCTCAAGTAACAGCGGTTCACAGGCTCACACGCGAAAAACCATAGATTTACTCGTACTAACTTCCCTGAAGTTTCTAGAAGTCTGATGACTCTATATAAAAGTACCTCTTGTAGTTTCAGCTGAGCTTTGCACCTGTGGTTGACCCAATCATGACTCAGTGTCGCAGATGTTGCTCCAACACTGAGCCACGGCTCGTGCAACATATTTTGTTAAAATGAGAGACATGTCTTATCAAGTTGTCGTGTTTTTACAGATCTGGCTTACAGATAACCACAGCACGCTCAGATCCAGATGGCCAGCCAACTCTCCTCCATCAGCCGATTCCTCATAATGTTTGCTGTCAGCACACTTAGTCTTTGGGCTGTTATCAATCACGCGGTATTTCTCTCGACTCCATATAGGAATAGGTATCTGATACCGTATATGATGAGATCAAAATGCTTAGCAGTTCTAACCAGATAAGTAATTGCACCGTGAAATAATAAATCCAGTAATTTCAATCCGATGTAATTCAACGTGACGTTTTTTAATATCCACCGATAATAGAAACCATGTCTCACTCTCAGTAACTTATAATGGGGCCAGTCTTGCTTAGTGTTTTTATTTGAATAGATCTGATTTGCTTCCGTGCAAAAAGCGAGAAAAATACACTGGATATGCCTGACATAAGAAAACTTCTTATGTTTGCGTAAATTTGCAATAAGGCATGGAAATATGGCTAATTAGGTAACACATTGTGTCATATGCCTATACATTGTCATGCTTATTATGCAAACTGGTAAAATATTAAAATTTGTGGGACAGGTGAGGTCTAATATAGATAATTTTTGCTTTGTCCCAGTCAATAGTCGTCCCCTTGGAGTTAGAAGGTGCTGAACTATTATTATTTTTATATCACTTTGACGTAGTATTCTATTTTCAGTTCATTAGGCTACTCATTACATGCCCGATCACATTACTCTTTGACGTTTTCCATTTATTTGACTAGTTGACGCTGGCATTTCTGACGAATATAGCAACTTCAAATGAATAAAAAAAATACCATTAGTTCAATACTAGGCACACTATGGCTTACAATAAGTTATTGTAAACCCGTACTAGAAAGGTTATGAGACTAGCAGCAAAAAAGTTGTAGAATATGATTATTTTATATCCCGCACCAGCCAGAAATCACAATATGGAACACAAATTTATATACCGTTTTTGGATATCCAAAGATGTAGCATTAGCAAGAACTTTTTTCCAATCCTTTTTCACAGCTGCTCGTTTATTATGCATATGTTTCTAGGTCACATTGAGAATAAAACAATGGGAGATCTGTACTAGATCTCGACCATGCATGGCCAGGAGTTTGTCCAACCGTTTTACATACCACGCTTACAGACCGTCAATTATTCATAGCTTTTTTGTTTCTAGTCGGTATATCTAAGCGGTATATCACCAGGGCAGCTTTTGAACCTGGATTGAGCATCAACATAGAAAATGTGAGTGCGATTTGATGGATTATACGCATGTTTGACAATGCTCATATAACTATAGCGAAATAAATCAATCGTGAAAGGGGGGGGGGGGTGTCAACCCTTAATATCAACGAAAGGTAAAATGTAGAAGCCCTGTCATAATTACCTCCCTCCTTCGGTGGAATCAGTCCGGTTTGTTACCTCTTCTTTCGCCTACAACTTTTGAAGAAAATAACACAGGATAACAATATTTGATATTTTTTATCCGAATTCAACACGCAAGGTCACAAATGAGATTAAAAGATGTCACGGAGTTGAGCCATCAGTGTTTTCGGAGCATCTCAGGATCAACTTGTCCGATTGTCTTCACATTTTACACACAACCTCTCTATGGGGTCTAGTTGTGCCTTTTAAGGCATGTGAACTTTAACCTACTTTTGGTTCAGTACTATGACCTATTTTGTTTCCGGAACAGATCTCGACAACTACTGGATGGATTATTATGTCATATTGCATACATACATACATACATAATCTCTTAGGTCCCTAGTTGTGCCTTTTCAGGTCTTCGTACCTTGAACTTGATGTTGAAAACCCAGCACTTTGACCTACCGTACTTCATAACATCAGTATATCCAATTAAAATATTTTTGCAGAATATCATGAGGACTCCACAAGATAGCTACACCACTACAATAAAACAAAAAGTGAGGTTTCAGGGGAGGATGTACCCTGAAAAATCTCACATGTGTAGTGGCAGCAAACGCTTATTTTCAACTCTTCATGTTCACAGAGCAAAACAATCAAAGTTCCCCAAGAGTTCCACACTCTTAACGAAAACAATTTTTTTGGACGCACTTCGGTATGTAACAAATAGAAAATTGAGCAGCCACGCAAAGAATTAAATAGAATGAATTAGAGACTACGCGGATTTTAAATTGTTTACATTATCATAAGCATCACCAATCTGTCTTTGAACACTTTGGATCAGTGTGCAATGGATATTCTGACATTCCTTATGTAAATTAACGTATTAAAAACAGCATAATACACCATCAAATGGAAAAATCCAATTAGCATTCATATCTCGCGTTCAGATTTCATTACAGATTTAATGCACAATAAGGGGACACTACAATCCCCAGCCTCCAAACTGTTCCAGACAAAAATCGTTTTATGTTTAGGTCCGGCCGTAGTTCATTTTGTCCGAGTTTGTGTCTTATTAACCTTTTCACTACCATACATGACGGAAATTTCCGTCGTCATTCGTCAATGAACGTAACCATAAAATGACACAAATTTTCGTCAAATATATACTACATTTATGTATTTTTCGTCATTTGAAGCTGGAAATTGCGTTAGCAATTCCAGCTTTAAATGACGAAAAATAGAACTCCTACACCAGTATATCTGGATCCTGGCATGCACTCCGGCCTGGAAGTCAAAGGGTTAAGGGGAAAGAGGGGTGCTGTATGTGGGAAACGGTTGACATTTCTGTACACCAGTCCTTCTGAACATGTGCAATATAACGTGTGAGGTCCCTAGGTTAAGTACTGTCGTCTTTAAAAAGTGTTCAGAAAAAATATACTTTCACGAATAAATATAGTGTTTAGAGCTTAAAGGG
This sequence comes from Flabesymbios commensalis, assembly GCA_964017125.1. Taxonomy (NCBI): domain Eukaryota; kingdom Metazoa; phylum Annelida; class Polychaeta; order Terebellida; family Flabelligeridae; genus Flabesymbios; species Flabesymbios commensalis. The sequence goes on from OZ024912.1 coordinate 65,295,768, forward strand.
TTTTGGTTGAAATAATGCTGGCCCAGCGTCGCAGACAGTGGCTCAGCAATACATCAGCATTGGGCCAATGTATCGTGTTATCTGGTGTTGGAAATCTGGGATGGAAAGCGTCACCCACATAGTCACCGACATGCAGCAGTCAGAAAACTCGGTAAAATCACCCAATGTTGTTTCAATGTCGGGCCAGCGTCGAAGACTGTGGGTCAACATTGAAACAGATTGGGTGAATGCCACGTGTTTGCGCGAAGTATACAGCAGACCCACGATACACTGAAACAATGTTGTTTTAATGTTGGGCCAGCGTCGTCACATTGTTTTAGTTTATCGTGTTTGCTGGGTCAGTGTTGGGCCAGCGTCGTATACGATTCACCGGCATTGATCCAGCAATGGGCGCTGGCCCAACATTGAACCGGAATTTGATGGGTCGGCCTACATTCTCTCGGTATGAGGTAAATCGTAGGCAAGTATTGAATGAATATTGCCAGCACAGGTGATGGTGGTGGAAGGATTCTGATCCATTATCAAACCGTTTTTTTATCCCTCGGCCCGTTGGGCCCAAGGGGTATTGTCGTCCCCTTCGTGCGCCGCCGCTGTCTCCGCCGCCGCCGCACGCACTCTTTGGCTACTACGTACACCAATATGGTGCAACAGATTAAATTCATAATTCATACAAACATTCAACCCTTCCCGGCACTTTTTTACCCAAGGTCAAAGGTCAAAGTCAAAGATTTAAAAAAAATATTGTTAACGCGATAACTTGAAAAATAATTATTGGATCTCTCCAATTTTGCACGTGAAGTTACCCATGAGTATGGGGATCACCTGATTAGATTTTCAGCTTTACACCGATAATCAAAATGGCCGCCAACTGGCGACTAATTTTTTTTTCATAACTCCCTTGAAACCTGGTATATATAGGTTTACAGGGTCTGCGAATCTGTTGGCATTATCCGTTTTCGCGTGCAACCGAAAACGAGGCTATGGCGGCCATCTTTATTTTTTAATTACAAAATTCCTTGTTAACGCGATAACTTGAAAAATAATTATTAGATCTCTCCAATTTTTTATGTGATGTTGCCCATGAGTATGGAGATGACCTGATTAGATTTTCAGCTTTCAACCGATAATCAAAATGGCCGCCACCTGGCGATTAATTTTTTTTTCCTTTTTTTCAGATTTTTCTCAAAACCTGGTATATATAGGTTTTCGGGGCTATGGCGGCCATCTTGATTTTTTTATTTAATAATTCCTTGTTAACGCGATAAAAATAATTATTGGATCTCTCCAATTTTTTATGTGAAGCTACCCATGAGTATGGGGATGACCTGATTAGAATTTCAACTTTTTTTCGGAATTCCCTCAAAACCTGGTATATATATAGGTTTTCGGGGTCTGCGAGTCTATTAGTATTGTCCGTTTTCATGTGAGACTGAATGGTTTGATCAATTTTAATAAATCGTTCTTATTTTCAATTATTTGCCTTGTAACCTGGCATATATAAAGTCACTGCATCAGCCGTGGGGTAATTGAGTGCTTGCACGTTTTTTTTGTCTTAGAACTAAACAGACTAAAACCGGGCCTCGGAGTTCGGGAACTCCTGTTCTAGCTATTAAATAAAATGAAGCAGCTAAAAGATGCAAAATAGGCCTAAGCTCTTTAAAAATAGTTGTATATCATCTGTCGTTTTGTTGGATCCAAATCTCCTATATTAAAGATTGTTGGGAAATGTTACTAAATGTCCCTGCAGCTACTGCTTTTTGCAGGTTTTTTGTTTGGTTAGTGGTTGGTATTGAACACCTGCTAGCTGTAAATCGTTACTTTTTTCTAGCATTACCGGCAACTTGCTGTATCCAGGTCAGATGTTTCTAGGCTATAAAACAATTTTGACCTAAATACTTTTTGTAACTGTATGGAGCCAAATCATCCGAAATACAGAAATGTTATTTTGTATTATTCCACAGATAGAATGATAGAATCAAGTTTCATATCACTTTCCTGTACATATGGGCTAAATTGGGCAAGAGAAATAAAAAAAATCATCAAACAGGGATTCAGATCTGAACCGACGTTGATCATACATTTAGCAAACGCTAGACCGATAACTTTCCTCTATTTCTGGTGATAGACAAAAATGAAATGAGTCGGGCTTTAGGCCACCTTTGTGCACATATAGGCTAAACTGGGCCAGGAGAACCTCCTGAGGATGGTGAGATGATTGAGATGACACTGTCCTCCAGACACAGGATTCGAAATTCGAGCCCTGGCGGTCTGAGACCGAGCACGCTACCTCTCGGTCACGGAGGCTCCCCACAATACTAACTCTGGTGATAGACAGGGAACTCTTCATCAGAAGACGCGAGAAATTCACCCAATACTGTTTTAGTTTTGGCCCACTGTCTGTAACACTGGAACAAACATAAACCCACATTGGATCAATGTCCCCGATCTGACCTGACCTGACCTGACCTTTTTGGTCTAGATCATAGACAGATGACTGGGCATGGGTGATGGACGTAGGTATGAGCGACGAGCCTGGCCAGCTTTGATCACCTGTGTGGGAGACATGTCGTTTCACTGTATATAACCACCTCCAGATATAGAGCACTGGTCGCCAGCTGAACATGCTAAAGTTTTGCAGTTTTGAGTTTGAATCACAACGTACATCGAGTATGAGTGTTCATTTGGCCATGATTTTGTTTTGTCTTAGATTATTTCTTATTGCTTTTTCAGAATAACCTCACAATATTTATACAGTTGTGGTACACGTGTACTTGGTTAATGTTCTAGTATCTCTCCAATTTTACATACAGGACTTGTAGAAAGTCCGGAGGAAGCCACTACATTAGTTTTTTTCGCTGATCATCCTACCAAGTATGTTAATATATTCCTCAGTTATAAAAGTCTCTCATTAATGTAGCAACCTTTCCGTATATATGACCTACGTGTTAAATCCCTGGTGATAATGATCCATGTGTGCATATAGTTTGCATCAAGGTGTGCGCTTTCGGAGTACGCTCTCAACAGTTGCTCAAGGTAATCATGGCGGCGGGGATCGACTACCGCCCCGCACTGTATAAGAGTAAACATATTTCTAATGGCCGTAGACCCGTAACAAAAGTATTCAAATGAAACGGAAAGAGCTAAGTAAGACATTTCGTCGCCTCGGAGCTGACGAGTGTCAGATAGGATCCTTTAGCTCCGAGGCGACGATTTATAACGACTTCTAATTGATAAAAAAACGTTGGTCTCCATGGTTTATACGAAACTATTTCAGCGTTGTAAGGGGTAAGATATGGAGCCATCTCAGACTTGTCATGTGACAGACTGAGCCACTCATTGGTTGGGGGTAGTGTACTGGACTTGGTCACAATCTTCAGTAATAAAACACAATTAAGTGAAAAAATCATAAAACCTTCGGTTGCTGATGGTTCTTCTGCTGGGAAGTTCCTGATGCTTCTTATTGACTTGTGAAATAGACCACTCCTTGCCGGACTAGATAAACCGAGGGCCTCTTATCAACCACATACCACCAAATACATGTACACATTGTTAACCCATTAGGTGCCGTATGGGGAACTTGTACATTCGGCATTATGGGCAAACCTATGGCCGAATAAATTGATATAATATAATTTAGGATTGTATAAATGTAATGTAATTTTGGCACATGCAATTATTATTATTATTGGAGTGAAAGTTTTTCATTGGAAACTGGAAATCACGTAAGCAACTCTCCGTCACCAATATAAGGAAAATACTACAATACAATCCAGAACTCAAAGGGATAAGTGACTTCTGTGAATCCGAATCTCATTCTGTAAAACTTGTGTCGACCAAGAGTTTCAGTGTTCATAGATTAGATTACACCTCTACCTTGTATTGGCTATCATACACAGTACCTGTGCCGGCTAAAGCCATTGCACAAGGCACGGGAAAGCAAGGTATTGTAATTATAGCAGATTGATCTACGATTACACTGTGTTCTGAATCCGCATAAGTACAGCTACTGTAATTATTGATCACTTCAATCGAGCTAGATGGGTACCCATCTCTGTATTAATGGCTAAAATTATCTTTTGAATAACAACACGTTCTATCTGTCCTATTTGGAATGTTCCGCAGGAGATTGGAACTTATCTATTGATGCATTACTACGTGTACATTGTCAACGTTCAGAAATCACCTAGATAGTGGTGGGTAATTGCTTACAAAGCTGAAATATTTTTGTATGAACCCTCGAAACCAATGTTTTTCTTAGTTAGCTCTTTCCACTTCATTTAAATATCTATGTTATGGGTTTACGGCCACTATAAATATGGTAATTCTTTCAGTGAGGGGTCGTCTTTAGAATAATAGACGTCAGATTCTGACGTCTAAAGACGGTGAAGTCAGATTCTGACGTCTAAGGACGGTCCCCGCACTGAAAAGGTTAACATTAAACATTCCAATTTACAATAGACAGTATAATAGTTGTATATATACATGCCGAGTTTTTAAATGGTTATAACAAATCACACACAACAATTTTTTATTATTGAATTCAATATTGTTTAATTGTTTTAGGACTTTTTACAATCATGATTAAAGCTATGTAACAGCGTCTCTTCAACATATTATATTTTATAACATAATATGGTTTGGCAGTTCATTTTTAAATCTGTAATGTAACAGGCTAAAAAGAAAAAATCTTGGAAAAAATAATCACTTGCGAGCAGGGTCTAAACTAAAATCATTTTTGTAATACCAAAAAAATATTACCAAATCCGGCCATATGTTCCATTTCTGGTGTTACAGTGGAGAGCTGTAACCCCTATGATGTGACCACTATACTGCCATGCAAATGTAAACAGTAGTAACTGCTTACTCGGAGAGTCAGCAGCTGCTGTTTTATCTTTACAAGGCAGTATGTAACAGCAGTGTGGAGTGACAGTGTGGATGGCACTGAAACACTTGTAAACTGGCGCCCACTTCTCGGCATCATCTCAAGTATGGCACGGCGATAGGGCCTAAATTTACGATTCTGCCTCCCGTGGACTGTGAAGTTGTAAACTGAACTTTCAAGGCAGTCGACGCAGCTATTTAAACTAGGTCGTTTAACCCTTTCAAGCCTAAATTCACCATTGTCATCTTCATCCACTACAAGCCGTGAATTGCTGTCGCAATTCTCGCCTTGCAGTGGATGAAGATGACTTGAAGTGGGTGAAAAATTAACGAAAATTGCCATGTACAGGTGAAACAGTTTCATGGTAATTTTCCTTCTAAAACCTTTAGTCGTTGGAAAATCAATTGTGTTTTCAGGGATGTAAAATGATGCTTTAATGCATCATGAGGGATAAAAGGGTTAAATGTATTAGTTTGTATACGGATCTTCTTCTATATTCAGAAACAGATTTCGTTTTACTAATTGATCCAGCATAAAGGTGAACATTTCGTGTTTGTAGGGATGGCTTGGCTCATCAGAGACGTCGACTCAATATATTCCAGCTTTGAGTTATTAGTTATTGTACACTTCAAGTGACGCTAAACCAATGCCGATTTAATGTTGGGCCGACGTCGGAGACGGCGGGCTAACATTAAATCGACATTGGTTTAACGTGTGTCCCGCAGTCTAAATTTGGGATTAACCCTTATTATGTACAACGCTGAAATATTTTTTTATAAACCAAAGGGTTCCTTCAATTTGAAATCATCATAAATGTCTTAGTTATCTCTTTCTGTTTCATTTGAATGGTTATGGGTCTACGAAGATTATAAATATTTTAAATCTTTCAGAGTCTGAATCGTTTATAGACGTCAGATTCTGACGTCTCAACTAGTAAAGACGGTCCCCGCGCTGAAAGGGTTAACGATTCTGATGTCGAGCTATGTGGATTTGAGCATGTATCCACAATCGTATTGAATTTCCCTACGTATATAGAGCTTCGAACTGTACAAGTTCCTTAAGTGTGCTTTTCTCTATGATAATATCTGCATAAAAGATCCCTTTATAGGCCTATGTACTTATAGGCCTATCATTCGAAAAGAATCCCGGCTTCGAACGGTTATGTCGCGCCATGCTGTACGCCCGGCTGATCTGAATGCTGCTCATTCATTATGGCCCGCACTGCAGCTGGATGAGAAGACAGTGAAAATGCCTGAAAGGGGTGTAGCTGGGAGAGAAGAAATCCGAGAGAGTGGTATGTCCGGAACGCTATCATATCCAGATAGCTGGCTATACAGTAAATCGCCACTGTTTGCGAATGTACAATTTCTGAAATTGAGCTGAATGTCTCCACGTGACGTCGCAAAGGAAAAATACAATTTAAAAGTAGCCTATCCCTTTGTACGAGTTGTGCTTTTGCGAGTTTTTCTGCACGAATTTCGGGAGAAACACGAGTTTCGCTAAATTCATGGTACCCGTTTACTGTTCCCATATGGATGTAGCTCGACGTGCCTGGGAATTGTCTGTGGTGCCGTGCAAAGTCAAAAAGCAGCAACTGCTCACATGAAAAGTAAGCAGTTACTGCCTTCTGGCCTTGTATAGCAGTATAGTAGTACCCATATTGTTAGACACCGTTTGTCATTAATTCAGTAATCATGACACATTTTTAGAATCCGACCACCGTCTACGACGTCGGCCCAACATTAAACCAGCATCGGGTGAACGTCTCATGATTGCTGGGATGGCTTACCTCAGACTAGTATCGCAGCTTGCTACAGACGAAATCTACAGCCTGGTGATCAGCTACAAATTCACCCTTGAAGCATCATATTAACCCTTGAAGCGCCGAATTATTGTAAAAAACATCGCAATCAAAAGTTTTTTTCAATTTGAAATAATCATAAATGTCTTAGCTAGCTCTTTCTGCTTCATTTGAATACCTATGTTATGGGGTTGCGGCTATTAGAAATATTTGTACTCTTACAGTTACAGTGCGGAGATCGACTTTAGTCGTCAGAATCTGACGTCTACAGACGTCAGATTCTGACGACTAAAGTCGATCCCTGCACTGTAAGGGTAAAATAGCCGAGGACAAGTAGTTAGATTACTTTCAGCATCGACCATATCTTAGTCTATTCAATATTGTTGTTTGGTAGATGAAAATAAAAAGCCAAATACAAAAAAAAATTAATAGTAATATAATATGATTGGCAACAAAGGGTGTGTGAATGATCGGCCTTAACCCTTTCAGCGCGGGGACCGACTTCAGACGTCAGAATCTGACGGCTGTAGGCCTACTGACTAAAGTTGATATGAAATAAATCGGGCTTTAGGCCACCTTTGTGCACATATAGGCTAAACTGGGCCAGGAGAACCTCCTGAGGATGGTGAGATGATTGAGATGACACTGTCCTCCAGACACAGGATTCGAAATTCGAGCCCTGGCGGTCTGAGGCCGAGCACGCTACCTCTCGGTCACGGAGGCTCCCCGCAATACTGACTTTCACAAGTGGATGGGGAAGAAACATTTTTTGTTTCTTTCAAACCGCCGAGACCGGGAACCGAACCCTGAACTCTGGCGTGAAAGGCAGCGGTGCTAACCACTACCCTATAGGGCCCCCGCCCGACTAAAGTTGATACACTGGGAGAGTAAAAAATAGTGGCGGTAGACCCATGACATGGGTATTGAAAAGAAACGGAAAAAGCTAACTAAGACATTTATGATGATTTCAATTTTTTTTAAATGGTCTCTTGCTTTATATCAAAATATGTCAGGGCTGTAGGGGTTAACGGTAATCTTCCAGGACTGTGACACTAGGAAATAATGACACGTTGTCAAATCTTCAGAGTAGAGGGTGTAAGTGACGGGTTATCCTAATGACATCGCAAGGCTCTGACAGAGAGCCTCTATTTTTTATATTAAAAAAAGATTCTGAAAAAATACTCTAAAACGATCATCAGATTTCGCCAGCTGAAAAAAGCCTAGTTTTAATACGCACTAGGAAAAATTATCTCGGTTTCATGACTATATTTAATCGTAACATGTGGCTCTTCGTAATCGTCTATGTGAGGGCGTCAATTAGGGTTTTAATAAATTTATGATAATTTAGTGCAATCAGGGAAGTGTAAAGGTGCATTACACATTTGCTAAACTATAAGAAAATAGAATCAACATTTGACAGATTGAGTCGAATACTTAGTGGGTGTCCAGCATCGATTCAACTCCCGACCGACATATCGTCGCCTCGGAGCTAAAGGATCCTATCTGCCACTCTAATGAGTGTCAGATAGGATCCTCTAGCTCCGAGGCGACGATATGCAGACCCGCCCATCATTTGTTAGAACCTCCTTGTGGGTGGATGAGTGAGGCGGATCCCAGTTTGCCTGTCACTTCTTTCTCTAAGCACATTCGCGGGCTCAGGGGATAATTTGCTTTATAAAAATTGTATAGCAGTTGAGCAGCCGTGTATGTGCTAAGCTTCTATTTTCTATGCCAAAAACTGCTACACCTACATATTATTGTGTATATAGCATTTGTTCCAAATAGTCCAACAAACTGCTCTGCTTCACCAGACAATTTTTTCCCTGGAGGCATTGGTCCAGTGTTGGTTATATGTGACGATGGCATAACATGGAACCAACATTGAGTCAACACCTCGTCATTACTGGGCCATTGTCTCGAAACACATTTGTAGTCTACACAGAAGCCTCGCCCAACGACGTGCAATGGGGCTAAAACGTCGGCCCGATGTTTAAGACGGTGTAGCACAATTGAACCAGCAGCGTCAGAGAATGCATCGCATCAGGATCCAGACAGGTTCACAGCCTGGGGATTGTCATGTTGCTGTACAGCAAGTGTCCGTGTCGGGGAACATAAAATACATGTAAAAAACCCAAGCTGAAGATCTTAAGAATCCCCTGCTGAGAATAGTTTTATACTGGGGGTAATTATTGCATTCCATCCACCTGGGTGTCATTAAATGCGTACTTAAGTCGCCCAGAAAACGGCATACAAGTTAGATTGCTATAGACAATACGTTGTGCTGTTTGAGTCAGGGTCTGTGTAATTTCACAGATGAGACTCCGTCTAATTGTGGGATCCTCTAGTGATTGTAGCTACATTAGTTATTTACTTCAGTATCCTTTATTGGCACGTATTTGTTTTGTCTTTCATAATTTGCATGTATTACAGTACAATTTGTAACGGTTGTCTGTCTTAACCCTTTAAGCCCTCACGATGCATTAAAGCATCATTTTGCATCCCTGAAAACAGACCTAATTTTCCTACAAGCAAGAGTTTTTGAATGAAAATTTCCATGGAACTGGTTTACTAATACATGGTGATTTTCTTAAATTTTTTCACCCACTTCAAATCATCTTCATCCACTACAAGTCGAGAATTGCGGCAGCAATTCGCGGCTTGTAGTGGATGAAGATGACAATGTAAAGTCAGGATTGAAAGGGTTAACACGTAGGTCATATACAACACTTTGGTTTAAAACTGCAACCTCTCAACATCCGGTTCCAGGGGCAGTTATTATGACGTTTCATCTGGAACTATCTTTTATTCAGATTTCCAAGGCTGGAAATTTGATTTTTTCTCTTGAAGCCAGTCGGACTGGTAACAAAATATTTCCACCTGTCCGCAAACAAATTCATCTCCCCATAATTTTATTATCATGCCTTTAAGGCTTCAAGTCGTTTGTTATTGTAAAGTGAAAAAAACACTTTAGATGAGCTAGATTGTTGTAATCTGGATGCAACTCTACATTTACAATGCAACAAGTTTTATCAAATGAGCGAGAAAGTAAAATATTATATTCTTCTGTTAAAATTTGTACCCGCCATTTGGTCCAGTTACAGATCATATTCACCGGCCCGAAGCTAAAAGCACCAGCTATGGGGGGGGGGTGCTAATTTCCACCCCTGGGTTTCAAAGAAAAACTGTGTCTTCTCAGTCGACCAGTAACTACTAATATTCAATATATCCGTGACGGGGAGGTAGCGTACACGACTTCTGATCCCCATGATTCTGGCGGGACTGTGTCATCTGATTCATCACAACCTCCTCGTGGGACGGGGGTGGGGTCTTATGACCCAGTTTAGTCTTTATGTGCACAAAACTGACCTAGATTCCCAACCATTCATTTTTTAGGCTGCACCAGTTTGAGGCTGGATTATATTAATTGGAAGAGTCCTTCTACATGTATGCGATTTAAAGGTCAAGAGCGCGGGTGTACCTTTGCCAAAACAATAACAACTTGACAGGGTACACTGTACGTACGGTAATAGAAATACTGGAACGTTTTCGCATTCTATTTTCTTCCAAAGACCCGAAAATAACATTGACAAGTCTTTTTGGGCCATGACAAACCAAAATAATAAAAAATCCCATATTTTTAATCGTCATAGTATAACATACAACAAAAAGGTCCATTTGTTTGCGGCAAATGTGAGTGTAAAATATAGATATATACGTTCATCTAATGCTGGTTTAATGTTGGGCCGTTGGAACTATAGTCTGGTCAGCTGGTGACTGTTCCTCGAATATTTTAGGCATTGACTATGAAAAATGGTGGAAAATCCAGGCAAAAATTGTGACCAAAGAGGGAAGAACTTTGCAAACAGTTGCCAAGATAATGACCTTGGTTCATACATTAGCAAAACGTTTCACTTGGTAATAAATAGCATACCGGCATAGCTGATGTGGAAGGTTAACAGGTGTCAGGATCAAAACAGCGATAACTTAAAACATTATGGAGTATATCACATTATGCTTATAGTTGATTCTAAATGAGCCCCAAAATATATGCAGGTCGTCAAGTGGAAATACTAAAGTTTATCTTGTGTAGCACTGTGTTATTCTGTAATGCTAAACAGGCGGTATCTGCTTACTGGTAAAGTAAGCATACTCTGCATTTTGGTTCTCCACTGCAGTGCGGAACGTTATAAGGAAGAATGAATATGTTGACATGAGAGGCGTTCTTCGTCATAAACAAGATGAAAAACACACGCAGTGATAAACTGTAGGATTTTTGTAATATAAACCTGTCTCTTCATATGAGTTATACTGGTCTACTATTACAAGTTGTGTTGGTTTCGTAGTCAAGAATCACTTTTTGACAAAATTGTTCTGCCGTTGGAATAATAGTACATGTAATTTTATAATTTTTCTTTGATTAAAATACACGATATATAATTAAAATCACTTTCTCTTTTTATTAAACATTAAAAATAATTATTAATAGAAATTATTTATATAAATCTGGTCGCAGGCCTATGACAATGATAATAATTTACAAGGCCAGATTCTGACGTCGAAAGTCGATCCTCGCACTGAAATAGTAAAATATTTATAATGGCCGTAGACCCATAACATAGCTATTCAAATGAAGCAGAAAGAGCCAATTAGGACATTTATGATGATTTAAAAAAAACCTTTGTTCTCCATGGTTTGTACAAAAGTATTTCAGCGTTGTAAGGTTTAATATTCATACTCCCGGACAAGGACAAGTTCTGTTTGTATGATAATGTATATGGTAGTCCAGAACAACATATAATCTTAGTCTGACACCATGTTTATTCGTTTAACCTCTAATACTGAGCAATGTGACATTGACAGCCGTTGTTGACCTCCATTACAACGACACAGCTGAAGCTGGACGATTACCCAGCCATGGATAATCACGGGTCCTGACCTCAGACGTCGGAGGAACTTTGATCCAACGTTCGTTCAGCGGCCTTCCTCGTGTGATGTCTAATCATCTGGAATGTAGACCTATACATACCAGAATAATCTGGTTAAAAACGTAATAATTGAACTGTTGATGCTCCATTACCGTACGATATGCCTTGCGTAAGCAAAAATAACTGTTGTTTCTCTGACTAATACCCACTGAAACTGTGTCATGATAATAGCCATTACCAGCTCCTACGCAACTTATTTCATTATTGTATTTTTATTGAATTGAAATCGGGAATCCATTTACGACCAACCCAGCCAACGAAAAACATTTAACCAATGGTACTCAGTACTTTAATGTTTGGCCAGTGTTGTAGTATGTGGACCGATATTAAACCATCAGTGGGTCAGTAGTATATCGTGCTTGCTGGAAGGTATGTAAACTTAAAGTGTGGAATATTCATACAGCGCTTCTAAGGTTAAATTACGCAATATTTTCGGAATGCGTTTGATGAGAAAACAACTGACGTTTTCCCTGCATGAGACCAAATGCCAAAACAAAAACCTGTTACTTTAATCTCATCAGCCAGGGGACAGGAGAGCGATGTTTTAGTTATTACTTACTAGGCGGGCTTTTTGCATACATGTACTAGTATTTTAGCATTGAGCAAAGTGAGCTTAGACCTGGACGTTATCCCTGCATAAAGTCAATGCATAATAATACTCTAAACATCAACCCAAACGTAACGTTTTGAAGTCAAGTACTGTTTGAAGTGAGGAACTGGTTAACAACTTCTAAACCTGCTCCATCTTCCAAAACGTAATGTTATTGACAAGTTAACCACTTTTATTACAATACTGTGGTATATACGATTATGGTGCCGGATTTAACACTCGCAACGCGGGAATCAACATTAGTAGACGCCAGATTCTGCCGTCTAAAGTAGACCCATGTACTGAAAGAGTAAACATATTCATAATGGCGTAGCCCCATAACATAGGTATTAAAATAAAGCAAAAAGAGCTAACTAAGGCATTTATGATGATTTCCAATTTAAAAAAACCTCTTTGGTCCCCATAGTTTATACAAAAATATTTCAGCGCTTTAAAGAATAAATCTGATAACTACATGCCGGTATACAGGCGCTACATCTAAAACCCCGTTTTACTGGGATTGGTATGTAGGCCAAGATAGATTACTCACATAACTTCATTTACATAATGTAAATTAAATCTGACACAATCCCCCACTCACTTATCATGTTATGGATACATGTAAACATGGAATTTGGACCGAATGTATCACGCAAGTCTACCTAATTACTATAATACCAGTTTCAGGGGCGTGCGCAGCTTTCCTATGTGGGGGGGGGGGGGTCAAGAGGTAAAATTTAGAAAAATATAGGGGTTCCGCCCACGGAAATTCCCGGTAATTCCCTAAAATGTGTAGTTCTGACATCTAAAATCGGTCCCCGTACTGAGAGAGTAAAATATTTATAGTGGCTGTAGAACTACAACATAAGTATTCGAGAGAAGCGGAAAGAGGTAACTAAGATTATGATTACTTCAAATAGAAAAAATACCCTTTAGTCTCCATGGTTTATACAAAGATATGTCAGCGTTTTAAGGGTTAACCCTTTAGCCGCCAAATTATTCAATCTGAATTTTCACCCACTTGAAGTTGTGTCTCGCTGACGCGATCCACAACTTCAAGTGAGTGAAAATCATTCAAATTTGACAAAATGGAGGTCAACTCTTTTAAAATCTTGCTGATTGATGTCCCATTTTATCTTTAACATGTTTAAAAAGTGGTAAAACCCTAATATATGCGACACCGGCGGTTAAAGGGTTCAGACACCATATACCCTCCTGTCTGGTCAGTGTGTGATGATTGCTCCCGATGTGGCACTTACATGCATAGAGTACATCGCCTGGCTGAGCGAGGTTCACTATAATACATCACGCTCTAAACCCTTACAATGCTGTAATATTTTTGTATAAGCCTTGGAAACTAAAGGGTTTTCTCAATTTGAATTTCAATTTTGCTATCATCATAAATGACTTAGTTTAAGTTAATAACTGTATTATTATTTTTAAAATTCTTTCAGTGCCGGGATCGTCTTTAGACGGCAGATTCTGACATTTTAAGACGGTCCCCCTCCGGGCTGAAGGAGTTAATATACCATAGTATGATTATGATTTTATCTTAAACATGTTCGACATTTTGAAAATCTTCAAAGGTACCACGGCACCGTAAAACTTGGGAATCACCAGTTTCGTCTTAATTCGATTCTGTGCATTTCAGAGATCAGATTTTGCAGTGTCGATCTCAACGTTTTGTATTTAGGCGTGGTTTCCAAAGACTAGATCAATGAGTTTCTGATCAGACATAATCATAATTATTCAATTTAGGAGGATGGTACTGCAGAATGTGCCCCTTTTATTTGACACCGCTCGATGTTTCATTCTTCCGAGGGTCGAATGTTTTAGTCCGGAGGCTTAAGCCCCATTTCTTGGTGAATCGTGCATTTTGTGATACAAGCACGAAATTTGGTACAGAGCTAGAATAATATATAGTAGTTTATTTCAGGGTGGGACCCCAGCCAAATTTCACCTGTGTCGTCCGTGACAGCCATTTTACAAAATGGCCGCCATATAATTTTAGAAGTATCATATATTGTTTAATAATCGGGATAGGAACTTAATTTTGGTGTCTAACCCTATGTTTTAAGGTACAAGGATTTCAAATATTGCATTGTCTTCAACCTATCTTGATTCAGACCTCTTGTTTTGCAGTTTGGTTTCCATTTTATGTAGAACTTCATAGCCATCTTGGCGTCGCAGTTCAATTCCACTATTTATAGTTGCATCAAATGATTTCATACACCACCCAAACCAGACATAAACCTACATTGTATGTTAGTTAATTTGTGATTTGTTCATTTGATGTATAAATGTTATTAGCCTATATGATTTGTAGCTTCAAATGGCTTTGCGGCAATCACGTTTTTGAAATGGGCTCACGATCGAAATATTCTTTTTACAGTATTTAACAGATAGTATTCATGCTGTGATAGTGGATTTCACAAGGTGCTATACATGCGTATGTTATAGGCCTATTATTTCAGTATATTAATATAATTTTTGACATTATAATTTTAATAATTAATCTATATAGGCCTAAAGTAATCATTTAAATTTGAGATATTCCAATTGTGTCTAAATTTGACAAACAATGCATTTGCAATTTTTACAACATCTGCAGTTGATAACATAGACCATGATCCCAGCTCAATACCACTAAAACTTCTTTCCATGGGACTGGAATATCAATGCTTTAACATCCAGATAAAGAAAACATGGGCATTGAGCAAGAACGTTATCCACTTTCGAAGTTCAACCGCCAAATTTCCAAACTACCAAGCTTTTATACATCAGTACCAGTTGTGGTTGCAAACAAGAATCTACACGTTCCCAAACTAGCAAACCTCACTAAGCCGGAGGTTACTCTTAATCTTATAAAAGAAAATCTATGGTGTCAACATGTATGTGATGTTATTATTCGGCCAATCAACAACAAAGATGCACACGAGGTACGTGGACCATCTATCATGGGCAGTATATCATAACAATGGAATTGGTGATACTACGAAAACGTCAATTAGTGTTCTGCTGCCAACATTTCCAAATGCCTCTAAACCTGTAGCCATGATAAAACTTTTCAATGGACTCAAGGAATGTAGTCAATATCGTCAGCCATGGGCAGACACCTGTTACAGCATGTGACCAACCACTTTATAAGATTGCTAAAGACATTCAGTGGACTTAATCAGAGACACATGGGGGGTATTCTTATGTGGTGATGCTGGGCGGCCTTCACATTAAGATGACTTTACTGAAATATATTGGAGATCTACTTAATAGGAGAGGCTGGAAATCTGCTATATCACAGGCCAACATTACCACACCTGGTACAGCAGAAAGTTTTCTCAAAGCGTCACATGTCAAGAAGACAGCTAGGGATCACCAGGTGACAGTTTGCGTCCAATATACGCTACGACAAAATGCCTACACCAAAGATGACACTGAAATATCTAGAGCAAATTGGCAAGTATGTTCAAAAAGTATTTATTGATGTCTTTCTTTCACATTTTAGGTAAGCCTTCGTGCAACATGTCAATTTTCTGACAAGAACTATGTCACACATGGGGAATCCTTTCATGGATACTAGTGTAGATCCACTGGTTCTAGACACCACCGTTGGCTCTACTGTGGTGAACACCATCCAGAAGATCGAAAAACTTGGACAGGCAATGTGTGACACTTTCTTTAAAAAACCGTCTGGTTGACTGCACAAGCCCTTTTAGTGACACAGTTACGATAGCAAATATTTGACTCTTTTGTTTGCGTCAGCATAAAGAAAAATCGCGAAATCAAAAGCAGTTGAAAGCCATGAAACTGGACCGTACATTATTCTCTACACTATATATTGTTTGTCAAGTGCGGCAAATTAGCATGAGAACCAGCCATACCCATGCTCCCTCTCTCTTAGAGTATGGCTCTATGAGATGCGGGACAAAAACAGAGCTACTTGTATGTATTGAGGAACAAATCATACAGGGTTCAGTGAACCAACCAGATGTCCAGATGATTATACGGTGCTGCCATTATCAAGCCAGAAGCATCTGATTTATTTAACGACTACAGCTCAACTATCATGGTATACATCCGTAGTCAGTTCAGTGTAGAGGTGGTTCAAGTCACGGACCATTGGCAATGTTTGTGGTTCAAGTTGATATAGTATTTGAAATTTACAGAAGGGGAAGTCTAAAAGCTGGCACTTGAGAAAAAAGGTGTAAAGATACACAGAGGTGCGTCGAAGGGAAGAATAATTTAATTGGCAGGAGTTTTTGTGTATGTATTATAACAAGCTCGAACTCTTTCTATCTATCAGCGAACAAGTTGTACATGAAGTGTTCCCAGGTTTGGTTATTATCACACATTGTGAGAATGTGTTGTCATCCACACCATGTGATATTGAAGAGCTAACCGGCTGTACACACGAGGAGGCAGACACAGGGATGTTTGTACATGTCTCGCATGACTCTAAAGTTTGATTATGAGCGTTTGTGGCTAGCCTTTGCAACAGGAAATACATCCCGATACATTGATGCAACAGCCATTATGGACATGGCGCAATCACTTGGTGGCAATAAATGTACAGCTCTGCCTGCTTTTCATGCCCTCACAGGCTGTGATGTGACATCTTCATTTGGTAGGAGAGGAAAAACGTACGAACTGGTCTGCATGGGAAGACTTTGGAGATTCTACACCTGCTCTGTGTATCCTGGCTGATAAACCTTCTATAGATGATGTTATGAATGTTCTTCCCACTATTGAGAGACTTATGAGAATTATGTACGAGCTGTGAAAGCAGTGTCAATTATGAAAGACAGATGTTGTTCACTCAGAAAGGCAGATACATAGAAAATATACCACCAACAAGAGATGCTCTAGCTCAGCATTTGTTAAAGGTAGGATACATTGCAAGTCATATATGGCAACAATCTACCACGAAAGCTTTACTTTGGCTGTAGTTGGGACTCAGAAAGTGCATAGTGGCAAATACAATGGATGACTCTGCCAACGGCTGGTGATGCATGCCGTGCAATAAAAAAGGGGGATACACCAAGGGATGATGATGATTGCGCAAAAATCGGATTTAGCTTGCTCAACACTGTGTAAATGTGGTGGGTGTGATTGATGTATAATTCTCCATGTTAAATGCTATGTATCACTTACATCAACTAGATATACAAAATATTTGCGTATAGTGTTTAGTTCTTATTTGCAAGTCATAACTGAGCTATTTAAATATAATTAACAATACAATACATGTGTCATATGCAGGAAATAAATGCAGTCAATTGTCACCTGTGTCATTTTTTTATCTCTAAATACTCTTGTTCTTATGCCTTGCCTGTCCACTATAACCGTTTTCGATTAAAATAAATTACTCGGCCAATAGCATTGCTAGATCAGTTTTTTTTCATTTTACGTGGATGAACTAGAATGCGTTGATTTTTATCCATCTATACTATATAAAAAAAATTTCAGTCTAAAACAGTGATTATATTGAAAACTTAATGACCAAAGCCTGATTTATTAAAAGTGATACCATATTTGAAATCATTGGGCCTGAAAACATAGGTATAGACACCAAAATCAAGTTTCTCTCTACCATAGTCAGCAATATGCGCCACTTCGAAAATTGGTACGGCGGCCATTTTGAAAAAAATGGCCGCTCCTGCTGCTATAGATAAAATCTGGATAGGGTCCTACTTTAAAATAAGTCATTGGTGCTTATACTAGGCATTTACCAAATAGCGTACTTGTGTCGCAAAATGCAAATTTTAAATAGATGAACTGAGAGACGTTGATTTATAAACATTTATACTTATAAAAATACCTATTTTAAGCTTAAAATAGTAGTTTTGTAGAAAAATAAATGACCAAAACATGCTACGTTGAAAGCGATACAATATTTGCAATCCATGAACCGACAAACATGGGTATAGACACCAAAGTCATGCTTCTATCTTCAATAGTAAGCAATATACGACACCCCGAAAATTGGTAAGGCGGCCATTTTGAAAAATGGCCGCTCATGCCGCAACAGGTTGAATTTGGTTGGGGTCCCACTTTAAAATAAGTCATTGGTGCTTATACTAGGCATGTACCAAATAGCGTAATTGTATCAGAAAATGCCAATTCTACATGGATGAACTAAGAGACGTTGATTTTTAAACATTTATACTTATAAAAATACCTATTTTAAGCCTAAAATAGTAATTTTGTAAAAAAAAGAAGGACCAAAACATGCTATGTTGAAAGTGATACGATATTTGAAATCCATGGGCCTACAAACATAGATATAGACACCAAAATCATGTTTCTATCTCCAATAGTAAGCTATATATGACACTGTGATAATTGATACGGCGGCCATTTTGAAAAATGACCGCTACCGCCGCCACAGGTCAAATCGGGTTGGGGTCTCACCCTAAAATAAGTCATTGCTGGTTATACTAGCTGTGTGCCAAGTTTCATACTTGTATCACAAAGTGCACGATTTTTTGCTAAGCCTCTGGACTATTACTGCGTTGCCGAGTGTTGCCAGTTCGGCTGGCGTAGACTGAGACAGTTGTCCAAATGTTTAGATTAGTAACGAACACCACCTGTCCACTCACGCCCTCTGTTGACCCATACACACATTACGATGACCCGTCCTAAACAAGAGACCAGGTCATTGCAAGAGACATTCACTTTTTTATCTTGTCTGCGATATCGTCATTGAACTATCAGTGAGTGGTGAATCTCAAAATTAGTCCCCGATAAAGTTGATGCCTTGTGCGTTGGAATATCATTGATAGCCTTAAACGTAGCTGCCAACAACCTCACTATAGAGTATTAAAATTGGACTGGTGAACTTGTGTTTCGTGATCTTGTAGGCTATTGAGTTTGAAATTATAGTATCAATGTTTAATACATGTATTAATCACATTAGTATGATTAGTATTTCGTAGCTGTTAATCAATTTTTCTATGAATTATCACTTGTTGGTATAGGCCTACATCTACCCAGAAAACACAAAACATTTGTATAACATGTGTACAACGTCGGCCCAACATCTTCGAGGTTGGTTCAACATTGTACAAATGTTATACAATTTTTTTTGTGTATGCTGGGTAGTATTATTGACTAGTACAGCAATGTTCTGTCAGTTCTGTTTGTTGGTTATTATGGAGAGAGTGATACAGCAGAATCTGGTGAGGTCCCTGGGGGTAGGGGGTGTGGGGGTGACCTCAGACGCCTCACATAACATATATTGTTATGGTTACCTTACTGACCGCTCGGTGGTCACATCCCGTTGCCACAGCGACTGTCTCTCAACCCTTTCAATCTCACTAGTTAATGCAAGGCATTTATATTCCTTGGTTTCTTCTATATTTCTTGTAGTAATGGTACACAAGAGACATGCATGTTGTGTAAATACATGCATGAATACACGCATAAAATATCTAAACATGCACTTTCATGTACGTATCTGCAGTTACGTAATAATATGCATAAATATGATTTGTTTGGCATATTTATGTCATGAGACACAGCGTTCTCTATATATTAGGACTCAATGGAATGACATCCTTAATCGAGATCGTAATAAGTACCATCAGCCATTAATCGCGACGTATCGATTAATCCGTTAATTATACGTTCGGTTGTCATTTTTATCCCACAAATTTGAGCAGTTCGGGTGACTACATGCGTGCACAAAGGAAATATATCGGCCGCAGCGGGACTCGAACCCGGTACTTCCGGGCGCTGAGTCAACCACGCTACCAATAAGCTATCCTGGCGCCACATCATGTTAACCCTTCCAGTGCGGGAACTGTCTTCAGATGTAAGATTCTGACGTCTAAAGTGGATCCTCGCACTGAAAGAATTAAAAATGTATAATGACCGTAGACTCATAACATAGGTATTCATATGAAGCTAACTGAGACATTTATGATGATTTCAAGTTGTAAAGAACCGTTTGGTTTCCGTGATATATACAAAAATATATCAACAGTGTCAGAGTTGAGAGCAGACGGGCCTGCTCCTCAACAGGCTGACTGACGATGCTAACACAATATCTTATTAATCTTTCGTGGATGAGGAAGCCTACCAGGAACAGTATTTTTTCCTTTATACCCGGTAATATTAATAAAGCTATTCACCGGATTTGTTTCCTGAGAAAAAAGTTCTAAAAATCAGAACTGACGCACTCAGTGATAGCAAGATAAGAATGATATAAGTCACTTAATCTTACAAAGATAACTCACTCAATTGACATTACGGCCTTGAGATCGCTGAACCCGAACATAAGCTCTGATACATGTTACTGTACTTTTAGATTAAATAATTATGTCATGTTCTTGCTTGACAAGTATCAGAAACTAGCACCAAAACACTCGTATAGTGAGGTCAGCAGGCTGCCGAGTTTTTCCGATCGAAAATGTGTATTTATTGCCATTTATTTTTGTTCCTTTGTAATCAGGGGGGGGGGGGGATTCATTTTGCACGTGTTTTCCCAGTTGAACCTCCTGGTGAAGATAAACCAATAAATGATTTCAGTCCGTGGATGTGGCGATCCACGGTTAAGCAGTGATTTTTTTGAAGAGTGATTCGTGCTGGTATTAGTTTTTAGGTAAAGTGAAGTGATTGTAAGGCAACTGAAACGAGTTAGTCAGTAATTCCATGAACTAGTTATCATCTCTAAATAACATTGTTCATGCGAGTGATCATGTAAATATGATATGATAGTGTTTCGAAACTTAAACTGTGGCTTTCAACAGTGACTGAGCCAGTGGAACACTATACCTTAACACTACCTTATACTACTTAACAATACCTTGACTCTACCTTATACTACTTAACAATACCTTAACACTACCTTAAACATCTGATTTTCATTTTCCTCGGTGTGTGAATTTCCATTTGAAAGTGACTAAAAAAGACCTATCGACACAAGTATAACATCACAAATTACAGTACATAAAGTCCTTATATAATTTTGTTTACTCAATGAATTGTATAAAAAATATATCATCAATTTTGTTGCGTAAACGCGACGAGGGGGTTTAAAGGGTTAACCAAGCGTCAGAGTAAATAGAGGTGGATTCCAGAAAGCACGAGACGTTGAACCAATGCTGATTTAATGTTGGTCCACCGTCTACGACTCCGGTCCAACATTAAACCAGCATTGCTTCAACGTCTCCTGTTTGCTGGGATATGGTGCTGATCCAGTCGCAGTCGGAATCAGAATACCCAGGAAACACGAGACAATCCCCCTGTGCTGTTTCAATGTTGACCCACCGTCTTCGACGCTGGCCCAACATTGAAACAGCATTGGGTGAACTTCCCGCCTTTGCTGCACGTTCTCATCTCTGTTACACCTGCGCGTGACACCTGCACAGGTGCTAGCAAAACCAACTAGCTCCATATCGACTGTGTGTGTTATTATCAGCCACACAGCAAGAGCACACCAGCAGATGGCGAGCCAACTGTGGGCCATTGCTGGGCACACTGATGCAACGTATGGATCAAGTGCAGTTGTAATAACCCCTGCACGTCTATAGTCGTTTTTAGCCTTTTATTTAACCTTAAAACGAGAAAAATTGAAGGATAAATAAACATTAAAATCTTAGATTGGCACACGTTTTGATTTGCATTGTACAAATATGAGTATTTTTTAACCAATTAAGTACCGCGACCCACAACTTCAAGAAGGGGGTAGAAATTTAAATAATTTATTTAATTTAGCGCTTTAAGGGTTAACACGGTGCCACCTGGAGTGCGCGTTAAATTCTGCGAGTGAAGAATATCAGTGTAAACCGGTCAATGCAACCAGCCTCTGTTGTGACTTTTTGTTGACCTCACATCTTCATATCTTTTTTTGTTATGTAATGCTAAGCATGCTAAAGTGTGTGTAGGCATATCAACTTTTTTGTTTTGATAGCCCTCATTCAAAACTACTTTAATCCTTTCAGCGCGGGTACCCTCTTTACATGTCAGAATTTGACGTTTATCAACGTCACTGTGGGTCAGATACTGACGTATAAATACGGTTCCCTCTTTGAAATAATTGCAATATTTCTAATGGTCGTAGACCCATTACACAGATATTCAAATGAAGCAGAAAAAGCTAACTAAGACATTAATGATGATTTCAAAATTAAAAAACTTCATTACCCCAGCACACACGGAACGCTGACCCAATATGCTGGTTTAACATTATAGGTATACCGTCTACGACGCTGGCCCAAGATTAACTGCTACTTTCCATCTGTGTCAATATGTCCGCCACTACCTTATAATTAATCCATCTCCAATCATTCGTTTATATTTAAATGATGTAACTAGAATTACGGAGTATAATCGTTTGTCCAGTTAAAATCTATGTCAATTTTGAAGAATAATGATTGTAACATAATTAAGGTTATGCAGCCAAGGAAAAAAATGAAATGAATCGGGCTTTAGGCCACCTTTGTGCACATATAGGCTAAACTGGGCCAGGAGAACCTCCTGAGGATGGTGAGATGATTGAGATGACACTGTCCTCCAGACACAGGATTAAAAATTCGAACCCTGGCGGTCTGAGGCCGAGCACGCTACCTCTCGGTCACGGAGGCTCCCCACAATACTAACTTTCACACGTGGATGGGGAAGAAACATTTTTGTTTCTTTCAAACCGCCGAGACCGGGAACCGAACCCCGAACTCTGGCGTGAAAGGCAGCGGTGCTAACCACTACCCTAGGGCCCCCGCCCATGCAGCCAAGGGCGGCCTTAATCAGCACCACTGCTGAGGGGATGTCCCGATTCCGAGTAAACCCCCTGGATAACACTCTTATAGTAAACCCATCAGACACACAATATTTACGGCTTCGACGTTAGACCAACATTGTACAATTATTATACAAATGTTTTGCGTTCACGGTTTACTGGGCAAGGCTATATTTGAAGCAGAGGCAGTTTTGTTTGTGTGATTGTTTTGGGTTCAGCATATTCAAGATTGTTGTGGATGTTTAGCACCTTATCATAATTAATCGGACAGCACAATTAAGTCGTACTTTTCAGTGATTTCTGTATAGATATCACTGGTACTGCTGCCCCCCCCCCCCCCCTTAAAACACACAACTACTATCTAACGGTCACCACAAAAAAGGAAATATTTTATATTATTATATAAATATTATTAATAGTTTCTTGATGTTCTTTAACAAGTGTTCAGAAAACAAACCCAAATGTACCACGCCCACAATTTTATTGGAACAGTTGCACCTAACGTATCAACAAATGTTATCTCCTGCTTCTACTGCATGTGAAGCTCAACTAAACATACGACACATACACTAAGCAGTAGAACTAACATAGCCTGACGTTGAGTTATCGCTAGGCCAACGTCTCATACATTGACGCTACACTGAATCAAAGTTAGCCAAATGACTTATTACCAGGATGCTCTTACGCGGCCATCGCTCATCGGTTGCCATGGCAGCGGTTGATCCACAAACACGCTTGGTGATATAAGTAGGTTAGCGATAGAGTTTACCTTACCCTCCTGGCTGACCCAGCACTTAACAGTCACTAAAAAAATGTTCACGAAAGCGTCAAGAAATGTAGTGTTTTGAATCTTTAGGGGGTGCCGGTGAAAATATATTATGGGACACCACACGGATCGTAATTCATAACTAAAACACATACATTGACCATAGTATACATCGTAAGCATGGTATTAAAGGCTCGTACATGCCACTTCGTAATGTGGCATATACGAGCCTCTAATACCAAGGTAAAGTTGTTTTACAATTGGCCCACCGTCTGCGACGTTGTAGCAACACAGAGACAACGTCTGGTGCTTACCGAGATTCAGACAAACCATGGGCGAAGATATTTTTTCACTCAGCGCTGGGTCTCTGTTAACTGGCCCCTTACTGAGTTGTGAGTCAGTGTGTCATTTGGCGCCCGGAGGGGCGTATCCTTGGTCACTATTTATAGCCGTGATGTACAATCCGGACTTTAAAGTTTTCGTAACATCTAGTATTCTGCCGTACAGCTACTGTTTTTTGCATTATTGCAGTAACGGTTAGTGTACGAACATCTTCTTTCGATGAATATCATCTGGTTAAGTTCCATAACAGGACAATGAGTTGACTACAGATAAATACCAGGGGCTATAGCTTGGTCATATTATTGTAGGCTTGCCTGCTTTGAAATATGTTATATTCTAGGCATGTTACAATAATACAGCTTTAAAATCCGAAAACAAATCAGGGCTGACGTGTACATACCTTCAAAGTTCCGGTGTGCGAACGTCATTTTATCGTTTGTTAATTTATTGTATACTCCAGTCGACACATTTGTGGTACAGCGATTGCAGTTTGAGTTACCAATTTATCCAAATATTTGATAATTTATAAAGTATCACACCTAACCCAAATTTGTTGTATTGTACCTCTCTGGTGAAGTATAGGACCAAAAACTTTATAGAAAGTTCTTGATACGATACTGTAGTAAAGATAATACCTATCAGTATATAGTGTCAGAGAAGTTCACCCTGCCCAACACTGTTCGAGTACCCAATTAACACAAAACATTTGTACAATGGTTATGTCGGAACAACGTTGAAGACGGTGGGACAGCGTTGTATAAATAATATACAAATGTTTTGTGTTTACTGCAGTACACCACATTAAAAACATGTAAACCGCACAACAGAACCCAATGTTCGTTTAATGTTGCCACATCGTCTTTGACGGTGGGCCAAAATTAATGCTGACGTCTCGCGTTTGCTGGCCGAGTGATTTCTGACCTGTGTTGGCAGGGTTCGGGAAACCAGACATTTTCATTATCCCCCTAGGCGCCTCTGCCAGTACCCGTCCTAAACAAGCAGGCCTGAGGGTTGTGACCTAGTTTTGCAGGTTTTTTGTGAAGGCCTACTTGTTTATATAAGACGCTCTCACCTTCAGTAAATGAAGAATTTGCACTATGGAGGCCATAGGCGATGGAGTTCGTGCCTTGACATAAAAAAATATGTCACGAACAAATCGCTTTGCATAAAACAGCCATCCCACAGATATATGCCAAATGTTGTTCTTGATGTGGTTTGCAGTCATCTTGTGTCATTCTGGTGTCACTGAAGTCATTACATACTCTATTCCAGTGAATATTTCTGAACGTTATCTGTAACTATAAAGAACACATTTTGGGGCTTTCTACCTGCAGTGGAACAATAATTTGTATTTCTTATAAATTGCTAAAGAAACTAGACCTTTTTAAAATTAGATTTTCAATTCCAAGACCAATTGAGTGGATCCCTACATTTTAACTACGTGATGCGAGTACTTATAATTGATAAATTGTCGATATTTTTCAGCTGCGAATAATGGCAACTAATGTTTGAAGCGTATACATGCCTGTAGCATTCGACAAAACCGGCACAATTGCAGTAAAAAGTCGGATATAATCGCAACACGAACAGCAAAATGTTTTTACAGTAGCCATGGATCTACTACGTACATGGATCCGATATACAGTTCTCACAGACAGGATACCGATACACAAGAAACATCGAAACAATGTTGGTTTACCGTTGGGTCAGCGTCGCAGACGGTTGTAGTCGCACTGTGGTATTCCTCTCGCCCCCCCCTCCAAAAAAAACCATACGCCGATTCAATGTTGGGTCAACGTCCAAGACGTTGACCCAACATTGAATCAGCGTACGTCGGCTGTCATTCCCGCTACCACTTTGGGGGTGCTGCTGTGTCCTCCGTGGGATTGGTGTCTCGCTTATCAATGCACTACATTCCGGGAAATGTGTTATATCAGCGGATGCTCAGCGGATACTGTGCTTGGTTAAAAAAAATCGTACTTTATTATCTGAGCTGATAATTTTGGAACTAATATTAGACACTTCTATTATACTGATTGAACTTGTACTTGTTCACGCTGAGCGTTATATTTCAACATGGAAAATGTTTGGATTGGTTTGTAAAATGTTGGCAGTTAAGCATCTATGAACTCAGTACAGCACAGTATCATGAACGGTTATTTAATATATTTGGCACTTTGAAGATTTTGAAACAAATAACACTCATAAAGTCTACTTTTCCACGTTTTCCACGTTGCCCATTTCATGATCTGAATGGAAACTGTATTTTGTGTCAAACTTGCACACGTCATCCATTATAACTTCAACCCTTTCAACGCTAAAATATTTTTGTTTAACGCATAGAAACCAAAAGGTGTTTTTCAATTTGAATTAATCATAAATGTTATATTAGCTCTTTACGCTTCAAGTGAAAACCTATATGATAATGCTATGGGGTCTACGGCCATTACAAGTTTTTTAATTCTTTCAGTGCGTGGACCGTCTTTAAAAGTATATCCCGTTTACAGACGTCAGATTCTAACGTCTAAAGACGGTCCCCGCGCTGAAGGGGTTAATACAAAAGAAGAATGAAGTACATGAAAAGACCATGTGCAATTATACTACCTTATAGAGCTAGTTAACTATAGTGATATTTTAACTACATTTCATTTTGCAACCTAGCAGATGCGAGGCTTTTACCCAATGACTGTCTCGTTGAATTGTTCCACTTATGGACATGGTCCGCATCAATGATGGTACGTAAACAGCTCATGGACACACACGATGCATACTGTAAACAAACGAACGCTGGGTGAACGTCGGCTAAACGTTTAGCCAACGTCTCTGACGTAAATCCTACCATTAGAACACTTTTTATATTTGTCGGATATGCCCATGTATTATTCCTTTTATGTATGTGTATCTGATGAGAAACCGTCGTTTCTCAGTTTGCATGACCAGCGCACGACACGGGTTTGTTTACCGCCATGAAGAACAAGCACCGTTTTCCCGCAGAGTTGATTTATTCCATCTAAATGAATGAAAATTAGTGAAGAATATTGTACAATGAAAGGGTTAAGCACGCCACATGAGGGCTAGAGAGCCATGCCTTTATGCCGAGGCTACTATTGCAGGCTTCTATATCAGATGTATACTTAACCCTTTAAGCCCTTACGATGCATTAAAGCATCATTTCACATCCCTAAAAACAGACTTAATCTTCCTACAACTAAGGGTTTCAGAAGGAAAAACTGGCTTACTAATATATTGCAATTTTCCTTAATTTTTCAACCACTTCAAATCCTCTTCATCCACTACAAGTCGAGAATTGCGACAGCAATTCGCGGCTTGTAGTGGATGAAGATGAAAATGGTAAATTCAGGCCTGAAAGGATTAACCCTTAAAGCGCTGAAATATTTTTGTATAAACCAAGAGACCAAAGGTATTTTTTTCAATTTGAAATCAACATCTTCCCGTTTCATTTAAATACCTATGTTATTATATGGGCCTAACCGCAATTACATTGTTTGTAATTATATCAGTGCAGGATCAGAGTCTAATGTCTATAAACGTCAGCGTCTGTCATCAAAAGACGGTCCCGCGCTAAAAGGGTTTATTTGTCAGATTATTTTTTTTTTTAAATGAAAATTTCTAAAACAAAGAAACTAATGCCATAGCAATTATTGACCGCAGTACAGAATCCCTATTTATTTACATTGCAATATATCTCAGTGATAAATTAACACACAGTAATAACAATAATCACCCAGTTTTCTGCAACATTTTTCTCCCAACTTGCGCCGTGACGTTTTATGGGTGATCCTGGTACATAACTTGTAAAGTTGATGCATCAAGCACATCCACTGGTATCCCAGTAAACACAAAACATTAATTGTATAACATTTATACAATGTCAGCCCAACGTCTTCGACGCTGGGCTGACATTGCATAAATGTTATACAAATGTTTTGTGTTTACTGGTATGCAGCAAGCAGTGCAAGGACAATGTCTCGACCTGACAGTAGTTTTCTTCCACCCTGTGCCATCATCACTTACAGCTGTATCCAGATCTAGCTAGGCTATCCCAGCAAACAGAAGACGTTGATCCAATGATGTTCTAATGTTCAACATTAGACAATAATTCGGTAAACGTCCTGTGCTAGCTTTGTAACCATTCGTACTGATACTGTCGTCGTATTCAAATATAGATTTAGGATTAAATGTCTTATCAATAAGTCAAACATTTTTAAAAAATGTCTTCATTTCTTTTTGTTTAAGATCCAGATTTTCTTTAAATTACAGAATAGTACTCCTCTGAATTTAGCCATATTATATCTTATGCAAACACAAGACATCGACCCAATGCTGGGACATTGTTTGCCCACCGTTTACCACACTGGTCCAACATTTCCCCAGTATTGCGTCAATGCCTCGTGTTTGGTGGGATCTTATGCAGATTTCTCGTCACAATTTGAACAATCACCGCGTTAATTTAATAACTGCTTAAAGTGAGTTATCTCCATTTTGAACGTTGCAAAGTGGAATAGCCCGCTATAACTATAAAGCACACACGCTGACTTCCGAGTCCCCTCGCGGAGTATGACTTAGGTGAGTGTGGTCGACTTGAGTTTTACGTCCTGTTCTATGCCGTAAACGATGATAATGGAGATAGAAGAAATAAAAATCTGAGAAATATATATTTTCGAATGGATTCATGTTATGTGTGGGTGTACGTTCTAACCTCTACTATACATGTACTTCATACACCATACATTTGAACAGTTTGGAGTATCGGTATAGTCAGCGAAATCTATATGCAGATACGTATAGCGAATCATCGATTAGGCCTTCAATATATCTAACAGTCGGATGCTTATGCCATTCAGATATTGAGGAACATCGATTACTTATTTCTGATTAATTATGCCACACTTTTGATCAACTTGAAAAAAAATCGCAACACTTTAACACTTTAACCATTTTTGTCAAGGTCTAATTCAACATCTTCGTAAATAATAGGCTTAACCGAGCCTTTGTTTTATTTGAAATGTAGTGTGGAAAAATAGCACCATGGCATGTGGTCTGCTGTTCCTCTGTGATGACGCAACACACCGTTTTAGATGACGTCACGCGTAGGCCCTAAGTGGACCACGTTATGTGCATTACGTTATCTATGCCCACACACGCCACGCCCCACGAGACCGCTCCTGATTGGCCATTAGCTACACACTATCCCCACTCAGTATTTTTTCCATCACGACCTTTGCCGCGCAAAGACAAATAACAGTAACTGTTCACTTTCAAGTAAGCAGTTACCGCCGTTTACCTCTACACGACAGATGCATAATATAGCCCACTATTGTCTCAATTTGTTTGGTCTTTGCACAATGCTGTACCGAGGTTGTACCATCGGCAGCCCTGTGATTTCAGTGCTTCGATCATCGTTGCCAATCCTCTACCTAATTTCACTATCTGTTGTACTGCGTGCCATGAATACTTTTGACCCTGTTGTGGCCACACACGCTTAACCCTTTAACCACCGGTGCCGTCCATATTCGTTTTTTTTTTTTTTTTTTAGCATATTATATATCAGCTTCTAAACGTGTTAATGATAAAACGTGACATTAATCAGCAAAAATTGAAATTGGCTGACCTCCATTTTGGCAAATCTGAACAATTTTTACTCACTTGAAGTGGGTGAAAATTCCAATTGAATAACTTGGCGGCTAAAGGGTTAATTATGTCAGAAATGTAAACAGCGGACGTGATTGACGCCCATGTAACAGCTCTATTTTTTCGTCCATGTTTATTCAATGTGTGTGTAACACCACGACCTTCCTCACATCCCAACAAACATGAGACATTAATTCAATGCTGGATTCAATGTTGGATCAGCGTCGTAGACGGTGGACCAACATTAAAACAACATCGGGTGAATGTTTCTTGTTTTATAGATTGGACCACTGGAATCCCTGTCATGCAAGGATATAGTCAGCAACATGTCATAATGGGACGCACCATTAGATATTGGGGATGGGGGTGCTAGAGTTTTTGTTTATTGCAATTTTTTTTACCTCCACTAAATTTTTTTTTCGATGAGCTTCAGACAAAATGTTTCGTTTAAAACTGTCCGGTAGGCCTACTGATAATAGGGGCCTAACTAAGATATTTTCAGATATTTCTCTTAATCTACGTACATGCTCATCAGTATCGTGATTTCACATCTATTATTTCAAGTTACTATTATTATTTGACAATTTCCTATGATATTCTGATAAACTCTACATAATCATTTATAAATGAAACAACCATTTGCTCCGAAATCATTGTTCAAGTTATTTTTAAAACACTGAACATCCACCAGGAGGCTACATCTATTTAATTCTTGGTCAACATTTACTGAAGAGTAATTATATTGAACGATATAAATGCATAAGACATTGATAAAATAGAGAATTGTGTTTCTCTCCCAGACACAAATATTTTGTATGTTGCTGATAATCTCTGATATTATGATCCCAGCAAACACGAGGCATGCGCCCAATGCTGTTTCAATGTTGGGCCAGCGTCGAAGACGGTGTGCCAACATTGAAACAGCTTTGGGTGAATGCCCCGTGTTTGCTGGGATATTATTATGCATGACGTGAACTCAATATTGAGCCGTTTGATGTGTTACAGGAGCTGAACAAGGACAGCATGCTGAAGGCCATCAATGGCAAGCTGGTACCAGCCATGACTGTGTTCTCACACGCTCTCCGATTCTTCAGAGAACATGCTTTACAAGTAGGCCCTAATTATGATAACCCAATTTCACTCATGCCCAAGTAGAGCTTAACGATATGTTGTGAAAAAAAAGATCAGTGTTAAAAGTATGGTATAATGCGGATCATAATATCGAGCTCTATTGTATTCCCTTGATAATATACACTATATATTACCCAGTTTGAAAACTAAATTGTAACAAATCATGCCATGTTATTAAACTTTGCACCAATTATAATTTGAACCCATTTATAAAAAATAAATAGCACTCTACTTTTAATAAAATGAAATATAAGAATCTGCAGGCGTAGTGTTGTAGTAGTATTCATTATCATCACCAGATACATATCAGTTGTATCAAGAATCTATTAACCATAGATTCTTGGTTGTAAAGCTTTGGGTCTAACCGTTTTGTATATTTTTCAACATGTATTCTTAATTATGGTTAATTAATAAAAAAATAATAGTATTATATAGTATTATTCTGTAAGTTCTGGTTGAGCAATTATAGTTCTGAGCTCAGGAGTATTTCCCGTTTTAGGAGCTCAGCGACCAATCGGCAACGAAAATTTTGAACGAGGACGTTCGCTGGGTTATCACAGTGCCTGCCATCTGGCGACCCCAGGCTAAACAATTCATGCGACAAGCTGCATATAAGGTGAACACACATCCAATACAAAATAAAATGTATCTTACCCACAGTCAGAATTGGCAGAGGCAACTGCCGGGGCACCTGGTGATCACGAGTGTCAAAAATCTTACCTGTGGAAGATGCAAATTTATTGAGAAGAATACTATTATATTATATCCATTGAGTAACATTGACGAAACGGAATGCTGATTTTAATTATTATTTATTATTATGTATTATTATTATTTATTAACAACCACTACAGTGCTATTTATCAAGTAGTTATTAACAAAGTGTTGGCCCCTATTATATTGATATATATTAGATACAAATTCTTAAACATTTTTAATGAACTACGTAGATCTATGTAAATCTATTTAAGCATTATGGTTTAGTTATAATTTATGTCAAAGACAGTCACTGTGAATCACTTATCAAGGCGCTCATGAACGTTCAGTAATCGTGTGGTGTCTTAAAACACATTGCATAGCATTCCGTATTGGCAGGTGATTGGTTGTCATTATACTTAGGAAATCGGAAACTGCAATTTGCCATTTCTTATTTTTCTGCAAGATAGCAGATACTGTTTTGATTTGAATCATTTTTAAACTATATGTACTATATCAGACTTGTGAGGGTAATTTACTTATCATATATCGCCCAGGCTGGCATCGCATCAGCGGAGAATCCTGATCAGCTCTTGATCGCGCTGGAACCGGAAGCTGCGTCAATCTATGTGCGACGACTGCGCATGCACCAGCTGGTTCCTGCTCGTCAACCAAAGCGCCCATTGTCTCAATATCGCGGTGATAGCCCAGAAACTCAGAGTCCCAACGATAGCTTTTCAGAACAAATTATTGATGGTATGTATACATGTAACAGTTAGTCATTCAAATAGCATAAAAGGATTCAATTATTTACATAATTATGGGCTAATCATGCAATCATGTAGTTATTTGCGTTAAATTGTAGAATATATTATGTCGTGATAAATAATTGGTTATACATTTCAAAAAACATTTCGTTAAAAAACAATTAGATTTGTAAACATGTATAATATATATGTAATGAATTGCTAATGAGTGATAAATGAACAAAGCAATACATAAACCAATATTCAATAACAAACAATACCTAAATTAGTCAATAACTAGTAAAATATTCTTATGAAGCGATTATCGTTTGACTTATTTTTGTTAAAACACATTTTTAATATAATAAAATAAATATATTATTTATTTCGTATGGTACTTAAGTCAATAATAAAGTATATTAATAATTTGGAGTTTACATGTATTTCTATTTTTCATGTAATAACGTTCCTGTTAAGAATTATTTCAACCCCATTGTTTAATAATAACTGATATTGTGGTTTATTGTTTCATTAATACAGTGTTCATAGCGTTAACAAAAATTCTATGTCTAATCAGAGGATTTTTTATATAATTTTATCAATATCACGACCAACTATTTTTAATTATTTCGTCAGTTACAATACAAGGTGCTAAATCAGTCCTTTCATCGAATAATTCTGATTCGATTATTAAATTCACTCTAGTTGTGGAACGACAAGAAAAGCCAATATTTCGCATTTAAAAGCATATTTTTATAAAGCAGATAAATAACAAAGTCATATCTTGTAACAAAAATGAACAAAACAATTTTAAATAAGCAACTGAGCCGGATGCGTCATGTAAAATACAAAGTATGGACATTCCTTCATTTCACATTACTATAAGCTATAAAGATAAAGAACAGGAATTAAGGTGTAAATTCATGAGATTAATTCTTATTAGATCGGCTTCTTAGGTAAACCTTGAATCTGACAATGTGTTGATATTTGCAGATGACAGCGTATCTTCGCCACCTGTAATCCCGCCTCTGGGATCGCCGTCGGGATCACAGTATGAGGCAGTCATCCCTCTGCCCAGCACAGAGTCTGTTGGCTCACACATGGAGATAGAAGGTACGCCACAAGTATGGTATTCTACCCCTAATTTAATTAACGATTGAATGACGACGGTGAGTTGCTGATTTCGTCATGTGACAGGCTGCCACTATTTCATTGGTCGGCGGCAGAATTCGGAGGAATGCTCTCCTTAAATCCTGCATATCTGTAAATAGTGGCCCAATATTGGTTTTTCGCTAGCATCGGATTCAAACGCCTCGTCTTTGTTGAGAATGGGATGCATGGAACGTTCACCTGTCCACCACCAGAAAGTGGAGTGCGGCCTTGAATTTTCGCCCACTGCTATTACTGCTAACTGTCCTCATCATAAAGACACGAAGAGCTTAATTCCATAATAAATGAAGTGGCATAGCTCCAAGCATATATCACAGTTATACACACCTTGATAATTTTGACCCTAAAATCATACCTATTACAGTGGTTCTAAGTGAAAATAAATACACCTAATAATACCTATACCATGTATACTGCTCTGCAAAGCCAAAAGGAAATATCTGCTTACTTATAAAGCAAGCAGATACGGCATTTTGGCTTTGCACGGCAGTAAAAATCACATCTTGTGAGACCGCATGGCCCCTCAAGATGATTTAATGTAAAGTTACAAAGGGCGAGCTATCACATCTCGAGATTTACTAAACATTGATCGATTTTAAGCTGGTTCATTGTCAGGCGACCGTCTGCGACGTCGGCCCAGCATTACATCAACATAGGGTCATCAGCGTATCCTGCATGCAAGTTGGAAATTGTCCTCATGTTATTTAAATGTCGGTCCACCCTCTGCGACATCGCCGCAACATTAACCCTTTCAACTCGGGGACCGTCTTTAGCCGTCAGAATCTGACGTCTGTAGACGTCAGATTCTGACGTCTAAAGTCGATCCCCGCACTGAAATGATTACCCAAATTATAATGGATGTAGACCCATAACACATGTATTCAGATGAACAGCTAACTAAGACATTTGTGATGACTTCAAATTATTACAACCCTTTAGTCCCCATGGTCTATACAGAAATATTTCAGCGTTGTTAGGGATAAAACAACATAGAGCCGCATCGTGATTCTTGTGGTACTAATAAAGCACACGTATTTGTCCAGGTTTACGTTACATGGTGGTGGATTGCGGCGGTGGGACTGTCGACATAACAGTTCACGAGATGGAAGCTAAGAAGGGGAACCTGAAGGAGCTCTACAAGGCTACAGGCGGTCCTTATGGTTCAGTAGGTAAGTGTAGGGAGCGGCATCAACGGACGGAAATATCTAACAATTAGTTGGCGAAAACCCTTACCCTGCTGATCACGATGACAATTGTCGTTTTAAATTTGTTTTTATTTGTCAAATCACTGATATAACTTAGGAACTAAATGTGTGTTTAAACATCAGGCCTTGCAAAGGATAGATCTCAAATTAAACAAATATGAGTAATGTTCTCCCACTTGAGGGTGTGGGCCACGGTAGCGAGACACAACTTCAAAGTGTGTGAAAATTTAAATAACTAAGAAAACGTACATGATTGACGAAATGTGTAGTTTACCAACTGTTAATTAACTGCAAAATTCAAACGCAACATAATAGTTTTATTGTCCCGAGTATGTGAACCTGCTTGAGACTTCTAACGTACGTAAACAAAGTTGACACCAATCGGCTATAACTCTGTTGCGAATTCAAGCTGACACACCGCGTGGTTACGATATATCGTAGGCTCCTGATTGGTCGAGATGACCATCTCGACCAATTAGGAGCCTGCGATATATCGTAACCAGTACGAGAATACGGGCCCTGAACAATTCTGTTCTCAAATTCAATTGTTTTTTTTCTGTAGTAATTTAACCCATAAATTCGCTTGGTTTATAGGGACGAAATTCCTGATTGCTTTTTTTTTTTACAACCTTGTCAAAAATAAGAAATACGGGAATTCCGTCTCTATATCTAGCCTTACTGATAAATGCGCAGCACAAAAATTTAAAACTTTAGCAGTTAGACATGTTTACATCATATGGTCATATTAAATAGGCAAAATAAAATCACTGATTTGTTGTAGATTTTAGCCTGATCTAGCCCCTTTCATCTATTGTAATTTAACACATAATTATTTATATTTATTTTGTATTTGTGTTTTTTACAGGCGTCGACATTGAATTTGAGAAGCTGCTTGTAGACATATTTGGCACAGAATTTATTGAAGCGTTTAAACATAAACGACCAGCTGGGTGGGTGGACTTGATGATCGCTTTTGAATCCAGAAAGCGCGCCACCAACCCTCTGAAGAACAACCCGCTCAACGTTTCGCTGCCATTTTCCTTCATTGACTACCACAAGAAATACAGGGTGCGGAAATAGTGTGATCTTTAGTGATTTTCAATGTGTCCTATTTTACATGTACTATTAATATATTCTAACATAATATTACCAGACAATAGTCTCATGTGGTGAGTATGTCTGTTAGCTAACAGTAGTAGATTAATAGTATAGGAGAAAGGTATGGTGTGAGAGCTCTTCACATGTTTGGTATAATTATAGACATGTTTAAACATGAAGATTTGCAAATATCTGGTTTTAAATTAATTAAATATGCGTAGTTTTCACCCACTTTGAGTTGTGGCAAAAAAATACTTTTCTGTTTTGTTTTTCAAGTGGCTAAAAACCTAAATTATTTAATTTGGCGCTTTAAGGGTTAATCATTTCAAATTATTTTCACGACAAAATTTCAGTTGTAATTCCAGACACTACAAAGTACTTTGTAGTGTCTGGAATTACAACTGAAATTTTGCTCCTCAAATAAATGTCACGTCGTCGGCCTAAATCATAGCTCACCTCCAAATATTATAAACCTTATTTGCCTGAAAAATATTTGAAATAAACTTTGTTAGAATTAAAAAAATGTATGCTCCCAGCGTCATTATTTATGATTATTTAGACGTGTAGTGTTTAACAATAACCGATTTTCAGCCCTTTGAGCCGAGAAAAAGTGGCAGGGTTCCAAGAAAAACTTGGTAAAAAATCAGTTAAGCCTTCAGGGCTAATAATTTATCTGTGACTGTTTATTTTGACAGGGTTGTCAGGTCGAAGCCATGGTAAGAAAGTACGGTGACAAAGACGTGAGATGGTCATCTCAGGGCATGCTGCGACTCATGCCCGACGCAATGAAGCGCCTGTTCCTGCCGACCCTGGAGAGGATCAAGCAATCCGTGGGCAATGTCCTGAATCATCCGGATGCCAAAGGTAGAGCGGCCACCATCTGCTACACGAATAACCCTTAACCCTTTAAGTCCTCACGATGCATCAAAGCATCATTTACATCACTGAAAACATACTTAATTTTCCTACAACCAAGGGTTTTAGAACGAAAATTTTCATGAAACTGGTTTACCAATACATGGTAATTTTTTTCAATTTTCCACCCACTTCAAGTCATCTTCATCCACTACAAGTCGAGAATTGCGACAGCAATTCGCGGCTTGTAGTGGATGAAGATGACAATGGTAAATTCAGGCTTGAAAGGGTTAAAGCGCTGAATTACTTTTTGTATAAAATATGGAGACCAAAGGGTTTTTTCGATTCGCTTGGTGACATTTTAAAGCTCTGAGTACGCACTTTAATAGTATAGTGTACCTGGTGGTAAATTAATTTCCCTCTGTGTAAGTAAGCCTCTGTGTATGTATGACAACATATTTTCCACTCTTGGATTTTTTATATTTAGATGTCTAAACAAATTTATTACCTGAATTTATTCTAACTCTATAATTGAAAAAAATCAATTACATTTGTATATAAATTTTCTTCGTAGATAAAACAAAAATTAAAACGAACGCGATACTAATGTGTATGACAATAAAATATTATTTAAATTTTTATTATGATTAGAATCATTTTCAAATCCAATGCAATGGAAATCGTGAAATGAAAAAGTGTTAGTTTGAGATGGATACAGCTGTTATACATTGTTAACAGTCAATGACAGCAGAGCTAAATATAATTAATTACCCAACTGATGTGTTTCAGACGTTAAGTATCTGTTTATGGTGGGAGGCTTTGCGGATTCCCCGGTTCTCCAGTATGAGCTGCGAAGAGAGTTTGATCATTTGCTAAAAATTCTCATCCCACAGGATTGCAGTCTATCCATCGTTAAAGGTCAGTTTGATAAAATAATAATATTCCTAGTTAAAATTATACATTTATTCCTGCTTTTCATGATGTTTTCATCAGTAGGCTAGCAATATGAACCCTTATTATTACCTCTTATTTAAATTTTCAACAACTTGAAGTGGTTGAAAATTACTTATACTTATTTCAAAATTTGAGACCAAACATTTATAAAATTTAATATCATTTCGCTCCCGAGACGATAGATTAATCGGCTAATAAAACTGATTAAAAACGACTATTTTCGTGAATAGCAGCAGACAAATGATTAAATTAGACTTTAGCTCAGTTTAAAACATTTTGACCAATTGAAATTGAATTTTAACCAATTGAAAAACACATTGTTTTTTTCCAGGTGCTGTGATGTTTGGCCTAGATCCCACAGTGGTAAATGTACGTCGCTCACGCCTGACATATGGCGTGGGAGTGCTGAACCGATATAACAAGGATAAACACCCCAAGTCCAAGCTGGTGAAGAGAGACGGAGCTCAGTGGTGCACTGATGTGTTTGACAAGTTTGTCTCTGTGGACGATTCAGTGGCCCTGGGAGACATGGTGGTGCGTAGCTACACACCAGCCAAGCCGGGCCAGAAGTCCTCAGTCATCAACATCTACTGTGCCGAGAAGGGTGACGTGCTGTTCATCACCGACCCGGGTGTTAAGAAGTGTGGTACCCTCTCGCTGGACCTGTCAGAGGTGCAGTACCAACAGAACATGCCCAAACGCCGCGAGATCCAAACAAGGATGATCTTCGGTGGAACTGAAATTAGGCTCAGCGCCTTGGACGTGGCTTCAGGGAAGTGCGTAAAGGCCACAATAGATTTCCTCAACAAGTGATCACCCAAGGAATATCCTTGTTCCCCTATTGGACTACTTCACTTCCTGCAATATAACCCTCCTTCTGTCTATAATCTAGATCCTTGAACCAGATATTTGGATTTGTTGACTGTTTCTATGGTGCTATAAAACTGATGGTTAAGTTCTCATACATAAATATATTCAACGAACACGATCGTAGAATGACACGCATGTATAGCGTGTCAGCCGAAAACAAGACGTTGGCAAGCTTTGGGCTGAAGTCGATGAAGCTGGCCCAGCGTTCGCCAGCATTTTATGTGACTCTGGTCGTATTAGTTCGCTTGGTATTCGCTGTTAATTGGCTGGAGTGTAGGAACGCTGCACATAATTGTGCCACGATGTTTGGATTTTTGTATAATAAGACTTTGATCCGTCCTCCTGCAGTACGATAAGATGTTTCATCTACATAAAAGAATTAATGTTATTATCGTGAAGAGATGCCAATCACTTTTATTGGCTCATTTTATACTCTCTATTGCCGATACCTCTGCGCCTTCTACGACTACTTGTATTGCTTGTTATATCATTATGTGTTAATAATCATTGTGTTTGCCACAAATTCACTTGTAAATAATGCAAATATGTTTCAAATAGCGTGTACATGCTTTAATATTCGTCTATTTGTTTAGCGAATAACCAAACCATGCCACCATGGTGAACTATGATAAACCATGTCACTTATATTTATAATACACGACGCATATGTATAATATGTAATATTGTATCAATTTATCACAACACGGTAGTCGATTGTTTCCATCGATCAAATTATTACCATAGGCTGACTAAATCATTTTGTTATTGAAAGCATGGATATATCATATGGTAAAAAATGTCAAAATTACTAATGCTATTATAGACCTATATAAAACGTTTTCCCAGATATGTGACTTGAGTCTACGATTTGCGCAAAGTAGATATATACGGTTTGCATACATTGTGCGCGAAAATAGTTTAATCAGACTGGTAACTTCAAATATTTTGGATAATTTCCAAATCTATTTTATTGTTACAATCCATATAATTGTCAAGTAAAACGTGCCTTCTGTCTCATTGTATATTGTGTTATAAAAATCGTTCTTTTTACAGATTTTAACTGTACAGTTAATCGCCAGGAAAGATTGATTGGTTATGTAGTAAAATATATATCCCAAAATATGTTTATTATTTTATTTCTGTGTATCATTATTATGGGATGTATGCGCTTGTAATATGATAAATAAACAAATACAATCAAGGCGTACCTAATAATTATGTTTTTCAATAATAAATATGCGATAACACTCGTCTGTTCCGCAAATAATGCGAAAGTGTTTTATTTGCCAGTCATAGCTGCTGATAAAATATATTGTTATCAATATAATGAAAGCGTAAATGATGAGCATTTACACACTGCTGCTGATCATTGACGCCACTATAGCCATGCTTGTCTAATCCTTATACGTGGTAAATGTTAGGTTATAGTGTGACAATAATAATAATATCGTGTACAATTTGTACAAAGTACCATGTAGTCTTACTATATTTGAGTTCTATCAGTGTCATGTCATTCCCTGATAGGGCTCAAATGTCCCAAGCTGGGCCTTAAATTAACATATTGGTTTCCAAACATAGACCTTTTTCATATTAGCTCTGCTCTGGACGATTCGGATATTGGATTTTGGCTTTGTTTTACAATATTTTATGTTGATCCAACATGGTAGAGTCCTACATAGTAATATCAATTTACAGGCATTGGCTTGTACAGTCCCAGTCGATACCTATTCTGTTCTCTGTTACTTGAAGGGGGCTGCGAACATGGCCAGATCTGAGATAAATGGTGATGATTTCATCATATTTTGTATGGTTTTAAAACTCGTTCCACCACAAGTCTTAAGGAATCTTAACCCACAACCCGCCAATAACGACTAAAGTCGTTTTTTTAATCCATTTTATTAGCCAATCAATGTTATCATGGTTATTGGGAACGAAATGAGAATTTAAACAATAATATTTGCAAATGTTTGGTCTCAAATTAAAAAAAAATAGTAATTTTCACCCACTTTAAGTTGTGTGGCACAGTAGCGAGACACAGCTTCAAGCGGGTGAAAATTATTTAATTTCGCGCTTTAAGGTTCAACATAATAATAATAATATTACACGTTTAATTTCTTTTAACCTGGAAATCTGCATGTGGGTTGTATACTTTGATCTCTGAACATAATTATGTTAAACTAGAGGAAATTTCCATTAAACTCGTGGGGAATCAGTATTAGCAGAAAAACATGAAAAATGGTACAATCAATAAGCTTGTACGAAGTTAAACTGAATAAACAAATTTGACCGCTTAAGAATGATAATGCACTGCCATACACTTCCAGTATTATTTGCAGCATCACCTTTGTTTAATGATTCAGATGTCAGGATTATATTACTTAGCCTACGTGTTATTGACCTATCAATTCCCAAGTCATATTCTACACGAAATAATTCTTAGCTTTGTTTAACGTCTTCCCAAATCCAAAAAAAGGTGGGAAGAGATTTTATCCATTCAGGCATATTGTAAAAATCTGAACTAGTTTATGTTCAATCCCAGCAAACAAGAAACGATGACCCAATACCGCTTCAAACAATGTTAGGCTAGCGTCATTAGGTTGGATGGTCTGTATCTGTGCAATCCGCCCAACTCGAGAAAGTGTACGTTTTCATTCTTGATAATAAATGATAATTAATGAACTAAAATATTTTGTAAATTGAGAGATTATATCATTTTGACATATACGTTGATTATATTGCTCAACTCAAATCACTTCACTTGGCTTTTAACCCTTTCAGAGCGAGGACCGAATTTAGACGTCAGAATCTGACGTCTAGATCTATAGACGTCAGATTCTGATTCTAAAGTCGGTCCCTGCGATGAAAGAATTAAAATATTTCTAATGGCGTAGGCCCTTAACATAGGTATTTAAATGAAGAAGAAAAAGCCAGCTAAGACATTTATGATGATTTCAAATTGAAAAAAAAACTTTATTCATATTTCTGTCTTCGTCAGTGTTCATACATTCACATTCAAAACTCATGTCTCTAAAACTATATCTTATCATCTGAATCTCTCTATATATATCTTGTACTCTCTTTCTGATTCTGACTCGTACTAACTATCATACTAACTCTCTATTTAACTATCTCATTCTGTCTCTCCATCTATCCATCATCCCTCCCGCGCCAAACACACAGTCCCCTTTTATTCTGGGCGGTTCGCGTTCGGCGCGAAGCGTCAGGAGCCAATCCCTGTTCTTCTCTCCAAAACGCACCCGGTAGGCCTATTTGGGGAGAATCCAGAGATTCTAGAACCATCTATAAAAAACGTGTGTTTGTTGCACTAGTAAAATGTGAATCATTAAATAAATATGACACTTATAATCACGTCTTTACACAGACAGAAAGTGTACTTACTTATAATATAACACTCAGAATTTAGAAGAGTAAAATGACTTAATCAAAAAGTTCTAATATATTTTTTTTTCGCTCGCATGACATAAGTCGGTTAATTATAGATTATAATATTATCACAAATATAAATCATAAAACAAGATCAGTTATCAAAATAAGATAACAAAACAGATTTTTAGTTATTAAAAGGAAATAGTAACTCAACAGCTAAAACTCACATTTTAACCTTAGAATGTGACAACAAACACAGTATGATAAACTAGTGAAAAGAATAATACAAAGGGGTCTTTGTAAAAGACGGGGTATCCCGATGCGTCATGTGGACATCCAGGAACAAGTATCCGAAAATAAGCTGTCCTTACATGGTCACATAGATACGTTCAACCATCTCATTCCTAGAGTCATTTAACAAGACGACAGTACATATGATAATATTGCAGCGCTTTAAGGGTTAATATAATGGTACATGTATGTCCTGTCTAGTGGAAGAGCTTCATAGTCTCATTCACCTAATCTACAACGTATCGCCACACAGCAATATTTATCATAAGAAGTTTAACCAGCTTGGATAAACCGCAAGCTTATTGTTTGCATAACGACGCAGATTCTAGCAAAATATCTTGGGCTTTAATCAAAATAGCAACACCAAGCTTGATCAAAAGTATAATTGTACTTGCACAATGGTCAACCTCACACCATTAACCCTTTCAGTGCGGGGACCATCTTTAGATTCTGACGTTTGAAGACGGTCCCCGCACTGAAAGAATTAAAAAAGTATAATGGCCGTATACATGGTATAGTTGATAGCACAGTAAATTAAACAGTTCTCTTTATTTTAGTTTACTCATCTTCCCGGCAGCAAGTCCTGACACAGCGAGGCCGTCAGGCCAAGCGGTCTGCGACCTCAGGAGTAGGCAGCCTTGCGGGGGAGTTTTCTAAACCTATTCAATAATAAGAAAGAGATACAAACTGCTCACATAAACATAATTATGAACAATATGTCTATCTATATGTCAGAGGCGCACACATCCTTAGCGTGATCATATGTCGTAGTCGAGGCTAGAGCAGGTTCGTCAACAGGGAGCCGGACCACTGAGGAGCTAGGGTGGGAAAGCCAGATCAAATAGGTGAGATTTAAGTAATTTCCTGAATGGTAAAATAGTTTTGGCATTACGTACGACCACAGGCAGGTCATTCTATAAGGCTGGGCCGGAGATAGAGAAAGTTATTGACCCAGTCTTAGTTCTTATACAAGGAACAACAAATCTATTTGGATTTGTGGAGCGTAGATATTTCGAGCATTTCGGCTGAACAAGTAAGTCAGCCAAATATGCCGGTTGGTTGGCTTTTAGGGTTCGAAAAGTTATTGCACATATTTTAAAATGAATGCGAAACTTGACAGGAAGCCAATGTAATCGTTTAAGAATTGGAACGGAACGACCAAATCGCGGGGCCTTGGTTACCACTCTTGCAAGGCAGTTTTGAACGCATTGTAAGCTAGCAATATCCTTTTCTGGCATATTGTGAAAAAGGGAGTTACAATAATCTAACTTACTACTGACGAGTGTCACTGCAATTTGCTTGGCAAGATCTAAAGACAGACTTTTTCAAATTCGACGCAGGTCACAGATATGATAGAAGCATGCCCTACATGTTTGGGATATGTGTTTTCTGAAATTGAGGCTACTGTCAAATACTACACCAAGATTTTTGGCTGATGCAGATGGATTTGTGTCTTAACCTAGAATTAAGCATGGGAAAATATGCAAGAATTTTCCTCGCTGAAGTTTGGTCCCAACAAGAAGAAATTCTGTCTTGCTAAAATTAAGCTTCAGTTTAGACTCTGTCATCCAGGCCAACACATCCATTGAACAATGTTGCAACTTCTCAAGCGTTGTTTATAATATC
The DNA here is from genome assembly GCA_964017125.1 of Flabesymbios commensalis. Classification (NCBI taxonomy): domain Eukaryota; kingdom Metazoa; phylum Annelida; class Polychaeta; order Terebellida; family Flabelligeridae; genus Flabesymbios; species Flabesymbios commensalis. Next base: position 65,339,549 of record OZ024912.1, read on the forward strand.
AGAGTGAATGAGAGAGTCACTGAGGACAGGAGTGCACTTAGTTATCGAAAACAAGTGCATGCGCTTATATTCGAACATGACATTAGTTCGAAAGACCCTCCCCCCAAACCATGCGATTTTCACTCATGAGTGCATTTTTATTTTTGACATGGTTGGCAAAAATTAAAAATCAGGAATTTCGACTCTATATCTAGCCTAACTGGTGAATGCGCAGCAGAAAAATTAAAAAAACGTTTGCAGTTCTAGTCTATGGACATGTTTACATCATATGGTCATATTAAGAAGCCAAAATAGAATCACCGATTTTTTAATGATTTTAGCGTGGGCCTGTCCCTTTAAGGAAAACTTGGCAAAACATTGGGGGGGCCTCTTACCCCACCCCTGGATCGACCACAGTGTCACCTAGTAGGCCTACCTTGTGAGCTCACTGCTGGCAAACGAAATCGTGACAAGGTTGATTTTGCGTTTTTGTACATTTAGTGCTTGGCACCTTATAAATAATGTAGCTTCTGATTAATATATTTTTATTTTGCAATCGAAACAAATACAATATTGGGATATCCTTGTATTACATTATTGTATTTGTTTCAATTGCAAAATAAAACATATGGTTCTACATCTTCTAAAATGATTTATCGTCCCCAATTCTCGTAATATCAATAATATATTTATGTGTTGACCATTTTGATCAATTTTGCTTGCCCTGGCTTTTCTTTTATAAACGTTACACGCGTCAACAATATTTCCTGTTTTTTTTTCAGTTTTATTCGATGAAAATAAATTTGCCATTTGAAGAAAAGAATCACGTAAGTTTTCACTTTCCCGATTTATCCAGGCTGGTTTGGTAAGAAAGCGTTTGAAAACCTCAGATATAGGTCTTTTTGCGGAAAACAATGGTTCCGCCACATACATAAATCACTTAAATGAAGCATATAATTTACAAGATATAGGGAATGACACAAATTCAATGATTTATGTCTATTTTTTTCATTTTTTGTCTATTCTTAGACGATTATGGCTACATTTAAATAATTTATAAGTTAACACAGTTGTTATCCACCCGTGACAGAAATGGCGTTTGCTCAACTACGGCCTTTGATATTTACCAACCACCTGAAATAAGGACTTCCCTATCCCTGCCTGCAATGACATTACAAATGACAAAGGCACCATTGTGATGATTGTAGTCAGCATTCCCCTTCAGGCGGATTAGGCAGGTGGTGATTAGAAGATTGTGATTTAATCTACAGCTATAAGCTTCGCGTCTTCCTATTCACATTTCTGTTGATATAAAGTGTTTGGACTATTAGTTAATAACATGTTTAGAGCTCATTAACCCTTTAGCCGCCAATATTTGTAATTGTAATTTTCAACCCCTCGAAGTTTGTTAAATCGAAGCCTATTTGAAACCTTGCTAAACGGAAACACATTTCAACTTCAAAGGTGTTGTTTTTATGTTGAGAAGAAAGATTAAACAATTAAAGTCGTGATTGGTGCTCAAAGGGTCAACATGACACACACAGCCCGCTCCCGGAACCGCCCCCGGCAGTAACGGTGTCCACGTCACCAGCAAATAAAGGGTCGCCAGAGGGAACAGATAGCTGCTAATGCCTCGTTCCCAAATTGCCGGATTGAACCCCGATAGAGCGCGGTGAATTCCGAAAAAGTGGCATGCGTGTTCCATACCCGGAAAGAACACGGATTTCATTAAATAATGGACATACACGAAGACAATGCGGTGTCGACATGGATGCGTATACTTTATTAAGAGCTGACACATGATGACACGATGGCAACACGGGACGAATCCAGCAAAGACGCCCAGCAAACACGACACATCTACCCAATGTTTGATCAATTCTGGGCCAACGTCGTGGACGGTTGGCCAACATTGGTCAAACATTGGGTAGATGTGTCGTGTTTGTTGTGCGCTGATAATAGCACGGATGATCCGTTGATATCACGGAAAATCTGGGAATAAACACGGATGACGTCGACTGAAATACGGCATCAATGCGGTGCAGCATGCTGTTCCGGGCCAAACTGATATTATATGCCTCCAAAATGGGTGTTCCAACCACCGCAATCAGCATTCATTATTTTATTGAATGTTAGGTTAAGAAAATACTAAATGAGATCATTAATTTCATTATAATCCGTCCGCGTTCTGTGGTAACGTAAGTGAACACCCGCACAATCGTTCCGTCGCCGGACGCCTGTGTTGTATCGGGTCTGATAGGTACATTATTAGAGCGGACAGATTCCTAATTTGGCATTCAGCGGTTTAATTTATCGTTTCTCAAGTCCTTAAAATGAATTGAACTGTATTGTGTGCAATGTCTGTCTGTCTGTCTGTGCACGTAAGTTACTTGTTATACGCACAAGTTTGATAATTATTGTTTAAAGACGATATTTATAAACGTTCAGAGAATCAAGAAATCCTGACAAACCCAGCAGAAATAAAAGCAATACCAAATATTATATACAGAACAAAACTAACTTTAGAAATATATATTATTAATGTAACTAAAAAAATCTTCAGTAGGCCTAACTAACGTTAGTTTTAGAAAATATTTCAAAATTGTTAGTATTAGAACTAATTCACATGGGGTTATTATTTATAGGGCTGATTATGTCCCCCGGAAATAAATGGATCTTATCAGTTAAGGGATTTCGATTGTTTTACATATATTATACCATTTATCAAAGCACCATAAATCCTTTCACTGCTAATCACGATTATTATCATCTTAATTATCAGGGTAATTCAGTTATTGGGAATAAAATGAGTTTAAACATCAAATTTCCAAATGTTTGGTTTAAATTAAGTTTTACCGGTAGCGAGACACATCTTTTAAAGTGGGGGGAATTTTAAATAAGGGTAAGCAGGTGGTAAGGGGCTAATAACACATTTTACCGCGACCGGTAACTCCTGTGAGACTGAAACATACATTTCCTATTTGACATAATGTTGGCATTAACCTAATTACATTTACCTATTCACGTTACCTAACCTTGCATCTTTGCCTGCGGCGCACTCGCCTTTATTGGTTCCCCACAGCACCCTGCTCTGTGTGAATGGATGAGAACCAGCGTCCGTCGCTCAACTAGCGCAGGTTTAGCATTCAGCTAGCTGAACTCCATAGGCAGCGATAAACCAGCAGTGTTGGTCCAACGTCGTAGACGGCGGGCTAACACTGAACCAGCATCGGGTCGGCATCTCGTGTCTGATGGAGAAGGAAGTGACGTCAAAGCTGGTTTTCCAGACGATTATAAGCCAAGTGAGGATCAGTCATGCTGCCAAACCTCAGCATCGCACCATAGCAAGCAGAAGGCAAAATCACAACAGGTAAGTACACCTGCAATTTACTTGTGCGGTAAAACACTTTGCTTTAACATGGCAGTTCAATATAGATATATAGATATATCCCCGTCAGAATCTACCTTGCTTTGCCAAATCATTGCTTTGCTCTATTTCGCTTTACAAACGTGCGAAACATTTAAACAAGCTGGCCCTTTGGCTGAATATAAATTGAAAAAAACCGGGAGATTCAACGCAAGGATCAGATATGCCAGGTGGTTCTACATAAACAGTATTTTTTTGGAATCCCTAGAACAGATAAAATCGAAACCGTTAGGGTAATATTCGAAATCACAACGCCAAGACGAGAGTGGTGTCTCACCTTGAAAGCAAGATGGCCAACTGCATTGGAACAACATTCTCAATGCCAAAATACTCAACCAACAGTTTTGCTCTGTTTCTACATCAGAAAATAACTAAAAGAAATTAACGGTGGTAAGGCCTCCGTACCAGATGGGCTTCAAAATTTACTATTAAAGAATTCTGCTGAGGGCATAGGCCTGGGCCCTATAGCTACTTTCTTAATACTAAATATTTGATCAATCAATTCAGACGGGGACTGGACTGAGGCTAATGGTGCCCCTGTCTTCAAAAACGGTGAGCGACATTCTGTGGCCAACTAGACCGATATTCTTCACATGATTGTGTCCGTGCGAAACTGCTCGAACACATCATTTGCAAACAAAACCTCACCCATTTTTTCGAAACACAAAATTCTATCTCTATTCAGCATGGCTTCCGTTCCAGGCACTCGTATGAAAGCCAGCTTCAAATTACATTTAATGACCTCATTCAAAATTTAAAAGTAACTGATACCGTTTTAGACTTCAGTAAAGACTTTGAGGCTTTTCCCCACCAGTGCAACCCATACAAATTAGACCACCATTGGATTCGGGGAACAACACTTCTTTGGATCCAATATTACATGACTTTAGAACGCAGAATAATAGTTGCAGATGACAGCTGTTCAGATACCGCCCATGTTAGGTCGGGAATGTCACAGGGAACAGTGTTGGGCCCCCTCTTTTTTTCTGACAAACATCAACGATCTCCAATTTTAGTTATCCGGTTCGGCCCTTTTCAGACGATTGCCTCTTGTACCGCCTGATTTAAATAATATCGAGAGGACCAGGATCGTCTACAGAGAGAGTATAGTCTGCCCTACAAGCGTGGGCTGACAGGTGGGGGATGAACTTCAACCCAATTAAGTGTTCCATCCTTAAGATGGCCCAAACCAAAGGCCTTCCTTTATGACTACTCGTCGAAGGGAGAGAAATTTGGGACGGTAGGGTTCACCCCCTGCCTACATGGGTGTTCGCCTGCGTGAGACCTTAGAATGGGAGGCCCATATCAACCAAATAACAGCCAAAGCAAATTCTATGTTGGAATTTCTGAGACGAAATCTGAAGGCATGCCCTCCAAAACTAAAAGAAACAGCATATTTTTTATGATTAGATACTGTTTGGCACATTCTTGTCCAGTTTGAGACCCGTTTAGGCAATTAGACATTGACAAAATGACGAACTCAACAAAATTCAAAGATCAGCCGCTAGAATTGTCACCGGAAATTACAAAATAACAGCAAGTGTGACATCTCTAATGAAAAAGGAAATTTCAGCTGTATTATGTTGTTTTGACAAAACCACTACAGGCCAAACTTGACCAGGAGAACCTCTTGAGGATGACAAGATGATTCAAATGACAGTCAGACACTGCACTTTCCGATACAAAATGTCACGGTCTGAGGCTGAGCATGCTACCTCTTTATTCCAGAGGCTCCCCACAATATTGAATGTTTCGCCGGGGAGGAAAATATATATATTTCCGAATACTGAGAGCGAAAAGCGAACTCTAGAACTCGAGCGTGACAGGAAGTGGTACTAACCACTCCACCGTTTGCTTCCTTAATATTTAGTAAAACTTTAGATAATAAAATTTGCATTATCTAATCCATAAGCGTAATTATAATGATCAAATTATGTTGCCCAGCTTTATGGTGTATGTTAATATGACTGTGGACGAAAGCAATATATATATACCAGTAAAGGCAAAGCTTGGGGCTATTTTCTTCACCTGGTCAGACCTTACCTCAGCATATACTTTAAACTTAATTAGCAATGGAATATCCTTTCTATTAGCACTTGTGCTATATGGAAGTCCCAATAAATAGTTTATTGCAAGTATACACCGTAAACACAAAATATGTGTATGTAAGGCATACAATGTCGACTGTAAATCCGTGGGCGCTCATGGATACAATTATAGTTTCAAGTTACAACATATAACTTTAAATCCTCTCAATTTTATCGTTGAACGTCCAATAATAAAATTTATTTTTATACTTCCTATCATTGTTTTATGAGAAATGGGCTACTTTTACCTACGCCAAAGGAGGTAGGCTACTGTCTTTGTTCGTGTTTGTTTGTTGGTCTGTCAGTCCGTCGGATTACTTAAGAAGTGGGCCTAATAAACGGATTTGCATGTAATTTTAACATACGTCCGACGTTGGTTCAACGTACGTTTCTGACGTTGCTTCGCAGGGTTAGCTCGATTTTGTAGAAAACACCCGGAGAAAACACAAATGTCCCACGTTGATCCAGCGTATTTGGCGTGGGACACAAGACGACGACATTGTTGTGACGTTGAATCAACGTCAATGACGTTGATTCAACGTAACAACAACGTATTGTGCCCAGCGGGAAACGATAGGTCTATACATCGTATTTAGCCAAAATCAGAAAAAAACTCAGAAAAAACGTCCGATATTCGTCAGAAAACAAACGTAATACGTACGTTAGAAGAGTCCAAAACAATTAACAATACATGTCCCTTTGGGTCAACGTCAGACATACATGTATGCAGAAAACGTTTGTTTAACGTTCAGTCCACTTGGCGCTTACGTCTTCAACAACATCCGAAACAACGTCGACCGTACTTCAGTAAGAGTTAGAGGGCAACCGTGACTAGTCAAGAAACAGTAAAGTTTGGACTAAGCTGTATGCGTTTTTTGCGGCCAATTTAAATCTCATGCAATTTTGTTCTTCGGACATCAGACTTCGGATTTCAGACACGGACTTTGGACTTCGAACTTTAGACCTCGGACAGACTTCGGACGCCAGACTTCGGATTTTGGACTTCGGACAGACTTCAGATTTTGGACTTCAGACTTCGGATAGACTTCGAACAGACTTCGGATTTTGTACACTGGACTTCGGACATTGGATTTTGTACTTCAAACTTTTGTACTTTGGACTTCAGACTTCCGTTTTGTACTTCGGCCTTTAGATTTTGGACTTCGGACAGACTTCGGACAGAATTCGGACTTCATACTTCGGATTTTGAACTTCAAACTTCAGTCATACTTCGGACTTGAGAACTTTAGATTCTGGACATCAGACTTTGGACAGACTTTGAACTTTAGATTTTGGACTTCGGACTTCAGACTTAGGGCATTGGGCTTCAGATTTTGGACTTCAGACTTGAACATCGGATCCAGACTTTGGACTTCAGAATTTCGGACTTCAAATTTCGTCTTGGACTTGGACTTTGGTCATCAGATTTCGACTTTGTATTTTGGACAGACGGACTTCAAACTTAATTCGGACTGACTTCGGACAGACTTTGTTTTTACATCTAAATCGATACTCGCGCTGTAAGGGTTACCAGCACATTGCCCTCTAAGCACACCCTATATTGTTACATTATTTAAATTTGTATGGCATTTGTTCAATGACCTGGAGGGCTTTACTGTATGATTTTTTTTCAGGTTGCTGTAAGACAAGTTTAACAAAAGAGTTCGACTATCGTATTATCGTTAATAATATCATAGATGACCTCATCTGCAACCCCCGTATCGGATGAAGACTAGAATAATAAGGTTGACATAAATACCACGACCTGTTACGAACATGAAGCACATGCACGTATAATTGTAAGAAAAGTAAAATGACAAGAATACATAAACAATTTAAAAAAACATCGATACTTTCACAGTTTTCCAAATGAGAACATGAACTTTGCCAAGCAATGAATGACACATAGTACCTGTTAATAATAAACAATAAATAATAAGCAAATACACAAAATTATACTCACCCTGTGAGTTACTAAAGCGCGCACCATACCAGGAGGTGGCGCTTATCGTGAGCTAGATAATCCAGGCCACACCAGAAATATAAATACCTCAGTTGATATTAATATGGACACATTCACCATGGCACTGGCATCCTCTAGCCGGAATGCAGTGGCGCCTCTACAAACACCAACTAATTATTCCAGTGCAATATCAGTCAAATCAGATGGCTCTAAAAATGTTGGCTTTATTGCAAAGAAACTCAATAAAGAAGGCCATACAAGTCGGATCTCCTACATGGGACGCATGTTGCTTGTGATGATGGTGCCTATTCTGGCCATATTTATCAAGTCTTCTTTGTCCCTGGATGCACATGTATACACAAAGCGGGTGGCTGATCAGATGGTGCTAGCAATAAAAAGATTTGAAAAGGTAGAGACTCTGGTGGAAAACCTGGGCGACGAATGTGGCATCACTACAAGATCTATGCTCTCTACACGCTTTAATAATACTGTTTACAAAGACATAGATGAGACAGAACTGACCACTGACAAGACGATAGACTCCATTAAGTACTGGCCTCGGGAAGGTCTTAGTGTAAGAGGCGAACTAATGAAACGACCTGTGCATGTCAAAGACATGATCAATTCACACAGAGATCAAGTTAAGAATTCCACAATAAGCGTCATTGAAAATATCCAACTTTACGCTGACTTGACAGAATCTTTATTACAGTGGAGCTCGAAGCTGACTGTGGTACCGAAGTTTAGTAACCTAATGCCCCGTATGAACACACTGAACAGTTTGTTGCGGATATCTGATGCTTTGTGCCTTCAGAGGGTTTTAGGGGCCGTATTTTTCAGAAAGTGTCATACGACAACCAGACATCGTAGGTGGTTCACCAATTTAAATGGAGAGACAAAAGGATATTACACCATGGCTTTCTCTTCAAACACCAGCATATTTGCACGCGCAATATACAACGAACTGTATGTAGAGTCAGCTTTGGAACAGGAGATTAAAGAGCAGAGATCACTTTACATGCTGAATAACTATAAATTCTGTAGTGAACTATCAGAAGTTGATCTTTATAACAACAGTAAGACCTGGTTTGACAATATGACGAAGTACGTGGGTATTATAAGGAAGATAAGACAGATGATGATGAAAAGCTTCCTTGATGAAATCGATCAGATAGACAAGGACTCCAACATGACTTTACTATTCCAGTCACTCCTCATGCTCATGATAACCATGGTTTCCCTTTCTCTTGGTGTTTGGTACGGAATAAAAGTTCACAAAATCTTCAACAAAATAGCTTTGATCGCTAATTTACTGTCGCATCTAACACAGAAGTGTTCAGAAGAGAGAAAATGTGCAGACGATTTACTCTATCGTATTCTGCCTAAGAGTGTGGCAGATACTCTAAAATCTGGAAGAGATGTTCAAGCCGAAACCTACAAAAGTGTGACAATCTTCTTTAGTGACATTGTCAAATTCACAGAGATTGCAGCACAATGTACTCCATTGGAAGTGGTTTTGCTTCTTAACAGTCTCTACAGGTATAGAACAATCCTTTTTATTTAGAGAAATTAAAAAAATAGTGAGAACAGCAAAATAAGTAAAGTAAATGCTTTTAAATTGTTTCTTCTCAACGATTGTCGTGTTAAAAGCTTGAATGATATGAGAAAAGTGCGTAATAATTCGAATCACTTCAGATAAAAATAATATTTAAATGAAGTTTTGAATAAAATTAATCTGTTTAGATTAGGACAACATTCCGTTAAAGTATCATATTCTTTTTAACAAGATCATCAACACTGAAATTTATTTTAAATTAGAATCTATGATTTGATGTATATATGTGTACTACATTGTAATTGTGGCTAATTTTGTATCACTTCTGAGAATAATGTTTATGATAATGTTTATGATGTTCATGTTTATGACGAAGTGTATTATGATAGAGCGGATGATTGATTTGGTGATTTTTAGCATGTTTGATGACACCATAGAGCGTTACGATGTATACAAAGTGGAGACTGTGGGGGATGCCTACATGGTGGTGAGCGGGTTGCCTGAGGAAACCGAGCATCACGCTCTCCATATCTGCTTCATGGCTCTGGACCTTGTACAGCGGGTGGTGGAATTCACGTCCCCTGTCAAAATAACACGTAGCATACAAATACGCGTGGGCATCCACTCTGGTAATGACAGTCAATGTTAAAATGTATGTAAACCACTGTTAAATCAACACAATACGATATTGATAAAACATTTATTTTTATCAAGTTAAATTAATTACACTAAGGTGTACCAGTATTTGGAAATATAATTGTAAGCCTACTATAAAGACAAATTTGTCTCGATTTAATAACTTTTTAATTTCATCTGATCCAAAATGAAACAGAATATATTTACCTATTATATATCAGCGATATTTAGAGGAAACTATAAAAGTGCAGATTTATGCATGAGAAGTAAGTACAATCTCTTTCTAACTTCTGTACAGATATACAACACCAAATACAATAAACACATACCCCGGTACACTGTTATAGTAACATCATTATAGTACTTATTTTTTAATTTCCGATGTTATCCCTTAATGTTATCCCGTATTGACCTTTTTTACACCAGGTGCCTGTGTAGCCGGAGTTGTTGGTAATAAAATGCCACGATATTGTCTGTTTGGACAGACAGTGAACATAGCCTCACAGATGGAAAGCTCCAGCTCACGTGAGTACTCAGAGTTGTCCCTATAACTTAAGGCGCTGAAATAAGTTTCGTATAAATCATGGGGACCAAAGGGTTTTTTAATTTGAAATCATCATAAATGTCTTAGTTTCTGCTTCACTTGAATACCTACGTTATGGGTCTACGGTCATTATAAACATGGTAATTCTTTCAGTGTGGGGATTGACGTTAGACGTCAGAATCTGACGTGGGGATTGACTTTAGACGTCAGAATCTGACGTCGACAGACGTCGGATTCTGACGTCTAAAGTCGATCCCCGCGCTGTAAGGGTTAAATGAGAAAAAATATATCCTTGTGTTTAAAGGGTTGTATTAAAATAACTCTAGGCCCTGAATACTAAGGAGACAGATTAAAAAACTCGCTATAAAACTTACTATTTGTATCCTATATATAATATTAATTGATTGTTGATTTCTGACAGCAAACCGTATTTTGGTGAGCGAGGAGACAGCAAAGCTCGTCTCCACAGAAGTCGACCAGGTGGTGATGTTGGAGCCTGCTAATCACGTCTACATTGAAGAGGTTGTATCTGGGGTTTTTAACTCATTTTCTGATATTTAAGTAGAACGCATAACTGCAATATCAGTTCGCATTGCATTTATCACCTACAAATATTTTTTAATGCTTTATAACTTATTAGCACCTTCATTATTTTTCACTGCTCAAAGTTGTATTATAACTTTCTGCTCGCCAAAACATGGCTTTTGCTTAAGTGTGATAAAGCTGATTTTTTTTGCATAAACCATGGAGACCAAAGGTTGGAAAAATTTTTTTTAATACGTTCCCATGTATTGATCATTACGTGCTCTCGGACAAAGAAATATTAGGCGACACAATCATTCCTAAGTCATCATTTTTATTTTGGCTTCTTGCTATGTCCATAATATGTCAACATGTACATAGACTAGAATTGCGTACTTCTTTTAATTTTGTGTTGCGCGTTTACCAGGTAAGCGAGAAATAAGGACAAAATTTAATTTCGAACATGCCTGACCAAAATAAGAAATACGGGAGTAACTGGTAAATAGGGCTTTGGCACACTTGCTACGTTGCCACAGCAACCTAAAATTGAAAATATTCCCACAATTTATTCTGATCTATGCACATGATCACATAGTATGGACATATCAAGAAACGGAAATACAATTTTGGCTTTTGGATCATTTTTGGCCTGATTGTGTCGCTTTAATACATTCCAACGTAGCAAAGATGGAAAAAAATATTACGTTCCCATCAAAAATCAATACATGGCAACTTAATAAATATTTAAAATAATTTTTTGTACAATTCATGTTCTTGTTCCGTATGCAAGCAGCTTGGAGATGAAGGTCTGTCAGATGATGACATTGTTAAAATCCCATTCCATCAGGGTGAATCTAATGCCCATTCCACCAGGGTGATTCTAATACCCATTCCACCAGGGTGATTCTAATACCCATTCCACCAGGGTGATTCTAATGCCCATTCCACCAGGGTGAATCTAATGCCCATTCCACCAGGGTGATTCTAATGATTCTAATGCCCCCTCCACCAGGGTGATTCTAATGCCCATTCCACCAGGGTGATTCTAATGCCCACTCCACCAGGGTGATTCTAATGCCCATTCCACCAGGGTGATTCTAATGCCCATTCCACCAGGGTGATTCTAATACCCATTCCACCAGGGTGATTCTAATACCCATTCCACCAGGGTGATTCTAATACCCACTCCACCAGGGTGATTCTAATGCCCATTCCACCAGGGTGATTCTAATGCCCACTCCACCAGGGTGATTCTAATGCCCATTCCACCAGGGTGATTCTAATGCCCATTCCACCAGGGTGATTCTAATGCCCATTCCACCAGGGTGATTCTAATGATTCTAATGCCCCCTCCACCAGGGTGATTCTAATGCCCACTCCACCAGGGTGATTCTAATGCCCACTCCACCAGGGTGATTCTAATTCCCATTCCACCTGGGTGATTCTAATGCCCATTCCACCAGGGTGATTCTAATGCCCATTTCACCAAGGTGATTCTAATGCCCATTCCACCAGGGTGATTCTAATGCCCATTCCACCAGGGTGATTCTAATGCCCATTCCACCAGGGTGATTCTAATGCCCATTCCACCAGGGTGATTCTAATGCCCATACCACCAGGGTGATTCTAATGTTAAACTGCTTCACACTCCGTCTGCTGATTCGATACAGAACCATCTTGTAATGCACGTGATACCAACCGTTACAGCGCAGGGATCGCCTTTAGACGTCAGAATCTGACGTCTGCAGACCTCAGATTCCGACGTCTACAGTCGATCCCCGCACTAAAAGAGTAACATGTTTATAATGACTGCAGACCCATAATATAATATGAGTATTTAAGTGAAGCGGAAAGAGCAAACTAATACATTTAAAATGTATCCAAATTGAAAAACCCCTTTGGTCTTAATGGTTTGTACAATAATATTTCAGCGTTGTAGGAGTTAATATATCTCCACGTCATAACTATTTCGTCCACTTTTGATTGATACACCAGTATTTAATAAAAAATGTTTTTATTATATTTTCTTAAACGTTATAATAAATATGTTTCCAGTGTTTTTTTTTCACGTGGGAACGTGATGATATTGTTTACACATTTATTGCATAAGATAAGTGATAACATGTTTTATTTTCATTGTGAAAGTAATAATAATTATATTCACATGTACATTACTTTGTCAAATGATTACGGATATGGGCTTCTATGAAAATCAAAATATTTTGTTGGATTGACCTTTATCAATAACTATTATAATCTCGACCCCCCCCCCCCCCCAGAAAACACTGGTATGGCCTATACAATGTCGGTTTACATATACGGAATACGGCGTTAGCTCATCGGTGTCGACTCGATCACTGAAGTTAAGCAACGCCGGGCCCGGTCCATAATAGGATGGGTGACCGCCTGGTTCTACCAGGTGCTGTATGCACTAGGACATGCGTGCAGCGATGTCGTGTTGTAGGGCTCAGAAAACCACGTAAATTAGATGGCTCGTCTGACTGAACTAGAGTTGGACGTAAAAGAACGTCAATGGACGTAGGCGCAGTTTCCATTCGGCGAGACCCCAGAAAATCCACAATGTGCGAGTACTTGGCACAAAAGGCGAATTTGCTTGGAATGAAAAATAGCTTGCTGCGCCTCAATGGCAGCTCAGCTGTATATCTCGCAGAAGACTGAGTTGGCATTTAACTGATAACTGGTCTTGCTAAGTTACTCTCGATGTTCAGCGCTCTAAACAACCTCCGGCTGGATACATGCGCTATATAAGATTTCATTGATTCATTCATGACAGGGTTTACCAATGGACAGAAACAAATCCTGAGAATTTTTTGTAAATGTGATAGCTTGTAAAATCATAAATTCGCGACACATTAATAACACACGAAAAAATCTTAATTCGAGACATTAATAAAGCATAAAATGCACACATAAAATGGTCGATAATGAACTTGTACAAAAAACATTAAAAAATGTATTATCTTACATAATTTAATAAATTCTTCCTTATATTAATAATTGTAAGCGAGGTTTTGGCACATTTTGCTACTATAACATCATCATTAAATTAAATCCGTAGCTTGGCGTCTTCGTCATAAGACGAATATAACAAGCCTGGATGGACTCAGACGAATATGGTGAAACACGCACGAATAGTATAGGGGGATGACGAGGCGTCGACAGGTTCGCGACATAGATTTGTATTGCCCTTCGGCCCAGATGTGCTATTTAAACATTCCAAAAATTGACTACTGTGCAAATTTCACAGCCAGAAGGTGAGAAATCAAGACGGACATTGCAATATGCGACAAACACACCTATAGATTATTCCGAACAAAAACCGCGCTTGGTCAGTGAGCCAGGTGTAAGAGTTGTTTACAATGATAATTTAGTAGATATAATTACCAGTTTAGGAATAATGAACACTACTTTGGCTTAAGATAATTAGAAAATTCGGCACTAACGTAGTAACAAAGGCCTATTTATTTTTCAGGATGACTATGCCATGAATGCATTTTGGTTGGATAATTGTTAACGTTGGGTAGCCTACTTCCGTAGAGTGCCATGGTATCTAGACTACTACTATGTGAAGATCTCTGAAAATAAAACATCAAGCAAAGTGAGCAAAGACACAATATTTATGTGGGCCAGCATGGTGTACGAAAAATGAAAAAGACAGTAGCATAATACTGATTTTAAGTTTAAATTGATGCTATGTTTGTATAGCGTTACTGGTCTGATGAATGATAGCATGCTCCTAGTAGTCACTTGTGATCAAAGGTTAAGTGTGAGCAATGATAGGGTCAAATAACAGATGACAACTATGTAATATTGTGGCTCTGATAATAATAATTATTATATTTATCACTAATGTATTAAATCGACATCGACTGGGCATAATTATGTTCGCCATGTACATGATTTTTTTGTGCTTTAATACTAATTTTATTAATTCATGCCAAGTAAGGTAATATATCCATTATTTTGGGGTCCCAAACTTATTGGGACTGACGAGATATGCCTTACTTCTTTTAGTTGTGTAACTATTTGTAAATCATCTGGAAATAGACGCGTTTACAACAATGCCCAGTAATTTTACATGTAAAATGTTATTTTATTACTCCAATTACATGTGTACGGTAGGCCTATACTTAACTTGCCTATTACACGTATCTAATTGTATATACATGTAGTTCAACAAATATATTTAATTGAATATTGATCATTTAAGGAGGCATCGAGTCTCGTATTTTCATGTCATGAATACTTACGCTAATTTGGAAAATGCGAAGTTACTTAATTATAATCGTTGGCGTCGTTTAATAGAAAATAAATTATGATTATCCAATTATTTGACTTTGATATAAATTACTACATTCAACATCACTAAGTTTAAGAATATTGTTCCATTGTAAAAAACACTCCATAATATTTGATATGTTTTAATGGTTGGTAATTATACTTTGTTATGTCATTTTGGTAATTAGGTTTAGCTGGTCTGTGATCTGTTGATAGTTTTGACTGATTGTGTTTTACAATAAACGTGGGGACAAATATTTTGTGTTAAGTAGTTCAGAAAGTATTACTTTTTATATTTCCGATTATCACAACTCCAGAATATTATTTTTATTGTTATTGAATATAACTTATACCTGTGCCAACTGCAGTCATTTTGGTTAATAAGTTAGCTATTTTAATTATTTATATAACTAGTCTATGATGAAAAAATATTGTACTCGTTTATATTTAGTTCAACAGCTTTTGGCAGTTTATATTGGTTGTGTTTTACAAGACATGTGGAGACAAACATTTGTGTTTATATTCAGAAACAATAGTTTTATTTATATCGTGACTCAATGAGTAGACCTATGAGTATTATCACTGCATACGCGTGACAATTTCACGTTGATATGAACAGTTTTTTCTATCCCGTCATTTACACAAAATAAGGAAATATGTGATCCCTGCTCTTTACTTTTTTACATTAGATTACTGATATGTGTTATACAGGCTTACTCATAATAAACATCTAGCATACATACCATACAAATGAGAATTGAACAGTATTTTATTTATCTACGATAATATCTCTGATAAAAAATATGTAAAATTTTAAGTATCTATAGGCCTACTATCCCAAGGCTCTTATTCTAGGTAGGCCTACTAATTAAAAAAGACTACGTAATTCCAGGAGCTCCCGCTCTGAATTAGAATATGATTTAAGCAATTTTGTGTAGGGTTATTAATGTAGTCCCAGGCTAGGTCACAAATCAAGACAACTAGGTCTAAGAGGATCAGTCTAAGAGTAAGATAAGAACTAGACAGTCTGTCAGAGATTGCAAACCTCCATTGAAATTAATGATCCTAATCAGTATCCCAGTAGGCCTAATGGTATACCTATCTGGCACAGTTTACCAGATATCAGGCCAATCGAGCTAAATAATGGCTGATTGACGGTCATTTCGAATCCGATATAGTTTAATTATTGCAGGGTGCATACTCCCCCAAAACCTCTCATTTTGTTTTATGGTAATGGTCCAGCCATCTAACACAGTTTGCCAAATATTGGGCATGTAAAATTAATTAATGGCCGGCCGATAGGCAGACATTTTGAATCTAGTTAAAAAATAGCAGGGTGCGTCCTCTTTCAATACATCACATTTGTTTAAATAGTAATGGTCTAGCCATCTAGCACGGCTGGCAAAATATTGGGCATGTGAAAGTAAATAATGGCCGATAGGGGGCCATGGCAATTTTTAATTTGATCGAGTCGAAAGTTTTCAAGATGCAGCCTCTCCTGAAAACGTCACATTTTGTTTTATAGTAATGGTCTGGCCATCTAGCACGGTTTACCTGATATCAGGCCTATCGAGGTAAATAATGCCGATTGTTGGCCATTTTGAATTCGATCAGAGTTAAAAAAATTCCAGGGTGCATCCTCCCCCGAAAACTCAACTTTTGTTTTATAGTAATGGTCTTGCCATCTAGCACGGTTTACCAAATATCGGCCATGTGAAAATGAATAATGGCCATTTTGAATTTGATCGAGTCTAAATTTTTCAAGATGCATCCTCTCCTGAAATCTCACATTTTGTTTTATAGTAGTGGTGTAGCCATCTAGTACGGTTTACCTGATATCAGATCTATCGAAGTAAATAATGCCGATTGTCGGCCATTTTTCATTTAAGAGTTAAAAAATTTCAGCATGAATCCTCCTCCAAAAACTCACATTTTGTTTTATGGTAGAAGTAGTAGTAAATCATTGCATTACGTCACTTTTCGGCACAAAAGGTCTTTTAAGTGACCTTATAATACGATAAAAACGTTGTAGTCAATTGATGTGATGAATGGTGTACATATGATGATGTGAGGGTAGGGGTGATAGGGCAGTTTCGCTGTGCAATTTAATGCTGAAACTCTGTGGCATTTCGCGCAGCTCCGCTATCCTCGGGTCGGATAGTCCTCAGAGTAACAATAGGAAGGATCACTCCCTCTGGGTAACTCCATTCATCCCACGTGAGAGACCTAATGGCAAACACGCTATTGCCGGTTATTTAAGGCTACCACGGCCTACATCAGCGCCAACACTGATGCGGGTGCTGCCACTGGCAATCCGTCCGAAGATTATAGCCAGATACGAGGAGGCTGCAGTTTATGGTAATGGTCTTACCATCGAGCTCGGTTTACCAAATATCGGCCATGAGAAAAGGAATAATGGCCGAGCAGGCGGCCATTTTGAATTTGATCATGTCGATTTTTTTCAAGATGCATCCTCTCCTGAATCTCGCATTTTGTTTTATAGTAGGTCTAATGGTCCAGCCATCTAGCACGGTTTACCAAATAACGGCCATGTGAAAGTGAATAATGGCAGAAAGGCGGCCATTTTGAAATTGATCAAGTCGATTTTTTTCAAGATGCATCCTCTCCTGAAATCTCACATTTTGTTTTATAGTAATGGTTTAGCTATGTAGCATGGTTTACCCAACATCAGGCCTGGCGAGGTGAATAATGGCCGATAGGCGGCCATTTTTAATTTGATCGAGTGGAAATTTTTCAAAATGCATTCTCTCCTGAAACCTTACAATTTGATTTATAGTAATGGTGTAGCTATTTTGAGCGGTTTTCATGATATTTCAGTCAGATTTACCGATGTTATAAATTAGGTGAAAGTGCCGGGTCAAGATCAAGGTCCAAAAACCTGAAAAGGCATAACTAGGGATCTCAGAGATCATGTATGTGCAATATGACTGTAATCGGCCCAGTAGTTTTCGAGATCTGCTCCGGAAACAAAGTGTGTCATTTATATTCACCTGGAAGTAACCCACATACCAAAAATTGTTATCCTAGTTTATTTTTTTACAAAGTTATAAGCAAAAGAAGAGGTAAAAACCGGGACGGAGGCGGAATCCATAGCTCCCTCAGTCTCACCTACGGTGACGGCGGGAGCTAAAAAAAAAATGTTTATGAACACCAATGCCAAAACCAGTGGGATTGGGATATGGCTGATGTTTTCGAAACTGACCATGACCTCACACATATCAGATGTTCAGATAACTCATTACTTTCAGTGCGAATGGGTTTATTTTAGGCCGATAATGATTCTAGAAAACGTTTGAATTACAAAACATTTAAACCCCATAAGCAAAAGCTGTGTGAGGGGTCTTTTCACTACACACGTTAAAACATGTGGGAAATTGTTCAAAATGAGGATTAAAATATAAACTTTTAACGCCCTTGATAGTAGCAAGTGATATCAATTATATTTATATACATTTTCAATTTGGCTATTCATTGAGCAAAAATATTGGACACGGTCATTTCTTCCGACCTGAACGAAAAGCGCACATATCTGACGTCCAACCCCAAAAAACGTGTAATATTTTGTGCAAATGTTTTTAGTCAATAATAGTTCTAGAATATGTTTTAATCAAAACCAAACATAAATACCACACAAAAATTAGCTGTCAAAAAAGTATTTTGACTATTTACACCAGATCACAGACTGCGATATCTTACTTAGGACTTCCATTTTAGCACAATTTTAAATTCAAGTTCGATACTCAGAGACATTAACCTAATTTCAAGATCCTGTGAACAGACCACAATTTGTAATCGTTGATGGACAGGAGCTACTGCTGAGGGGTCCTTCCATCAATTGATAGCTATTTTTTACCTCTCTAACGTTCCGAAAATGCAAAATTTGGATAATAGCGGCTTTTATATAAAAAATCTAGTACGAGGCTGTAACACATTTGGAAAGACCTAGCGCTGGTAAGCGGAGCGAGTCGCCTGGTCCACGGCTAGGTTGTCAATAATTAGAAATCAGGAATTTCGTCTCTATATTTGGCCTAACTGGTGAATGCGCAGCACACAAATTAAAAAACTTTTGCAGTTCTAGTCTATGGACATGTTTACATCATATGGTCATATTATTAAGCTAAAATCATCGATTTTTTTTATGATTTTAGACCTGGGCATGTCCCTTTAATAGTTGCAGTCACCAGCTCACATAGCCCCAGCATGACTGTACTCACTGCGGTACAGGAGTGAGGGGTGAATTCTTAGCTACAGTGGATCTAAGCAGGGGGCAACACAGATTATTTTGGAGAATAGAAATGGATTGCTGTAAAAGGTCACGCAATGGAATTCATAAACGTCTTTAAAACTAGAATGGATCAAAGGCGAAGTGCATGGACTACCATGTATAAGAAATTTGTGATAAATTTCACAATATATTTGATTTTCCATTTGTTGCTGATCACAAACGCACATACATACCGAAATTTGTCAAAATCACGAATCGGTACCAAAATTCAGAAGCATAGTGAGCGATAAAGGAAATTTAGCGAATTTTAGAAAGATAAATTAAAAAAGTGTGGAATGAAAAGAATTGGTTTCTTCACTAAATACAGACATACTCTGGTTGTAATGAAAACCTAAAAATGTACCTTTTTGAGGGGAGAAAGCGAAAATGTTTAGTTTTCCTGAATACGTACACCCCATAGTATATCTGAAAATAATCCCCATCAATAATTTTTTTTTTTTTCACAGCACTCAGGTATTCAAATGAATCAGAAAGGACTAACTGAGACATTTGTGATGATTTCAAATTGATAAAACCCTTTGACTTCCATAGAGTATATAAAAAAAATCAGCACTTCAAGGGTTAAGACAAAATCCAACTTTCATTATATACGGAATACGGCGTTGTCTCATCGGTGTCGGCTTCATAAGCAACGTCGCGCCCGGTTCATAATTAGATGGGTGACCGCCTCGGACTGCCAGGTGTCGAATACACTAGGACATCGTGCAGCGATGTCGTGTCGTGGGGCTCAGAGAACCACGTAAATCAGATGGCTCGTCTGACTGACTTTGAGTTGGACGTAAAAGAACCTCAATGGACGTAGGCGCAGTTTCCATCCGGCGAGACCCCAGAAAATCCACAATGTGGAGTACTTGTCATGCACATAAGGCTATGAATGATAACAGGCCTTGCTAAGTTACTCCAGGGGGCGCGATAGCACAATAGTGCGTACTGCCACGTAATATACAGATACAGAGATGACCACTTTCTGACAAGATGTTTTGATAATATTTCAGTTAAAGACCTGACCAGTCTAAAAGCGCTGCATGTTATCAAACACAGAGGACTGTACCAATCCACGGCTGGGTATATAACACAAGACGAGCGGTATAGACTGTTCCTATAGCCAATACCATTAGAAACATAATTCTTTATAGTTGAAATGTCCTGGAGTTTTTCACTTTTCCTGCTAAAATTATTATTTTCATAAATCACTTCATTAATCCATTTTTTACCATTTTTTATCTTTGGAAATGATAAAACACCAGTTATATAATTTACAAGTTGCTAGTGAAATTTTTCGTCAAATTTATGATTTATTTTCCAAGGCTCTCAAAACTTTCAACAGCTTGTTCACGAGGAAGTAACTCTATGGGTTGTGATTTTAAACACATGTAGATCTGTATGATTTTCAGTCAGACCAACAAACCAACTTCAACTAACCGGCCCCCCTTCTCAATCTCCATATGTAAGCAACAAACATACAATCATAAACGTTCTTTATTGGGTGAGGCTATTCCATAAACTCTATCATAATACACAGCATTAACAAGCAATTTTGGAGTATATCAACACCATCTATATACATTTTATATATACACGTATGTACATATAAGGAGTATGTATATATTTACAATAGTAAATGGCAAGCAGAGAAATCACATTTTTTCTGTTAATATCGTGTCATTTAGTTGCATTTCTGATTATTAAAATGACCAGTAACACAAATGTTCAAAATTTAGAATTTATTACTATGTTGGCTTATCTCTTCCTTAACCCTTTCAGTGCGGGGACCGATTTTAGACGTCAAAACTAGACGTCAGATTATGACGTCTATAGTCGATGCCCCACTGAAGTAATTAAAAATGTATAATGGCCATATTACCTATGACACAGGTATATACTACAAATGAAGCGGAAAGAGCTAACTAAGACATGGTGATTTCATGGTTTATACACAAATTTATCAGCGTTGTAAGGGTTGATAAAAGGGTGTTTCTGGATGTAGAGAACAACCACAACCACAAGTGGAAGCGACCTACAAATTTAACGCAGTTTTAAATATTACGAATATACCTACGGATGTATATCTTATGTCTACCTCAAAATTGTGAGTCAAAAACAAGTGGGTTAAATTTTCTGTTTCAATAACAAAATTATTGAAGACATTATAACCATGACACAATTGACGTGAATGCTATAAAATTTTCGTTTTTTTTAGGGAGAGTAGACTAAATTATCAGAATCTGATAAGGCAAATTGTTCAGCATCGCAAATTGTTCAGCATCGTTTAAATATCACCCATATACATGTATATTGACAATGCAAAGCAAATCTATAAATCTTTTTTTTCAAACTCATTGCAGAATCATTCACACATACATGCACTTAAATTAGATGTTGTTCACTGTAAACAATCGTCTTAGGGTGTAAATGATTAGATGCTTAGATTCTATTACAATTAGAGTCGATAGGCTACCTATTAATATATATGTCTTTCACAAAAATGTCATGGATGACAGATGAGCAATGGTCAAGAATGAAAAAAAAAATCATCAACAAAAAAGAAAATATGTTTTCTCGGCTTAGAAAAAAATGTGTTTATGGTACAGCACATTGTATTTAAAGTGTCACCAAAAGGCGTCTTAATAGCATCTATCAAGCTTGTGAAAAACATAAATTATATTCCTGAATGTAAAGTTTTAATTGAAAAAAAACATAAACACCATAAGAGTTGATGATAAGGAGTGAATCAATGAAGGGGTAATATGCCAGTTTCGTGATTTTATAAGCAGAAATGTCCAGCGATTGGTCAAGAAATAAATCTAAGCCACTTTTTTCTGTTTAAATTAACATTAAAATATGATGCTCAACACTCTACCTCCGAGGGAGGAATACAGTTTTTCGCCATACTCACAAGACCCCCAGGCTGACCATATATGCAGAAAACATTAAATAAAGAAGATAATTATAGGGTCGAGGAGGGAGAGGGGTACTGGTGCTGGTTTGAGATGATTTTACGTTAACCCTATTCTGCTGAATTGTTTATTTCTATTTATTCATTCATTTAATTCTGGAATTTCTAACACAATTTCCAGCTTTAAATGAACAAAATATTCTCAATATATGGAAAAAAAATATTTCCCACATTTTATCATCTGATTACCTGATACATGTTCCACAAACTATTTTATAAATTTCAGTCAGGGGTTACAGAACGACTATTTGATAATAGGCCCGGGGGGGGGTCTGGAAATTTAAAAAAAAAAACTGGTATTTCGAAATATGCAGGTCGGTTACATACACCAAAGAAACATGGATAGTTGATCTAATGCTGGCTTAATGTTGGCTTACCATTTGCGATGCTGGACCAACATTAAACCAGCATTGGGAGCCCTGCTTTTAGTGACATTTGTTTAAAACTTTCTTTAACCCTAAACTGCCGGTACCGAATCTATTCGCTTTTTAGATTTTTTGTTAGCATATTGCATATCAGCTTTAAAACATGTTGAAGATCAAAGGTGAGATTAATCAGCCAGAAGATAAAAATAGCTGACCTACATTTTGCCAATTCTGAATAATTTTCACTCACTTGAAGTTGTGGATCGCGTCAGCGAGACGCAACTTCAGGTGGGTGAAAATTCCAATTTAATAAGTTGGCAGTTCAAGGGTTAAACCATATATAAATAGGCCAAGCAGCATTTTTTTGAAAAATAGCATTTGTTTAGATGACGTTACTGTGCAGTCAGTTTCACTTATTTCACTACAAAACTGTGGGGAGTTTCCATTTGGAGTACAAAATGAAAATTATATGAACAAACACAGCCCACCAAACTAGCATTTTAGGAATTGTTATTTATAAAACCCAAAATAGACTGACATTACTCAGAGAGGCCAGTGGGGCGTGGGGAAAAATCCGAAAGTCTGGATTTACTTTATTTTGAAAAAAATCCGGAAATTACCGGCATCTCTGATTACTCAATAGAACAGTGTCAAAATACAGATATCTTCTTGACAAACTTTTTCCTAGAACACACAAACAATTTGTTATTACTAACTATATTATCAATAATAGCACAGGAGTGTTAATTACATGGTGACTGAGTGGCAACTTTTCCAGTCAGAATTTTTTTTTAAAAATAGCTGCTATTTTTTTCTTTTAACCAGCTAAATTGAATAATTTTAATTTTCACCCACTTTGAAGTTGTGTCTCACTACCATGACCCACAATTCCAAGTTGATGAAAATTACTGATATTTCTTTAAAGGGACATGCACAGGTCTAAAATCATAAAAAAATTGGTGATTTTATTTTGGCTTCTTAATATGACCATATGATGTAAACATGTCCATAGACTAGAACGGCACATTTTTTTTCATTTTTGTGCTGCGCACTTATCAGTTAGGCTAGATATAGAGACAAAATTCTCGTATTTCTTATTTTTGACATGGTTGTCAATAATTAGAAATCAGGAATTTCGTCTCTATATCTAGCCTAAATGGTGAATGCGCAGCACAAAAATTTAAAAACTTATGCAGTTCTGTTTACATCATATGGTCACATTAAGAAGCCAAAATAAAATCACCAATTTTTTTATAATTTTAGACCTGGGCATGTCCCTTCAATTGGAGACCAAACATTTACAATTCTTGATGTTTATAAATACATATAACAGTGATTTAATCGGCTAATAAAAAGGATTAAAGTCAGCAGGCAAAGGGTTCACTATGCAGTACAATTTTAAATGGGCTATTGTCACACAAGGTTCACCATTATCCTATATTGAGAAAAAGGCTTGAAAAATGACAAAAAGTCGCTCATTGTTAATTGGTCATTTCTTCATTTATAGCAATGCAAATTTTAAAAATGCTGTGTTCCTTGCTGCTGTGGGCAGTGTGCAATAGAGTAGTGCTCAGCAAGCCTCCGGTGAGGACTGCCTAATTATCAGACAATCACAAACAAATTAGTTTTACGCTATAGAATAGTTTCAACCATTTAATACACTGATAACAATGATAAACATTCATACATAAAATAACATTTGGTAGGATTATTGCATATTTTGCAAACGATTTCAATATCAAAGATCATCACAATAGTCCGACAGTTTACCATTCACACAACAGATTATATCGACACAGATCATTAATAATGTAATATATTTTACAAAGAAAATAAATTTAGCGGCACTTATTATTCATGTACTTCATCACACAAAATCAACAGAAAATTGTCATAAAACTACACAAATAGAGATTAGCATCACTTCAAGTTGTGTCGGTACTCAATAAAAATCTAAATTCGTAAAAGTGAAGGATCACATGTCATTGCTTAGTTATTTTGAATTAAATTATTTAGCCTAAATATTCACCCCCCCCCCCTTAAATTTAACAATGAATGGCTAATCAGGACCTGAAATAAAAATTTCTTAGTTCAATATTTTACTAATATTCAGGCTTCCCCAAACATGAATTGTTGAAATTGATCACTTTTATGATATTCATTAAGGACATTCAGTGAAAGTGAACAAAGTTTTATATCTCCATCCACCAGAAAATGAACGAGAAAATATAGCTACCTACCTGACTGACCCATTTGATTATTGTTAAGCACCTTATTGAAACCTTGTGAAACTAATAAAAATATAAATCAAATTAAATGTATACATATCGAATCAAAATAGGTATATGTATATGCGAAAAAATAAATTGTATAATACTCTTTCTAAAGAGTGGCAGCAATCAAAAAAGTAACCTTAAATAAAAAGACAGCATCCAGTTTGTATGTTGTGATAATTGCACCATTGTATTGTTAAAGACTACTTATACAACAATAATGAGATCATTCTTAGTACATATAATAAGCACTTGAACAACACAAGTGGACAGAATATCAGTCTCACATTTTAGAAGGGACTTGTCTAATTAATACAAATGTATGGAAAATACATTGTTCCCAGACAATCTGCCTGACTGCATGTAAACAAGAGCCGGCAACCATAATCCATGGGCCCCACTCAATCCGTGTGATAGAATTTTTTCAGTGTGCATTCTTCCCTGAACTCCCACATTCTGTTCCACAGTAATGTTCTATCTACAGGTAGTTATCAGACAATGTTGGACCTTTTCTGCGGCGCTGGCCCTACAGTGAGGCAACAATGCGTCAGTGTATTGTGTTTACCGGGTGGTACATGTACCACCAGTCTTAGGCAACATCACCTGGTCCTACTCTTAACGAACGATTCTAGTTCTATTCACTGGAGCCATGATGTTGACTCTAATAATCGGTCCTATATTAGTGACAGTGATATTATATCTTTGTGACTTTCACAAAGCCAAGTAATTAACTAATAAGTTCTGGCTTGCAGTAGCAAGACTTTAGGTGGTGCTGTCAGATGATATCATGCCATTATAGTTTGCTGAATTAAGTGTCATAACTGTATTTTCATAGGAATAGTTGCATTGTCACTCAATTCAGACCTTTTTCAATAAAAAGAACGGCTATCACTGGCATAATGATACTAGAGCCTCACAGCACTGAAGTAGAGCTTGCGTCGACCTTCAGGGTTATTGTTCTACGGACAGCTAAAATGGAGCTGTCTCACAATAATTATTAAACTGCTTAACTGTTTGCTTATTTTAATCAAAAGACCAAGTCATAGACAATGGTGTTTAATTTATTATTTAACTGTTTAAAGTATTAAAACCCAGTGGGGGTTTCTGAATTCTGAACTTTAAAGTCTGAAGTCCAAAGTCTGAACTCTTAAAGTCCGAAGAAATCTGAAGTAGCCTATATTGTCCAAAGTCTGAAATTCAAAGACCGAAGTTCAAAATCCTAAGGACGAGGTCTGTCCGAAGTACATCCAAAGTCTAAAATCCGAACGCTAAGTCTAAAGTTCAAAGTTCAAAGTTCAAATTCTCATTTCTGAAGTTCCAAGTCTGTCCTAAGTCTTAAATCTGAAGTGTGAAATTCAAAGTCAGAAGTCCAAAATCCGAAGTTTGATGGTCGAAGTCTGGCCGAGGTTCAAAGTCTGAAGTAGGAGTCTGACGTCTGAAGTCTGTCCGAAGTTTGTCTGAAGTCTGTCATAAGTCTGAAAACTGTCCGAAGTCTGTCTGAAGTGGTCTGCATGATAGCGATCACCATTGATCAGCAGCTCTCCTGATCCTCATAACATATATTATAATGTATTTCTTGAGCTTATTTGGTTACATATGTATGTTTGTTTTTGTTGTGTGACAAATAAATCGTCCGAGTCTTTGAGTCCGAAGTTTGATGTCTGTACGATGTCTGACAATGAAGGCTACAATCCGACGTCCACTATCCGAAGTCTGAAAACTGATGTCTAAAGTCCACAATCTGAAGTTTGATGTCCAACGTCTGACCGAAAACTGTCTGAATTATGTCCAAAGTCTGAAGTACTACATATGTCTGTTCAAAACCTGGAGTCCAAAGTATGTCCAAAATCTGTATCTGAAACCAAAGTCTGTCAGTTGTCTAAGTCTGAGACCGAAGTCCAGAGTCTAACGCCCAAAATTTGAAGTCGGTTCAAAGTTTTTTGCAATTATTATAACTTTGTCATACAATACCGGTATTATTATTGTGTGTTTGTAGATCAATTATGACAATAGCAGGCAAATTGTATCAATAAGCCTGCATATTCCTATAATTATGTTAGGCCTAGTCAAATTTTTATTTCTCCGTATTTTAATTGAGGTCTACTATATTACAATCTTATCCAAAGATCATATTATCAAAATATATAAATAGGTGAGATAGTATTTCAGAATGATATTATATAGAATAACATTCAATTAACAAACAATGAGCCCTACAAAATGCAAAAACACGTGTAGGTCTACATGTATTTAATATACAAACGATTAGGCCTACCACTAATACAATTTATACTATTTATAATTATATTGATCAGAATTTAATTGGACAGCCCCTCCCCTAATGCAGCAAAATTGTGTCACCGACACCTCCAGGATAACCGGAACCGCTGGCTATGTACCCAACAAACACGATGAAAATTGTTGGAGCTGATAGTTTCTCAATGATGGGCCAACGACGGCGACGCTGGCCTAACAATGAAACAGCATTGGATGAATGTCTTGTGTAAGAGGATGAGGGAAAATTGTATAAAGACATACCGTAAAGGGTGGACAATAACACGCTCTGTTGTATAACGCGCAGAGGGGTAAAATCGACCCTTCAGAGGGTAAAATCATCAGATACCACGCACCGTTCTATACCGCGCAAAAATCTCAGTCATTCACCACCAATGGAAACATCAGTTATGGGGGACGCCGGTCAGTCCTCATTCACCAACATTAAGAGCCCTGGCCATAAAAAGTAAGTAATAGAGATAATAATGCTCAATCACGAAATTAACTAAATTATATATGACTAGAAAATAATATGAATAATTCATGGTTTGAAATTTGCTGGGAATCCTGCTGCTTATGGAGCTTGCTGCCATGACTACAAGGAGAGTGGCTTTGCATGCATTCGACTCAGACTGCCTATACACATGATACACACACACTGCTATAGTGACAATACACATTGCACTGTGGATGACCAACTGTATACAGACAACCTCATGTACTGACAGCCATGTATACTAACCATACACTGAAATAGTATGCCCATATCAGTATATAGCACTGTACATATACTGACAACTCACTCAGGACATGTGCACTAGCGCGATACAGGCTGGCGGGAGGCGATCAGTCAAGCATTAATCAAAATTAACTCAGCCCACTGATAAGATATATTCGTCACATAACGCGCTCTGGTCTATACCGCGCATTAAGAAATAATTCAGAAAAAAGATGCGCGTTATTTTCCACCTTTTACGGTAATTATAACATGACTGTATCTGCATAGATACAGACCCCGGGATACAGATACATGATAATGTACTATGACGCTGGCCAACATTGAAACAGCATTGGTTGAATGCCTTGTGTAGCCTTGTGTTTGCTGGACGGTGTCACTGTGTTGAGGCCTAATGCACGTGCCATGCATACAAGCACTCTGCTTGCTGGTGTTCAATGCCAGCTGTGTACAGCTAATGTCGCGCATACGGGTCACGCATGACGTCACCGAACTGACCTAATTAATCAACAGGACAGGGGAGGACTTGTTGACCTAGTGAACTGTATATACATGTAGTTCCCTGGGTTGACCTGTATGCTGTTTACTGGGCCACGCGTAATCTCTAAAGGCTGACATGGTATGACAGAATAAAACAGGTATTTAACTGTGTTTTTCTGAGCATCTAAATAGAAATCTTAAAATTGAAGCTCGTAGTGCAATGAAGAAAGTTATTTTTAACAGACACAAGATGTTGGATATGTTCTCAGCTCAACGAATTTAACGTCATTGTCGTGGAATAAATCGACACTAAAATACATTAAGCCCAGACAACTGCAACAGTAGAGCTTCGCTCTACAAATAACAATTAAAGTAATTATTGTGAAATTTAAATTGGCTCCAATTATGTGTTAATCACAAAGATATCAAAAGACTCGGTTATCATAGGATCCACAAAATTACAAGATCTTTACACTACCATACACATTTACTGATTTACCCATAGCAGGTTCTACTGTACTTAAATTACTTAAAGACCTTGAGTATATGCAATGCATATTTACATTTTAATACACTTAATTAAATTACTAAGTGATAAATTACCAGGATAAATATAGTATCTATTATAAAGGCTTAGTCACAACAATCTTCATGATGCTATGCTGTAGATCTGGTAATATTCGCGATTTTCGCAAAGTTTGCGAGGACAAATTCGCAAATTCAAGAATCTCGCGAAAATTATTATTATAATAGCGCTACTAAAGAAATATGAAAATTCTAAACTTCGTGAAAAGTCCCAAAATCTGAAATTAGAAAAAATTTGAACACACAGAAATTACCAGATCTACAGTATAGTGAAACATATTATGCTAATTAAAATACTGTAGTATTATGGTCCTATAATTTCACAACATAAACTAAATAATGTATCAGACACCCTGTGCAACAAAAATAATACATGTATTAACGTTGCAGAGTGCAGCCAATATCCTAAGCATATTGTCACTATTGTCAAAAATGCTTAATACATATGTATTATGCATTTCTTCTATCATTGACTTATTATCAATTCTATTGTACTATTCAAAAAGCTGCAGCCTACAGTTATAACTGTAATAAATAGAATCCAGCTGCCATTCATTTTGACAACAAGTTTGTAAGTCAATTGGGAAAATTACAAAACCATGTCAATCATCACTTTTAAATTATCTTTGTTCTTCACTATGGTACATATCACTCAAAACTCTCAACAGAAAAGGCAGAGTTTGTTCTTAACAGTGGAACAAGCAAAAACTTCATGAAGCCCATGGCAAACCACCAATTCATTCCAGTCGTTTATTTTCTATAATCTTCGTACCACAACTGGGCCCATATATAAATTGTATCTGAAGTGGAACACGGGCACAACACATCTGTCCTGCTGGATTTATTATTTTAAAATTTTTTTATTTCACACTAGAAATTGTTTGAATGAATAAAAGATTCCATTGAAAGGATTCAGGACTGGAACAGTGAATTGTGTGATTTAGACTTTAAGTTGCCCACATATTTTCATCGAGGTAACCAAACCTATTGTCTCATATACATATAAGTCATTGTACCGAACTTTCTGGGCAGAAATAAAAAGTACAGCTAGTCTACTATGGAAAGATTGATAAGTTTGGTTTATTGCTTTTGTTTTTCTTGTGATTTGAGTGAGTCTGTATTTATTTGGTCCGTTATGTTCTCCTCGTCTGACGGCTCAGTAGAACCCTGCCTCTCTCGCTGGCGCTCCTCTTTCTCCTCCTCTTCTATCACCTGCTCTTTCTGCACTAATTCTATAATCTCTGACATTTTGCTGGAGGTCACCTTCACGTTTTCTGACCCTAGCAGTTCTATCACCTGAAAGAATCGGGTAAAATCTCTGGTATGGTTACATTATATACGAGAATAAAATATCTACTACAATAAACTAGAAATAACTGTTTACGTAGTAAACACCCAAGAACGTTCTCCCTCAAACTTTTCAAATAAAAGTTCTCAATTAATTGCAATGTTAGGTACATGTAATCATCATTTTATACATGTATGTATCAAGTTATATTATCAGGCAGAATCTATACAGAAAAAAGTTACTAATTGAGTATATCAGGTCGGCAGCTTTGAAAAATATTTTGATATCAAGGTCCTAATTTGTCGAATCGAAAAATGAAGGCCACCATGACTCGAATATATTTCTGAAAAATCGATGCAGCCTAGGGATTAATACCAGGTAGTATACATTATGTTGAACACCGAGTGATTTGAAGAAGCGGTTTTGTAGATACCAGTGTGACAAGGTCTTAACCCTTTCAGTGGGAGGACCGACTTCAGACGTCAGATTCTGACGTCTAAAAGTTGATCTCTGTGCGACTGAAAAAGTAAAATATTTATAATAGCCTAAAACTCATAAAATAGATATTCAAATGAAGGGGAAAGAGCTGAACAAGACATTTATAATAATTTCAAATTGAAAAAAAACCTTTTGTATTTAAATAGCTCTTTAAGGGTTAATTTGAAGAAAAAAGACCACAGATGGCTACCATGACCCAGATATTTTTCTGAATTTTCTGAAAAAATAATGCAGCTTATGAATTAATGCCACCGTATACATGTATTGCCAGTTGGAAACCGTATCCTGGTTAAAAACTGCACTTCACACTTCGAAAAAATCTCCCAGCATTTGTTTCAATGGTTTTGAATTTCAGAAAAACTCGGTTACAAACCGCACACCCACTTTACCATATTAAGAAGGGCCGCTGTAAATTCTTGTCAGGAACTTGCATGGTTTAGCGAGAGACAAGTGTTATTGTACTCCAGCGGAATTGCATCTTTATCGCAGTCAACGCCATGTGAAAAACTATGAATTTGTCATACAATATATTCGCTATATTACTCTATGTTTTCCGATAAATTATGACAATATTATATTGTAGTGATAAGCCCACGTGATATATTGCCCACAATATTATCCATGGGGCCACAAGGGTTGCCAATCACGATGAGAGGTTAATCTCACTACAATTAACAGTTTGCGTTTGTTTCACAGGACTGCAGGCCTAATACAGGGTTTGACACAAACTTTTTTGAGCAGTGGTCCACAGGACCACCAGCTCAGAGAATCTGGTGGTCCTACAATTTTTCTGGTGGTCCTGAGAATAAAGTCTCGGCACACAAATTCATACGCGTATATCATTTAAAAGTGAGTGAGTTAAAAAAAAATTTATATGGCGATTTATAGCAAGCTTGATTTTAATATTACATTCTTATCATTTTGATACCAATTGATCTAGATTTGGTAACCATTTCTTGCTTTAAAAACATTGAAATCGGGAAATATAGGCCCAAGTATAAAATGTAGTCCCTATGCTGGTAGTAGCAAGGCATATGATTGACTAAGTCTGTCAGCCCCCCCCCCCTCCTCCAGCCTGATACTCCACATAGGATGTGCTGCTGGAGTAGGCTAAAGCGTTTTGGCAACGCTCAGGGAAGGTACTAGGACCTTATATTCGAATGTGAAATAAAAAAAGCCTGATGTTTTTAAAGCACCCTTTTTTATTTTTCATATAGAGTAGGCCCTATGTCCTGATGATTACAAAATATATATGTTTATATAGGGGGGGGGGCTATATTTTTTCATTTAAAGATTGCTGGATCGAGGGGTATTATGTCTGGTGAGACAATAAACAAGCAAAGTTCAAGGTTGATGGTAGACGGGGCTTTTGTTGCCAGAGGGTGAGCTGGATGTTGTTATAGACTCCAGAAATTCAAACGAAATGGCCGCCGTTTGTACTGTTCATACCAGCTTGATTTGAATTTTCAATTGTTTATCTTTTCCTAACTTCACCTTAAAAACCTATTAAAAGTGGCGGGCAGACACTTTTTCGGCGTCAGACAGTCAGATGAG
Organism: Flabesymbios commensalis; assembly: GCA_964017125.1. Taxonomy (NCBI): domain Eukaryota; kingdom Metazoa; phylum Annelida; class Polychaeta; order Terebellida; family Flabelligeridae; genus Flabesymbios; species Flabesymbios commensalis. The sequence continues at coordinate 65,371,876 of OZ024912.1, forward strand.
GGCAGGCAAACAACAAACTAGTGCCTCGCGTGTTTTTTCAATAGGCAGCTGGTCAGCCGGGCTGCATGGGCTGTGACCGGCGACCTATGGCTATGTGTAACACATTGTGGAGGTTGCCGTGTCATCCTCTCCGAGGCCGTGGATGGATGTATTTGCTTTACCCGAAAAATCCAACATGGCGGTGACTGAGAGCGATCCCGATGCCAAGTTCCGAAAAATGTCCATAACTTTTTATTAATAATGACTGTGCGACATCTGACTCTGAGCTGAGCATGCAGGCATGGAACTGAAATGTTACTGATTCTAAAAAAACTATTTTTGACCTGATTACTCCCCGATATTTTCCGATATGACAGTCCAAAGAAATGTTCCACGATTTTGTATGCGGTCAATCTGTGGCTGAAACCTGTTTCAGCCACTGGGGCTAATAGTGGAGGGTGGCGTTTGCTAACTACGTCAGCTGGGTTGATGTTCGATCTCGGCCTCAATAATTCATATCCCGCATGATTATAAACGCATCTTTAGTTTCGTAAAAAGGGCGAGAGCGGATGGTCAATCTCGATCTCAATAGTTCATGCCCAGCATGATTATTAACACTTGTTTTGTTCCGTGAAAAGGGGCGAGAGCGGTACCGTGTTTATTGTATTATCGGCCGCGAGTGGCGACAATTGCTTCGATTTTTTGGCCATGTTACGATTTTGCTTAGAGCTGAAAATTTCGGTGGTCCATCGGACCACTGGGTTTGAATGTTCTGGTGGTCCGACATGATTTCTGGGGGTCTCGGACCACCGGACCACCGTCAGTGTCGAACGCTGTAATAGGCCTACTGCATAAACTCACCCTTAGAGCATCATTAATATCAATCTGTCCATCCTGATCCGTGTCCAGGACTTCTACTATCCGCTGTAGACGAGTCTCGTCAGGGAGCTTCTGAAGTCGTCTCATAGATTCCAGCAGCTCATTAAGCCCAATCACGTCAGCCCTGTTTAATGATTTTACGCCATGTGGTAAATAACAATTATTATGTATTAAATTTTTAAAAGTTCCCTTGATATTAAAGTTATATGTATTTGTCACTTTACAGATGGTAGATATGACCATTTATTGGGGTTTAATGTCAAGGAGACCATTCTATTAGTAGAAGTAATACCAGCATATACAGTGTGATAGCAACAGGACACTGAAAATATTATACCAGCCCTCATTAGGAATTAACAAATGAATCTCATTCATGAATAATTGTCTTTTTTACCTGCAAATGTGTACGTGTAAATCAGTCTTTCCCTTTTACATTATTACATGTACATTATTTGTATTTGGTCTTGTTTCATCTTGACATTTTTAACCTGGCTTTCCTTCATGTGCATAAAAACAATATAGACACACTAACTAACAGTGCATGGTGTCGGATGATTACCATTATAGCAACACCTTGTTTTGAGATGAGATACTATACACCGCCGTGAGATATATGATACATCATTAAGATTTGCAGGAGAAACCCTTTTGTTTGCACAGCGTCAAATATTCAATTTCTAAAAATCATTAGACCATTTCTTGTGTTTAATCATTTACAATGGTGGTCATTTAAAAAATACATCGTTAAAATGGGATAAAAAAACGTTTCTGAATGAAAAATGACAAACGACCATCGGTATTCCACCTAGTCCCCCTTGCCCAATATATAACCTGCACTTTATTGCTACTGCCATCCAGTGATTCTGAAAAATAGCCTCCTCAAAGTGAAGTAAAATTAGATAAAGCTGCGTTCTCATTAAATATTGGCAGCGTCTATTCAAACAAATTACATCATAATAACTAAGAAGCTGCAGAGGCTACTTCAATCATTTTTGATAAAAGAAATATTGAAAAAATGCCTCCACAACTAATTTTTTCAAGATACCTGTAGTTACTATCAGGTCAGTCAAAAAATTAAAGCGACTCAGTCAGGCCAAAAATCATCATTTTTATCCTGGCGCTTAATAACGTCCATAATATGTGAACATGTCCATAGACTAGAATTGCGTAAGTTTTTTTAAATTTTGGGTTGCTGTGGCAAGGTAGCAAGTGTACCGAAAACCCCGATGATCAGTTATTTTTGTATGTATTTCATATTTTGGTAATGCATGTCTAAAATTAAATCTCCTCCTTATTTCTCTTTTAATTGGTGAATGTGAAACACAAAATTTAAAAAATTTACGCAATTACAGTCTTTGAATATGTTGCATGTTATGGACATATCGAGGAGCCAAAATAAAAATTATGATTTTGGTCTGATTGTTTCGCTTTAATCAGATCATGAGAAAGACCTAGTGAACAACCATGTCAAATATGAATGTGATCCAACCAATGATCCCCAAGATATCGCATTCACAAGCTTTTTTGACTGCCATCTTGGTGAAGATACATATTTTAATGGCTGTAAATACCATTTATCAGAAATCTGTCCCATGTTACATGCAGTGGCATGCACAGTGAGGGAGGGGGGGAAGGGTGGTCAGAGTGCACATTTTTACAATTTTCCAGGGATTTCCATGGGCAAACCCCCGGACCCTCATATTTCACAAAATTTTACCTCTTGACCCCCCCATCCCCCTCTTGAAGTAAAGCCGAGCACGCCCCTGACATGGAAATGTTACAAAAATCTATCATGTGACAAGGGCGATGAAATGCTATTTGTGATATTTATAAATATAACATAACAGTTTACTTTTCTTCAGATATCTGATCCAAAACCTGTTGTCTGAGCCCTGCATCATCCTTCAGTTTCTGGCTGCGTCTAATTCTCACTTCCTTTACTTCTATCTCTTCAAGAAGTGCATCCTGTAGAATATATAAAATATATTTTAGGTCCTAAATCTCATACATTTTTCTAATGATTCGAATGTGTTAGATAATGGTTGTTTTCCACCAACAGTGCAAAATTGTATTATATATACATGTACTGGTGTATTGCAGCTATGTAAAATACACAGATTAGCTCGGTGTTCTATAAAGTGTGTGGAATCAACCGTGACAAGTGATCAGTACATGTATTGTTCAGCTTATTTTGGAGTCAGTTATCCCCACCACCTCCAATCTGATCTGACGTTGTTTCACAAGCACACCTCCACCCTCAAAACAACGACGTGTTTAAACACTGTACATGACACAGCCGCGTACACACAGCGTCACTCTGCTCGCGAGTCATGTATTCACTGCTTCAACTAATTTTATTTCTACTGTTAATATATGACAAATTCAACCAATTCATATTTTGGTCATTTACAAATAATAATTAATATAGCTTCTTAACTCTGCTATTTGTTATACTACAAGCTATTATAGTGTACCGTGTCAGCTATTTATATTACCACATCCTGTGAATCTCCTGTCATATCGACCTAGTACTTAGTACTAGATAAAATCAGGCCATTTCGTATCACATGTACACGATAGGCTTGAAAAACAAATCGTACTTATGGACCCCTCCGATCGTGTTATAATGAATAACTACTGTATAACCATTAGAGTTCATGTCAATGTCACAAAAAATACCGTAACTATTAGATGAATAGTGTGATACAAATTGATTCAACTTTAATCAGGTCAGGATGTCAATTAGCATATTTGTGGTTTGCAGTAGAATAGATTTCAATCTTAACTCTTAGAGAGCCAAAAAAATTGTACTTACTTGAAGTTGTGTCTCGATACCGCGACCCACAACTTCAAGTGGTTAAAAATTATTATGTACAATTTTAATCAAACATGTGTAAATTTGCTTTTGAAAGACAAATATAAAGGCTAAAATGGCTATGAACATGATTAACAGGGTTAATAATTCAGGATTCTGACCGATGGTAAGTCTAACTACCTTCTCCTTATTAACATTGTCCATCACACCATCAAGTTGTTTGATGATCCTGTTGACCTTCTTGCTTAGGCGTTTCGCTGCTTTACTCTCCTGTATATCTTCCACATGACCTCCTGTTGCCACAATCACTTCTTTCAGATCTTCTAGATTCTAAACATATTAAATTTCAAATCTGTATACATGCATATTTTTAATACAATCAAATATTTATAAATATAATCATATTCTTTATTTTTAAAGTGCTGCATTGTTATTGACAGTTTTTATTCATTTGAACCTGGAACTGCTGACACAAATTCCAACTTCAAATACAGTAGAACCTCCTATGAGGATGGGCAGCCATCGTTTTGAGTGACCATCCTCCTAGGACCACTTCTGAATTCGTCATTGCTTTCTGTATACAAATGAACCTGCTATGTGCAGCCACTTATATCTTAGACTTGCCACCTTTCTAGTGCTTAAGGGTGCGTGCTTACAGCAGGTTATAATGTAATTGTAAAATACTGAAGTATTAGATCAGTGTTAATTTACATTTACTTTTTATTTGAAATGTACCCCTGCATATCTCATATCTTTGGTTTATATTATTTTTCATTGTAAATATTTAAAGGGACATGCCCAGGTCAAAAATCATCAAAAAATCTGTGATTTTATTTTAGCTTAATAATATCACCATATGATGTAAACATGCTCATAGACTAGAACTGCAAAAGTTTTTTTGATTTTTGTGCTGCGCATTCACCAGTTAGGCTATATATAGAAACAAAATTCCTGATTTCTAATTATTGACAACCATGTCAAAAATAAGAAATACGGGAATTGCGTCTCTATATCTAGCCTAACTGGTGAATGGGCTGCAGAAAATTTTAAAAACTTTTGCAGTTCTAGTCTATGGACATGTTTACATCATATGGTCTTATTATTAAAATAAAATATAATCACCGATTTTTTGATGATTTTAGACCTGGGCATGTCCCTTTAATCTGCACTATGATGGATAATTTAGGCCTTAACCCTTTCAGCGCAGGGAGTGTCTTCATACATCAAAATCTGAAGTCTGTGGACGTCAAAAGACGGTTCCCACACTGAAAGAATGAAAAGATTTCTAATGGCCAAAAACTCATAACATAGGTATTTAAATGAATCAGAAAGAGCTAGCAAAGACATTTATGATGATTTTAAATTGAAAAAAACTCTTTGGTCTCCATGATTTATATAAAATCAATTCAACGTTGTGAGGGTTAAAATAATTACAAATTAGCCAGTTGTCATTCAAGTTGATGCATTAAATACTAACGCTTCACATGGCAAGTATATAAATTTCACCCACTTTGTTATATCTTGCTACCGCAGCACACAACTTCAAATTGGAGAAATATCCCTCATATTTGTTTAATTTCAGAGCAAACATTATATTTGCAAATCTTGATGTTTAAAACACATTTCATTCTAAATAACTGGGATTTTACCTGCTAGTAAAACAGATTAAAATCAATTATAATCATGCTTAGCGCAGGGCTAATATGATATATGATAATATGATATCATTTGGGAAATTATACCTCTTGATATTCCTCAACATCCTGTTTTAGAGTCTCAAGTTCCAGCTGTTGTCGTTGTTTCTCAGATCGTTCATCTGCCACCTTTTCCAAGACTTCTTCAAGCTCTTCTAACTCTTTACTAGATATCTCTTCTTCTTGTTCTGCTTCCTGGGCAGCTTTCTTCTCTTCTGTTGTCCCCACAAGCTCTTCTGCTTTGTCGATTAAAACTGTTGGATAATAAAACAGACAAATGTAGCTAATCTACAATTATGTTGCAGGTACCTTAACAGTCTTCAATTAAGATTAAACATTTGTATATAAAAGTTATCAGATTCAACTTACTAAATTACCAAAAATAGTAATATTTAATCAATTATAATTAATCATTAGTAATTGTTGATTATCATTGCATAAGTAGTCAACAAAGATATCAATCAATTGAAGGGAATGCAATTTGTCGAAATCAATAAAGGATTTAAGGACCCAGCCTATATCTTCTTATTATCATTCACATCAAGTCAAATTTTCAGTAACTTGAAATTCCGTCTCGCTACCGCGATACACAACTTCAAGTGGCTGAAAATGTATGTTATTTGGGAAATATAAGTCCCAATATATATGGTGTTTCAAGATTGAAAGCATATTTTAATTTAACAGCTCGTTACCAGGGGTTATACAGGTGCTAATATAAACACAGAATATCTATTGTAGTCGACATCAGTGCTCTAAGGGTTAACACCCGAAAATGAATGACAATCACTTGATTTTATAATATAAAAAAATATAATACATGTATATCAAATGAAAGCTGAGAGCCTCCTTATTTTGATGGATTGTATCTTGAATTATTAACCCTTTCAGCGAGGGTATGGTCTTTAGATATCAGATTCTGACGTCTCAAGATGTTACCCCCACTGAAAGAACTTTAAAAAATAAAAAAATAAGTATTACAATGAAACGGAAAGAGCTCTCTCTCAGGGAATCATGCTGTAGAAACTGTTTTTTCACATACAAATGGTTAAGATGATACCTCAGAAGATTTCTCTCAGTACTGACTGGATCTCGTCTGCTAAATAAGATGGCTACACTGACAAACGGATGAGTCTAAAATATTCAATGAAAATTGCTTTCAAAAAGGATGTTACATTGTCATTTAGCTGCTAAGATTTTATAAATATTGTTCTTTGAATGACGCTGATAATAATGGTATATGTTATACATGTATAAGTGATGATTTTTTGGTCATTCTAGTGTCCACACCTCCTAATTAGTTAATAAACACAACTACTCGGCGAATTTGATGTGTCCGATAATCTGTTAAAATTGATGATATGTCGTTTGACACACCAGTTATGATGATCAGTTATGAACAAGAGCGCTGATGCTAACGATATCCCCAGCAGTTGATTAAAGTCCATAATGGCCTCAAAGACAAAGGTTAAAAATAACGTCAAAGGTCATAACCCCAAAAAGGTATATCTACACAACCAAAGAGATGTGTGTGTGCAATTATGAAAACAATCAAGCAAACACTTTCTGAGATATCGACCTGAAACTAAACTTATCATCTGCCATCAATTAAAATCAATAAAAGCCTCAAAAGCGGAGGTCAAAAATTAGGTCAAAGGTCATAACCCCCAAAAAGCCCATCTACACCACCTAAAGGATGTGTGTAGGTCTATACAATATGGAAACAATCCGGCTAAAAAGTTTCAGAAAAAATATCCGGAAACGGAACCAATCCTGGCGCCATTAATTAAAGTCAATAATGGCCTCAAAATCGAAAGTAAAAAATTAGGGCAAAGGTCATAACCCCCAACAGGTGCCTATATTCTTAGCACAATGGTTGGAGTGTAGGTATGGCTGGTGTTGATAACCTACTTGACAAAGGAATGTTGGTGTTTTCAATTTACCCTGTCACAAACATACTTACAGCAATTTCTCCCAACCGATTAACTGTGATCATCATTGTAACCAATCATCAATAATGAAATTTCAACCAATTCCCATCACTAGTTGTGGGTACGTAAAACCAAAGCCTGCACATTCTTACCTTCTTCTACAGGAATGTTTTGCTCCATAGCAATGTCTGTTGCAGATGTAACTTTATCAGGGGAAGGTGCTGAATCCATGATGGAGGGCTCAACTGGCTGGGCTCCTAGGGCAGCCTGAAATGCAAATAAATTAAGTACTACAACTATAGATCTTGCCAATCATCAGAGACACTTTAAATAATGGTCAGCATATTAGAAAAATAATTTTTTTTAGAAAATAATAAAAAGATTTACACATTTACCCACAGTGGAATGCAGTCATTCCTTAAAATTTGTATTTTACATTAAACAAACAAATTTGTCTGCTCAATCAAAGGGTTTTCTTCAATTTGTGATCATCATAAATGTCTTATTCATTAGAATACCTGTCATAGGTCTACGAGCATTAAAAATGTTTAATTCATTAGACGACAGATTCTGCCGTATAAAGACGGTCCCCACACTAAAAGGGTTAACTAACCTTCTTTAGATGAGAAAAAAGCCAAAATCTAATGAGAGATGGTGGAAAAAAAAACATTTAAAAAAAACTTTGGACATATGTCTGCAAAAATTAATGAAGGCTATGAAAAAAACAAGACCACAGAAATCCAAGCGCTTCAGCCCCGAATTAGCATTTGATTCTCAAGACAATTAGGCCCAAAAAGCAAAGTCTAGAAGTAAGATTCAGAACTAGACAGTCAGTCAGAGACTGTATATCGGTTTACATGATATCAGGCTTTTTGAGGTGAATGATGGGCAATAGTCGGCCATTTCGAATTCTATCAAGTTAACAAATATCAGGGTGGATCCTCCCCTGAAACCTCACTTTTTTATATATTAATGGTCTGGCCATCAAGCTCGGTTTACTAAATATCGGGCATGTGCAAGTCAAGAATGGGCGATAGGCGGCCATTTAAAATTTGATCAAGTCGAAGTTCTTCAGGGTGCATGCTCCCCTGAAAACTCACATTTCATAGTAGTAGTGGTCTAGCTATCTTGAGCAGTTTTCATGATATTCTTGAAAATATTTAAATTGGATATACTAATGTTACAAGACTACATAAGTCCAGGAGCTCCCGCTCCGAATTAGAATTTGACTTAAGCAATTTTGTGTAGGGTTATTAATGTAGTCCTAGGCTAGGTCAAAAATCAAGACGCAAGACAACTAAGTCTAAGAAGCTCAGTCTAAGAGTAAGATAAGAACTAGACAGTCTGTCAGAGATTGCAAACCTCCATTGAAATTAATGATCCTAATCAGTATCCCAGTAATGGTCTACCTAACTGGCACGGTTTACCTGATATCAGGCCAATCGAGGTAACTAATAGCTGATTTTCGGTCATTTTGAATTCGATATAAACTAGTTTGGACTAACATCTAACACAGTGCAAAATATTGGGCATGTGAAAGTAAATAATGGCCGATAGGGGGCCATTTTAAATTTGATCAAGTCAGAATTTTTCAAGATGCATCCTCAGCGGAAATCTCACATTTCATTCTATAGTAATCGTCTAGTTATCTAGCAAGGTTTACCAAATATCAGCCATGTGAAAGTGAATAATGGCCTAAAGGCGGCCATTTTGAATTTAATCAAGTCGAAATTTTCCAAGGTGCATCCTCAGCTGAAATCTCACATTTCATTCTATAGTAATGGTCTAGCCATCTAGCACGGTTTACCAAATATCGCCCATGTGAAAGTGAATAATGGCCGATAGGAGGCCATTTTGAATTTGATCAAGTCGAAATTTTTCAAGATGCATCCTCTCCTGAAATCTTACATTTTGTTTTATAGTAAATTAATGGTCTAGCCATCTAGTACGGTTACCAAATAACGGCTATGTGAAAGTGAATAATGGCCAATAGGCGGCCATTTTGAATTTGATCTAGTCAATTTTTTCAAGATGCATCCTCTCCTGTAATCTCACATTTTGTTTTATAGTAATGGTCCAGCTATCTAACACGGTTTACCAAATATCAGCAATGTGAAAGTAAATAGTGGCCGATAGGCAGCCATGTTGAATTCGATTGAGTCGAAAGTTTTTAAAAGGCATCCTCTCCCGAAACGTCACATTTTGTTTCATAGTAATGGTCTCGCTATCTAGCACGGTTTACCTGATATCAGGCCTATCGAGGTAAATAATGCTGATTGTCGGCCATTTTGAATTCGTAAGTTAAAAAATTTCAGGGTGCATCCTCCCCCGAAAACTCACACTTTGTTTTATAGTAATCAGGTAATGGTCTAGCCATCTAGCACGGTTTACCAAATATCAGCCATGTGAAAATGAAGAATGGCCGAAAAGGCGGCCATTTTGAATTTGATCAAGTCAAATTTTTTCAAGATGCATCCTCATCTGAAATCTCACATTTCGTTTTATAGTAATGGTCTAGCCATCTAGCACGGTTGATCAAATATCAGCCATGTGAAAGTGAATAATGGCCGATAAGCGGCCATTTTGAATTTTATTGAGTCGAATTTTTTCAAGATGCATCCTCTCCTGAAATCACACATTTTGTTTTATAGTAATGGTCTAGCCATCTAGCACGGTTTACCAAATAACGGCCATGTGAAAGTGAATAAAGGCCGATTGGCAGCCATTTTGAACTTGGACAAGTTGAATTTTTTCAAAATGCATCCTCTCCTGAAACCTTACAATTTGTTTTATGGTAATGGTGTAGATATCTTGAGCGGTTTTCATGATATTCCACAATATCAGGCCTGTCAAGGTGAATAATGGCTGATAGGCGGCCATTTTGAATTCTATCAACTTGAAATTTTTCAAGATGCATCCTCTCCTGAAACCTTACAATTTATTTGATATTAATGGTGTTGCTATCTTGAGCGGTTTTCATGATATTCCGCAACATGAGGCCTGTCGAGGTGAATAATGGCCGATAGGCAGCCATTTTTAATTTTATCGACTTGAAATTTTTCAAGATGCATCCTCTCCTGAAACCTCACAATTTGTTTTATAGTAATGGTGTAGCTATCTTGAGCGGTTTTCATGATATTCCGCAAAAAATCTTTCAGTCGAATTTACCGATGTTATAAATTAGGTCAAAGTGCAGGGTCAACTTCAAGGTCAAGGTCCAAAAACCTGAAAAGGCACAACTAGGGACCTTAGAGAACATGCATGTGCAATATGACTGTCATCGGCATATTACTTTTCGAGATCTGCTCCGGAAACGAAGTGCGCGTCAAAACGTCTAAATAGGTCATAATTCTGAACCAAAAGTAGGTCAAAGTTCAAATACCCCAAAAGGCACAACTAGACCCCCTAGGGGTGGTGTGTAAAATTTGAAGACAATCGGAATCAAAAGTACTTTCAGAGATATGCTCCGGAAACGAATTGTTTACGGACGGCCCAACGCCGTAACATCATCATTTTCTCCTCTGCGACCTTGCGTATTGAATTCAGATTAAAAATATTTTAACCTGTCCATTATCCACCTGGAAGTAACCCACATACCAAAAATTGTTATCCTAGCTTATTTTCTTACAAAGTTATAGGCAAAAGAAAAGGCAAAAAAAATAGGCCGGAGATTTGCTCCTGGAAAGAAGTGCATGTCAAAACATCCAAATAGGTCATAGGTCATACACCAAAAGGCACAACTAGACCACCTAGAGGTGTTGTGTGAAAATTTGAAAACAATCTGACAAGTAGATTCTGAGATATGCTCTGGAAACTAAATATTGATGGATGGCCCCATAGCCCAACACCGTAACATCATTCAATCTCTTCTCATCTGAGACCTTGCATATTGAATCAGAATAAAAAATATTTTACCCTGTCCATTATCCACCTTGAAGTCACCCACATACCATACCAAATATTGTCATCCTATATTATTTCCGTCAAAAGTTATATGCAAAAGAAGAGATAAAAGACCGGACAGAGCCCGATTCTATAGCTCTCACTGTCAGTGATGGCGGGAGCTGAAAACATAGTTAGATCAATTTACTTTATTTCTCCTAAGCATATTTCTCAATCCTCCTAATGAAAAATTATGTGGCTGTTTTTGGTAATGCACGAGGGCTGTGTTTATACGTCAGAATCATGTCAGATTCTGACGTATAAAGACTGTCCTCACACAGAAAAAAATGAAAATATTCATAACATAGGTATTCAAATTAATTAAAGAGCTGACTAAGACATTTATAATGATTTTAAATTGAAAAAACCCCTTTGTTCTTTAAGGGGTTTAAGGGTTATTCTAATGTGTATGCTAGAACAGAGAAAAAAAAAACAAGTGTAGCCTAAGGGGAACATCATGGAGGCTGATCTCAACAGATAAAATTGGGTAGTTTTGTACTAATTGTCATTCAATTATCCTGATTTACAAATGGCTAATGATAAACCCTTATCATACTGATCACAACTATTGTCGTTTTTGATCTGTTTTCTCAGTCGACCACATACATTTAACCTAATTGGGAATGAAATGTGTCTCTAAACGTCAAGATTTGCAAAGATTTGTGCTAAAATTAAACAAATATGATTCATTTTCACCCACTTGAAGTTGTGAGTCGCGGTAGCGAGACACAACTTCAGGTGGGTTAAAATTTAAATTATTTTATTTGGCAGGATAAGAGTTAAAGCCATTTGATATTTTTCATTATTTTAACAAAAACTTCATCATTGTAGAAGAAGTTTTAAATGATCAATAAATATACAGATTTATATGATACTGTAAACACCTTTCAAAATTTCAATATTTTTTAATCTGATTTTAAATGTAGAGGGAAAGCATATTTAATTATTATAAATGTTCTTAAAAGTTCACTCATTAACATAGATATATAGAAGTTGTCCTGATTAATACCCTTAGAATGAAATATATAATTTTATTTTTTAAATGAGGATGACTGTATGATACATGTATGCCACTTCACTTTAAGGTGACCATTATGTTACAATTGAAAATTATTTTCAGTAAAAACCAGAGTATCAATGACACAAAGGTTCATCCCTAATTAGGGCAAGTTGATGAAAAATTTGATTTTTTGAAATCCGTGAGGCAGTTCTATGCACATGCATGAGCTCTTTCAAATAAACTAAAGAAAATTAAAATCGAATAAGAACTGAGAGAGGAGAAGCATTTATTGTGAATTGTGGACAGAGTGCCCTGATTGGGTCTTAATCAGGTCATAAGTTAATATTAAAATTTTTCAAATCCGCAAGGAAGTTTAATGCACAGGCACAAGCTCTTTCAAACAAACCAAACAGTATTGAAATCGGATAAGAATTGAGGGAGGAGAAGCATTTCTTGTGAATGGTGGACAGAGTGTCCTAATTAGGTCTTGATTAGGTCATTAGGTAATTAATAATTAAAATTTATCAAATCCGTCAGGACGTTTATTGCACAGGCACAAATTCTTTCAAACACACCAATCAGAATTGAAATTGGATAAGAATTGAGGGAGGAGAAGTATTTCTTGGGAATTGTGGACAGACGACAGATAACAGACGACAGGTCTACGCAACACGATGGCATAAGCTCATCTAGGCCTAAAGGCCGGATGATCTAAAAACTATTCTTTTACAATATAATTTGTTGGCATATCCCAGCTACCTGAGCTTCCTCCTCAGCTTTTCTAGCTGTCTCCTCTTTTCTTGCCTCTTCTTCTTCAAGACGCAAAGCTTCTTCCTCTTGTTTTGTGGCTTCTAGCTTCATCTTATTATCAACTCGCTCTGCAGAAACTTCTGAGATCTTTACCTTGGCCTCTTCAGCCTAAAATATCCATTCCAAAGGCTCTCAATGAATTGTGATAAACATTAGCCTGATTAAAAAACGAATCACCACTTTAAAGCTATATAAATCTACATCTTTTATTCATTTTTATTATTTTTATAATGCAATTATTTAAAGATACAGCGATAACATAACATCTGTTTTGTATTTCCTGCTTAAAACTTTGAGAAATTCTATATAGCTAGATAGCTTTTTAACTTTTTGTTATTTATGTCAAGTTAATACAGAGAGGAGCAGGCACCAGGTTCTGAAGAGTGTATAAGTGTGTTGTATGCATAAAGTATACAGAGAAAATATCATATTACATTATTCAGACTTACCATAGCTTCAGGTAATTGGGAAATGGCAGCCTTCAGTTGCACTTCTGCTGGTAATGATTCAGGCAGGAACAGTGTGCGAGACAGTAATAGAAGTGATGTCGGAATCTGTTCTTTTAAATGTAATTCAAGCCACTGTTCCAATTGGGATTTAAGTCGTGCTTCAGGAACTCCGAGAGCACGCATTCCCCGAGACCTACAAGCGTCCTGTAACTCTACTGCAGACAATGCATCAATACCTTCTTTTTGAATCATCTACAAAAAGCATTCAAATAAATCAAATCAAAACAGACGAATAAACGTCTACAAGAGATTTGATATCATGATGCATCTGGATGAATCTACATTATTACCTTATCATCAGCTTCAAGCTGTCGCATCTTAACATGCAGTTGGAAGCGAAGAAGATAGCTGCTACCCATCGGTGGCAAATCTAAAAGCTTACAAAGTGCCCTTAATTGACCATACTCCAGGTTATCCAGAGTAATCTCATCTTCAAAGAGCTTACTGTATTTAACAATCTCCTCAGTTGTAGTTTCCTGACCAGATGTACGGATCTGCAAAAACAACATTCTGCTTATACAATTTGTTTACATTTTGCAAATTTATGTTTATACCAATATTTCACATTTGCACAACCAATCTTACAATTATATTTGAAGTGATCACTTTTTGCAATCATTTAGGATGAGCATTGTGTGTAGAAAAGAACAACAAGGATCAATAAAATACAAACAATAAATCGTCGGTCACAGGCGAAACAATCCTAGCAGAGCTCCAAAATGGTAGTTTTCAGTAAATTGCTTTTGAAGTTTCAAACAATGCTGATAAATCGATACTTCTACATGAAAAAGTGAAATTTGGCACATAATACAACTTGTTCTGTGCCAAATTTATTTTTTTTATGTTGAAGTTTAGATTTATCATCATTGGTTATAACTTCAAAAGCATTTTGAAGTTAGGATTGTTTTCCATGTTACCGACGAAATCTATAATAGCGTGATGCACATGGTTGCGACCCAGTAAATATACCTAGTCAGCAAAAAAAAAAAGAGATAAGATATAAAGAGATATACAAGATAAATAAGGAAGCACATAGATGGACGGCCAATATTTAGTAAGTCATTCTAAAAAGGGATCGTGTTTTTGTTACAAGCAGGTGCCCATCATAGAATACTCTCTGACACATGTATGGGGTTACCACTGGAATATTAAACTTTTTCATAATATATCGGGATGTTTGTAATTTTTTTCAATTTTTATGGGTCTTTACTCTAAGCTCCCTTGCATCTACAATTTATTTATCTGGAAAGAGCTTGAAATTTTCGTAATTTTAAACGTGAAAATAGGCTAGATATTGGACAATGGAAAAAGAAATACTTGGAAAAAATAGTGTAAAAAATGAACAATTTTCCTTATATGATGAACTGTATATTTTTTCAAAGATTAAAGATTTATACTTACAGGTCTGATTTTCTAGTATGCCAAATCCCTTAAATGGGGCCTAAAAAAATATTTCCGACTGACGCTGTGAAAGCATGTGCGACCCGACTTATTTTATGGCTTTGCAAGGAGGTTGGGCAAGTGCACAGGCCTGACTCCAGATTAATCACAGACTCCAGGAATTGATTGCAAATGGTTCCGGGTGACACAGACACAAAAACAGAATACTGTATAAAGATATAGTAAACGGACAAGATATATATGGAAGTAAATTTGGCGTGAAATAAAAAGTAAAATAACATAAATTTCAATAATAACAATATTAAAATATCATTTCGAGATACAGTGTAGTGTAAAAATGAAAAAATGCCGGGGTGACAGATCAGTAGGGCTGTTATATGATGAACCTGACTTCAATCATAAAACACCCCCACCCCACCCATTATAGTGACTCGAAAAGGCCAATGGGCTCAAAGCCCCCAAAACCTATACATAGACAAGGTTTCAAGGCAAAAATGAAAATAAATCAAAACATTAATTCAAGATGGCCACCACAGCCGCACTTTTTTGACCCCAGAAACCTATATGTATGAGGTTTCACTGAACATACTGTAATATCAATTTAGTAAAATTGCAATTATAAAGATAGCGGACAATGCCGATAAACTCAGCGGCCCCCAAAAAAATGATATAAAAATTGTCAAAGCATTTAACTCGACATACATGTAAGATCAATTTTAATAAATCAAAATTTCAAATAAAGATGGCGACCATAGCCTCGTTTTCAATCACAATTGAAAATGGACAACGCCAACAGACTGGCAGACCCCAAAAACATTCCAGTTTTCAAGATAAAATAGTCAAAAAAAATACTGTAGTGACCAGCTAGCTGTCATCATATGCACATTTTTAAGCTCTTTTAAATTTTGTTTTCAAATATTCAATTTGTACTACTTTTTTCTAAATTACTTGAGACTTGTTGACAGAGCAGGAAATCTGGGACAACCAATTTGGTTACTTTGCAAAGTTTTCAATTTGAGAAATACTTTGAAAAGCCTAAAATTCAAATCATATAAAATTTATTTATAAGTGAAATTAAAATTGAGGCAAAGTGTGACTAACTTTTTCTATAAAGTTTACAAACTCCTGAACATTTTCTCCCCTTGCTCCTTTGCGGAGGACTGCAGTTTCTTCTATTGTGTCTTGCAGAAACTTGGCCATCTCAAGTTTCACTTTCAGTTTTTTACGCAGCTTTTCTTGCTGAAAGTAAAAAAATGCATAAAATACAGTGAAGTAATATCAGCAATATTGTTTTAAATGGATTCTTTTTAAAAGGTAATCAGATTACAAGATACCTAGAGCAGGGCTAGACACTAACTGATTGGAAACAGATACAAATTTGACTAAAACTCTAAATTTCAACTGCACAGCCCTTACCATACTTCAAATATATATTTCTGAGGAAATTCCACTTGAGCCCTTATGGTATTCAATCCACCCCAAATTACTGGGCCAGTACAAATTTCTATTCCTAAGAAGTATATTATTGTAATTGCCATTAAAAAAAATATGACCAGAATATTAATCAGGGCTAGAGCCTCGAAATTACATGTATTTGTAGCCTGGTGGTGGTATCTCGTGTATACCAAATATTTTTTTATTTTTTTTTTGGGGGGGGGGAGGGGTATCAAAACCTCAGGGCTTGGTACAATGGTAGTCCAATGGTCTACCAAATACATATATTACATCTGGTGTAGAAATTGTTTTAAATTGTGAGATTTTAAATAGGGCTAAAGCCCTCATGTGTTTAGGAGCTAAGAAACTTGGCCTATGAAACTATTTCACTACAAAAAGATTTGTTGAGGTAATGTTGCTTCAATGACGGGCCATCATCGTATACAGTGAGCCAGCAATAGAATGACATTGAATCAATACTGAATAGCCTCGACTGATCAATTTTCGTGGTTTTGCAGTGACCTAACTTCGTTGGTTACGCAGTGACCTAGCTAATTTAAAAAAAAACGAATGATCCACTCAAACATAATGTTCCATAATTACCAGACAATTGTGTGCAAATGTTGCCGACCTAAGCTCGACATTGAGCCAGCCGCTGCACTCACAAATTTTACAGTACCCCGGTAAAACCCATTTATATGAGCAATACCTTTCTGTCATCAGTGACTTTTTTCAACCAACGTCGTTGGTGATGGGCTCCACTGTATTTAGTTTTAAAATTAACAAGAGTGCACTTGACAATAGACAGCCGCCATATAAGTTAAATGTGATAAATTGTGATAAAGACTATTTTAATTTTTCTTCACCCATTGTTGCATCAGGGAACATTTGTTTGAAAATTCCCCACCAAGCTCTGAATTATATACATTACTGTCATTTACATACATGTAATGTGTGAATATTTTGGTAATTATTTTCGAAATTTATCAGCAAATTTTATACGGATAATTGCATAGCTTTTTGGGACGCAATACTGAACACAATTTCCCTACAGGTGAACTTGTTGGAAAAATGGTTATTAGCAACATACAGAACAAATTTCAGCAGGGTGTTTGCATGAAAAACTTTACAAGTTGCGCTCACAAGGAAATGCTAGCCCTTATCCATGATCTTGCTAAGTTAAATAATTTAAATGTTCAGCTACTTGAAGTTGTTACTCGCTACCGCAATCCACAACCTCGAGCGGTTGAAAATCACTCATATTTGTTTAAATTGTAGCCAAAAATTTACAGATCTTGATGTTTAAACAATTAATTCCCAATAACAATGAATCAATCGGCTTAACCCTTTAAGCCCTCACGATGCATTAAAGCATCATTTTAAATCCCTGAAATAGACCTAATTTCCCTATAACTAGGGGTTTTAGAATTAATATTTCCATGAAACTGGTTTACCAATGCATGACAATTTTCTTTAATTTTTCACCCACATCAAATCATCTTCATCCACTACAAGTCGAGAATTGTGACAGCAATTCACGGCTTGTAGTGGATGGAGATGACAATTGGTAATTCAGGGCTGAAAGGGTTAACTGATTATTCCTTAAAGCGTGAAATACTTGTATACATACCACAAGACCAAAGGGTTTTTTCAATTTGAAATCATTATAAAAGTCTTAGTTAGCTCTTTCCACTTCATTTGAATACCAATATCATGGGTCTACGGCCATTATAAATATTTTCATTCTTACAGTGCGGGGATTGACTTTAGATATCAGAATCTAACGTCTACAGACGGCAGATTCTGATGTCTTAAGTCTTTCCCGTGAATTGAGGGTTAAAATCGACTACATATGTACATGTACTTCGTGATAAGCAGGAGAGGGGTAAAACGGTGATCTCCAATTGAAATAGCCCACTTTTAAAATAAAAGGCAGGCATAAAATTTGCTTTTATATCACATGTATTAACTACTTAAATGAATTGGTATGAATCTGCTGATAGATTTAAATTTTATAATGTTATGAGAATCTGCATGGTCAACTAAAAATATTTGAGGGCTACCAGATTTTTAGAGGTGGTAGCCCTCCTGTCTACTCCCTCATTAAATTTGAGGAATGATAGTATTTCCATTTTGAATTTAGAAATAACAATCTGACCTCTTTGTTTTCCTCTTTAAAAGTACTGGGAAGCATAGCTGGGAACATCTTCAGGGCAACAGGAAGTAGAAACTCCATGAAAGGAACAACAATGAACACAAGGAAAGGTACTAGACGAAACAAGTCAGCAGTTGTACGCACAAGCTGGAAATATGAGAAGACTAGATTAGATATATATCAGAAGATACATTAGATTAGATTTCAAAATGTCATACATGTCAGTGCTAATCTTTGCGAAAATAGGCTTGGTGGAAGGATCCTACTTCACAAAGTGAAAAGGAGGCATGTACCTCTGTCATGTTTGATCCACAAGATTAAATTATCTATATCCTAAATAATTTTAATTTAAGCATATATTGTCTTACTGACCTGCTTTCGATGACGGCGATTTAGAGACTTTCCATTCAGCAAAAGCCAGAGTAATCTTGCACATACTTTTACATCTATAAACAATAGCTTGAATCCATTGTAATAATGTTTAATCTCAGCTACAATCCGTTGGGCTATAGTCTTTTTGGGTGTAGCTACAGCAATACTATCAGTGTCCGTTGTTGGTGCTGTAACATCTTCAGATAACCCTGTAGTACTCTCTTCTTCTGACTTCTGATCTTTCTGTTGGGCCTCTTTCAGTGCTTTGACAGTCTTCTCAACTTTAGACTCATCTTTTAAAAAGACTGGTGACATGTGAATATTTCTGATGACCACCCATTTGCCATCACCCAGTACACTGCTTCCCTGTGAATGATTCTTCTCAAAATTATATGGGTAGCTAGAAGAATGCATGTTGAGGAATGAATGTAAATTTCTTGAATTGTTGTAACCAGTGTGAAGCTGACATTGTTGACATGGAGAAAGAGATTTTCTGAAATCAAAACCAGATGATCCAATTTGATCTGTCAAGTTTCTTCGATGGGAGCATAGCATGAAAGCTTGGTGAGTTTTACTTCTTCTTTGGAAGGTGTCATCGTTACCACAACAGTTGGCTGATGAAGAATTCACCCTGAAAATAATGTGATTTTTTTCAATAAACTGTCAAATGATGATGTACTGGTACATGATGGTAAAACCTGATGTATTTTTAAATTTTATCCTGCTTTATGTGTTATAATATGTCATCTGACTAAAAACAGACTCTGACAGAAATGGATATTGAATATATATATATACCAGCAGTGGCGGATCCAGAGGGGTACGCAGCCGGTGCGTGGCCCCCCGTTCAAAGTCCCAAAATATGGCCTAAGGCCTAGAATGCGTCATTTGTGGCCTTAGATTTTAAAATTTCCCGGGGGAGTATGTGTATAAACCCTTGCAAAAATCGGCGACACCACATGTCTGCCAATTCCTGAATCTGCCACTGACCACATTCACAATAGGGCCTACAACCAGATCTGTGTATTATTTATGTATTTGACTTTTAAAAGTATTTATTACTTTTGGTATAATTTATACCTGCTTGGGACATGATACTATACATATCTTGATTCATACTTGTACCACATTATATGATACATGTACATCCCACTATAATAATATTCGACCAGCCACACAATAGTCATATAAAGTGAAAAAAAAATCAAAATTAAATTTTTTAGTAAATTTGATTTTTAAAAGTATTTATGGTTTCATGAGAATGTAATCATGAAATCATGCAATCATATAATTATAATATAATAATATAATATAATGACTTCTATAGAGCCAGTATCTCTCAACAATATTGAGACTCAATGGCGCTGTGGACTAAAGCATTCAGTGGGGATGTCCATAGTCGGAAAAGGAATTCATCATGCGACGGTCGGTGGATGCTCAGATTAAGGTGGTGGATCTAATGTAAAAAGGTGTTTTTTATTTTTTTCCGAAAGATAGTGACTGATTTTGCTTCACGAATTTCAAGAGGCAATTTGTTCCACAAGCGCGGTGCGGCAACTACGAACGATGAATGGCTGTAATTTCTTTTTGAACGCGGTCCAGGATGTAATAACTTCGTACTTTCGAATCTCAGTGTTTGCTGGTGTTTCTCGAAATGTAATAAATCACTGAGATATGAGGGAGTACCCGTGACTAGTGCTTTATATGTCAGAAGGTTCAGTTTAAATTTGATATGTGATTTAATAGGTAACCAATACAGTGATTTGAGCAGGGGCCTAGACTCTTAAAGCCTACTTGACCTGGTCACTACTCGGGCAAGGCAATTCTGTACACGCTCAAATGAATTCGAATGCTACTAAGATCTCGAATATGGCAGAAAGCTGATCTACAAATTTTCGAGACATGTTTTTTGAATGAAAAAGCTGGATCAAAAGCCACACCTAGGTTTCGTATGGAGTCTATTTCGGCAAAATTTTGGTTTAGAAGTTCAACTGGGAAGATATGAGCAACTGTTTTACGTTGAGTCAGATTACCAATGATCATGAACTCGTCTTACTAGGATTAGGTTTCAGCATGTTTTGATTCATCCAAACCTGGATTGCCAGCATACAATTTTGTACAACAATTAAAGACTGGGCTATATCTTTTGCAACGAAAGATGTGTATATTTGTGTATCATCAGCATAAAGGTGATGCTTAAGACCAAAAGCTGTTATTATTGAACTGAGAGGAGTCGTATACGTGGTAAAAAGAAGTGGACCCAACACAGAGCCTTGCGGAACACCGCACAATAACAATTGTGGAGTAGACAGTACACCATTAACTTTAACAAGCTGAGAACGACCGGTCAGGTAGGATCAAACCCACTGCAACACCACACCATCAATGCCAAACCACTCAGTCAATCTACTGAGCAAGAGGTCATGATTGATCGTGTCAAAAGGCGCAGACAAATCCAAAAGCGAAAGAGCAGTAAGTTCACCACGGTCTTGAGCTGACAAAATATCATTTTGGATATACAAAAGGGCCTATTCGGTGGAATTTCCACATTTATATGCTGATTGAAAGTTATTCGAAATACCTGAATTTTGCATGTGAGATTTTATTTGGCTAGCAACGATTTTCTCAATCAATTTGGAAACAAAATTTAATCCAGATACAGGTCTAAAATTGCTTAATTCATTTCGATCTAGTGAAGGTTTTTTTAATAGTGGTGTAACATGAGCAATTTTGAAGGTATCTGGGAACTTCCCATCTGCCAATGAGAGATTTATGATCATTGTGATTGACCCGGCCAGAATATCAGCGCTGTCCTTGACGATTTGAGTTGGACATGAATCTAGGTCACATGATTTGCTGGGTGATGACCGAAAAAGTTTTAACACCTTACTTTCTGAAATTTGTGCGAAAGTGAGTGAAGTATTTGGGGCAGCTGGAGGAGTAGGTTCAGGATGAATGTTTGAATCTGTCTTTGCTGACAGCAGAGTGTCCCTGATTTTAGCGATCTTACTTATGAAAAAATCATTGAAAGCTAGAGCTAGCAAGTTTGGTATTGCATGAACTATCCGGAAGTACCGGGTATATCTTTTTTTTTATGCAAAATGTGTTTCATTTTGTCCCATAATTTTCTAGGGTTTGTGATGTTCTCTGAAACCAAATTTGTATAATAGGTTTTTTTTGCCTTTGACATTAGTCTGTTACACATGTGAACTTGTGCATTGAGTCATGATCGATTAGAATCTGTTCGATCCCTTCCCCATATTCTTTCCAACTGCCTTTCATGAAATCATATAAGAAAATTTGTCAATTGAAATGCTGATTTACATAAAATTAATCTCCCAGTTTTGTACTGCCGGTATATAAATTATATGTACTGTATTTATTCTAATAAGCTCATCCTAAATAAAAAATATGTTTGCTTCCGATTTCCGACCGCATGGGTGAAAATAGCAGTAAAAAATACCACATGGCCTATTGAGTAGTAAAAGAAAATATTTCTGCACGCACATGTCCAAATCAGCGCACGAACAAAGTTTTTATTGCTGTTGAATACAAAGTTATTATTGTGGTCAAATTTTCGATCACTCATCGATCTCTAGAATTGGGACCTAACCTGGTTCTGTGGAGAAATTGTCAGACCATGCCGGCGAAAACGGAGATTATATTCCATGTTTTTCATTTTTTTGTCAAAAAAAAATTGTTTTGCACAAAATAGAATACAAACATAAACAGTGATAAAAGAAAACCTTTTGCCGCAAACCCTCATAGGATTTTTGGCAGTCCAAAATAAAACTTGCCTCTTGGAATATTTGACAGTCTAAAAGAAAACATTTTCTTACCTACCTCATGGAATAGTTCAGACCATGAAATCGAAAACAAGGATAATTTTTAGGATGGTCTAAGCTCCTATATTTTGATAAACGCCCAACCTAGGGTCAGTAATTTTTGGCAATTCCGGAAAACGAACAGATATCGAAGATTTATAAGAAGATCTGAAACGTGTTTCCCAAAAGTCCCCGAATTTGTAGAATTTCTATATATGATAGAATTTTTTTTTTGAGAATTACCAGTAGCCTGTATTTTTGTGTGAACAGCAGCTACCCCTGACCCCTTGACCGGGCTTACTTGTGGATATGAGAGGGACGTCTTGTGGATGCCAACCTTTCCTAAACAGAGAAATTTTGTCATGTGTACGTCTCCCCCCCCCCCTCCCTCCTATCCCCCTGTTTACTATTATTTTATTCTACCAATTTCAGGAGTGGGCATCTTTATTAGTTCACTTAAAAAGGTGATAATTTTTTCACAACATCACACTAATTTTGAAGAAAATGCATAACGTAACAAAAATAAGCTTTTTTCTGATATTTCTATTTTGATTTTTTTGTGAACCATGTGACGTTGGTGGTTCAGTGTTTGTACCCTGAAGAGTTGTCAATAAAACACAACCGGTCGGTATCGAGACGCTACCTGACTGGGTGTTTTTCCCAGCTGCATCCACTATAGGGGTTCGATTGGCTCATTTTGTTGGCGTCTTAATCTGTTAATATATAGTTTGTGTTAATATGATCAGCATTGATATTTAATTATAATGGATAGGCCTATGCTAAATTTTCAAATATAAGTGCATGTACGTAGTATTCAAATAAGTGCATGCACTTATAAATGAACAAGAATATTGCTTGAATCATGCCTAGAACAGTCGATTTTCACTTATAAATGTTTATGTGCAGAGGATGCAGTACATACAATAGAGATTACCAACTTAGGACGACAATTGAAGAAAAACACCAACCTGTCACGATGCAACAATATCTTTGTGCTAGCTGCATGATTCACACGAGGTACCCTGATTATTCCTGAAAGTAAATAAAAAATACACTATTCAGAATAAATATTTTTATATACTGTATTTATTAGAATCTATGCCCATATTTCAATTAGTGCCCCCTCCCCTGATTTGGTGATAAAATTCATGATAATGGTACACTATATAGACTAGACCTAGCTACATATTAAGAAACTATAGTAGGCGTCATGCTGACTAGTAACCTTGCAAAAGGAAAAGAGGGAAAACTTTAACAGTTTTCTCTGGTTTCTCCATTCTCTTGACTTTTCTCTGTACAAAAAGCAGGAAAAGTCTTATCCCCAGTTTTTTACCACAGTGAAAGTTTTCACACTTTTACCTGCAAGAAAACTTGAGACAAACCATAGGTATATAATTACTGGTAAAGTGTGACATCATACTATATTAATTTCTCTTTCTTTGGGATCATCTCCATATTTTTCTACGGGAACAAAACAATAGGATCTATTAGGCGATTGTTTATACATTTTTATATAGTAGCATTCGCCGACTGTAGGACTTGTGTGGCCTACTTTGAAACACCCTCCAGAGAAAAAACCCCACCGACACCCCTCTGGAGCCGATTCAAAAAAATAATAAATATGTATTTCCCGCAGATAGTCTATGCCTGGCCAAGGAGCCACCTGAAAGTGTCTGGAACAGGGATAGGGCTAATCACAACAGTCAATACTATATTTAAACAGGTTTTACATGCACAATAGGAATACCCGATACATGTAGGGACCGCCACTCGATCGATCCGCACCAAACCACCACATTTCCCAAGTTGGCAAATTGTTGATAATCTTGAAAATGCAATTGCGAGAGAGCACCAGGACAATACAAAAAGACACAAATGAATTCGATGCAGGGAATATTCTAGAGAAAAGCAAGAAAACTTTATGGCACTGGACAGGGGACTGCTAAAGTTAGAGGGACGAGGGCTACCATTCAATCACCCGAGTCAATGAAGACTGAATTTTTATGAAATAAATAATTTTTAAAGGACATGTTGTCAATAAATATTTAATGGCCTTGAAAAAAATTTGCCTTGCTTCGCTCAGCATCATTAAATGTCACTTGAATTCACGAAGCCTCGCTTCGCTTGTTTTCTTAAACACCCATATCAAGGCAAATGGCATGTTTTTATTTTATCTCAGTCATATATCGTATTGAGTGCTTGAATGTGTGAGGGCAACCTTTTGATGGAGAACAAGTTTAGAAATAAATGTAAAAAAAACGTTTTACAATCAGGTTTAGGAAAAACTAGGGCCAAAGGCCTCATGTGGTTGGGGCAAAGGGAGGAAACTGAAATACTACAAGTTTTTCAATTATAATATAACTTAAGGGTGTGTCATTCTGATTGATCAGAATGGTATACTCGTTCATAAGGGCATGTGTATTAAATCAGTGATTTTGATAAAATTGTGATGTTTTGCCGTTGATCGCATGCAACGGCGGCAACAGTAACCGAACGAGGGATGGTGTTTGAATTAAGTGTGCCTATTTTATCAATATCCAGACTGATATCAATTTCACGAAATACGTATGTACTTCAAAGTCCCCTAAATTGGCTATAATTTACCAAAAAATCTTGGGGCAAGCCCCCGAAACCCCAGGCGCCCCCTTTTTTCAGATTCTGGATCCGCCTCACTGATAACTCAGTGAGCCACCACAGGAGACCTACTCCATGAGGTAAGCAGGTGGATGACCCAGCCACAGGCCGCAACCACATGGCCACAGTTACGAGCGAAAATCACTGATCAGTGCTGATGCCGCTGTCAAAATGCATGGTCAACCTACTCAGCTCATATTGCAAACACAACACATTGTCCATGTGTTGTGTTAACGCTGGTTCACGCTGGCCCAGCATTAATGTGTTGTGTTTTCTCAGTAGGGGCAGCATACATACATGTATGTATGTAGGCTACAGTAGATCAGTTGTGATGCTTGTTTAGCAGCAGACCTGCGAGTGAGAGAGGCTGCCGGCAAACGTGTACACAGCCAACACAAGGCATTGACCCAATGATGTTTTAATGTTGTGCCGACGTCGAAGACGGCGGGCTAACATTAGAACAACATTGGGTCAATGATCTCGTTTGCTGGGATATATAGGCCTATACATGATCAGCATGCTGTACGTCATGTACAAGCCCAATGTAGCTGTCTTGCAAAGACAAACATGAAAGGGCAGCATCTGCTTACTTTAGAAGTAAACATGTAGGCCCCTACTGCGTTTTGGCTTTGCAATGCGTGCTATGATTAATTATCAGCAAACACGAGACATCGACCCGATGTTGGGCCAGCGTCGTAGCCGATTGTATTAACATTGGGTCAATGTGATTGTCTCGTGTTCGCTTGCACGGGCATCACGTGGGAGTGTTTGCAAACACAGGAGACAGAGAAGGCGGAATTTTACACAGTTGACGTGTCAGCCTAAGCCAAATATGGCCACACAACCACCATGTGATCACTATGTGTGTGGAACAGACAATAGGGATCGTCTACCAAAATCTCCTAAGAATAGGTGAAAGCAAGTGAAGACGTTCTATAGGGTACAGGAATATTATATAGGGTCCGCGAATCTGAGGATTATTAAATGAAATGCGCCTGTCTATAGGTTTTATGAATGGAGTGACGTCACTTTTTGTCCCAAACCTTTGTCCCGATGAAGATAACAAGGTGACCGGGGCGAGCCCCGCCCACAAAAACAAATTGTGACAAATGTCCATCATTAGGCCCTACATTTTTTTTAGATCAAGTCTTTGTCTAATGGTCATGTCGTATCTGAGAGGAAAAGGGGATGAGCTACCTATATTATTATTTCCTTTTAAAAATATTTTTTTTATAATTCACTAGCCGTAATCTATAACTAAACGTTTTTAACTCTTATAAGGAAAAGTGTGTAAGGTCTCAGATGTATCACATCGTCAATGATGTTGTAAGTTTAATTACAACATCACTCTTTTATATCGGGCCATACAGATCAGAGGAGAAGGCTATTTACCACTGAAATCTATCAATTGACATGTTCTAAATTTTCGTGGGGTATCCGCCATCGTGAACATCGCAAAAATAGGCTGGCAATATTCATAGAATGTCTGTGGCTGGTGTAGTGACAAAAAAAGGGATTTTCCTTAGTATCTACCCTATCGAATAAAAAAACAAATCAACATCAGACCCTTCATCGATACCTTCAGGTGAATGGTTCATTCAAATGATATTTTTTTCATGGTTGTCTGAAATTGTATGAATTTTCCAAAATATGGGATACATATGCCTTTCTTCATTTTTCACCATTTTGATGGATTTCTCAGAATTTATGTGAATTTGTTAGACACTGCAATTAAAGGCATATTTTCTCTGTTTGTTTGTTATTTTTGCTCACTACTAATATTGGTAGAAATAAAGCCATCATTATAAAAATTTAATCGTTATTTGTTCTTATCACCTTTTATGAGGATTTCCATCACTAAACATGTCTCAATTACAAAAAATAATGCCAGCCCTCGCCTTTACTTTCATAATTGTTGAAACAGATGATTGAAGAGGTGTGTGGAAAAGGCATGCTGTGGGCCATTCTGATCATTTTTTTAACCAGATACATGTGCCATTTTTTTTTAATTTTTGTGAAAAATGCAAAAAATGAAACTAAACTATATATTCACTGCCACATGAATGGTGTCAGTGGGAATAGTTTGGGTTTGCCATACCCCCGAGAAACCACAATCACATAGTATTTTCCTAACAAATAATATCCACGGGAGTGGTAGATATTATTTATGTGTAGACTATATATAAACATGTAGATAAAATATGACAACTTCTTAGACTGACATGTGATTAATCTACTCCAGTATTTACCAATTCTACACTTAACATGTAAACTAAGCGGTATTTCACCCGTTTCACTGTATACCATATGATATTTGTGTATACATGTACATTTATTCAAACGTCCAAAAGATGGCACTTCAATGTCACAAATTGTTATGGGGGTAACAGAAGCCAAAACATCACCCAGACACTTAAAATTTTTGAAGCAGTTGAAGAAAACTACTGAGATGATGTCGCTGTTAAGAGTTTTGTTTTTAGATAGAGTACACCAGGGCACCCAACGAGTGCCCCGCAATACAGTAACAGTAGCAAATATACCACATATGCACATAACAATCAGAAATTTGGACATAGCCTCCGGCCTTTGTTTTGTTTCTCAAGTCCATGAGGGGGTCATGGAAGAAAAAATTTGATAGATTCTCATCCTTATAGCTCTATGAAACTTCCATTTTTACCCTCGGTGCGCCCCATGAGGAAGTGCAGGGCAGGCAAACAAAACTTCACCCAGGTTTTACCCTGGGTAAACTAGTGCAGCCTTCCCCAGGTATCTCATTTCTTTGAGATTCCTACATTGTTATGTCCAAACTGTCTTAATGATGTCCTCCAAAACTTCCTCATAGGGCAGTGGACACTTTCTTGTTTTTCTTACAAAAATTAAAACAAGAGCACACTCGACAATAGCCCGCCGCCATTATTGAAGTCATTATTGCGGCCACAAGGTCGAATTATTGACGTAAAATGCATAAAATCGCAGTAAATCAACAATTTTGAATTTTTTTTTCAGCCATAATTGAACTTGTCCAAGAACTACTTATTAGTAACATGCATAACAAATTTGAAGAGGATATGTGAAAAACTTTTGAAGTTATCGCGCCCACAAGGTCAAATTATTGACGAAAAATGTGAAAAATCTCAATAAATCGGCCATTTCGAATTTTTTTTCAGCCATTATTGAACTTGTCTAAGAACTATTTATTAGTAACATGCATAACAAATTTGAAGAGGATACTTGAAAAACTTTTAAAGTTATCGCGCCCACAAGGTCAAATTATTGACGTAAAATGCGAAAAATCACAATAAGTCGGCCATTTTGAATTTTTTTTCGGCCATTATTACACTTGTCCGAGAACTGGTCATTAGTAACATGCATAACAAATTTGGGAAGGATACATGGAAAACTTATCAAGTTATCGCGCCCACAAGTAAATGTCAACGCCGACGCCAACGCCGACGACGCCAAACTTCAATTGCAATAGCCCACCTTTTTTTATTAAAATCAAAAGGCGGGCTTAAAATGGGACACGTGCAAAAAAATTATCAGAAGGTGCCACAGCATGCCTGTTCCACATACCTTTTCAAGCATTTGTTGGAGCTATCATGAAATTAAAGGCGAGATCTGGCATCATTTTTCATAATTGCGAGAAATCTAATGATGGGAACCCCCAGAACAGGTGATAAAAGTGCAATTCAAAAGAAATAGCTCTTTTAATTCTACAATGATGGCTTTATTTCTACCAGTAATAGTGAGCAAAAAGAACAAACAAATAAAGAAAAATATGGCTTTTATTGCAGTGTATCACAAATTCACATAAATATTAAAAAAACACAAAAAAAACACCAGAATGACTTCTTCAGACATGTATACCTAACTTAAGCCTTATTAGGTCTCACTCTTTTAAGAATATGGCCCCAAACCAATTTAAAAACTCCAGCTCCCCCCCCTTCTCCCTCCGGCTTACGATTACGCTTACGCCTACAGTCTGTTTCACCAGATCCTGGGAGTTGTTTTTTTCAATTTACTCGGTCGCTTTGAAAATTTTTAAACAAAATTTTGAAAAAATTT
The DNA here is from genome assembly GCA_964017125.1 of Flabesymbios commensalis. Lineage (NCBI taxonomy): Eukaryota > Metazoa > Annelida > Polychaeta > Terebellida > Flabelligeridae > Flabesymbios > Flabesymbios commensalis. Next base: position 65,401,317 of record OZ024912.1, read on the forward strand.
ATTACATGCCAAATTTGCAAATGGTCTAACTTCGATAATACATTAAAAAAATCCACCAAATTTTTAGAGATGTTGGGGAAGATGAAAAAATGACCCCATAAAAATTTTGTTAAAAAACTTTAAACGGCGATTGAGCAAATTGAAAAAAGGCTACTCCCAGGATCTGGTGAAGCAGACTGTCGCTGACGAGGTCGCCGTTCACACTCACAAAGTCACAGCCCGGAGACCCGGAGTGTCAGACTGTTGCAGTGTTGGCATGACCACGGGCATGGCAGGGATGGTCATGCCAACACTGCAACAGTCTGAGAGTCTGAGTCTGACACTCCATGGCATGGGACTCATGTGACAATGACGTACATCTATGTGTGAATCACACATATACATGTCAATCAGTCAAATTGATTCACTGTGATGCCATGCGACATGCCCATGTGGCATGTCCACAGGTTCATGACCATGTCGTGAGAATGGCATACATCATTGTAAGATTGATGTTATTGTTAGCAGGTGGGGGCTGACCGCAGATTAAAGTACATACTTCCTTTGAAGTACGTACTTAGATTGAGGTATGTCCGTACTTCGATCTAAGTACACCCTGAGCTTCACTTTTACAAATGGGTACTCTCATTTGTTATTTTATTACTCCATTGCAACTTAAGATGTTATTGGTTGAATTGTTTATTTCTGAACATTGATAATCAAGCTATTAAATTATTCATAAGCATAAGAGGAACTTCCAATTTTTTTCTGATTACCTGAATATAGCCAATACTTTTGCAACAGCCTGAATTTTTTTTTCATTTCTTTGTATGAAATGTCCTCTTTCAACTAAACTATTTCTGGTAGCTGGCAAATGATCAACATGTATTTTATCAAAACTGTTTTTCATGTTTGGAAAATTCTATATTTAACTTGATATCTGTTCTGCTGAGGGCATAGGCTACTTTGATTGAAGTACAAGGTGTACTTTAAAGGAAGTATGTACTTCAATGGAAGTACAGACCATGAGGCATGTGACTCTATAGCTGAACTTTAAAAGGCACATTCCTAATTTTCCAGACATAGGACTGCTCTATAAAGTGGTGATTTAATATTTCAAACTATTTTTTCTAAAGTCCATTGTTTCATTTAGTTGGCTATTTAGATATTATCTACTTCAAAGTGGTAAATGTTTACCTCTTGTTGCACTCTAAGCCTCACAGTTGAAAGCATGGCCTCTAACAAAGTCAGAACTCCTGTAATGTAGTAGCCTGATTATTGATTATTATTGACCAGACTCTGACTATTGGACCGATGAAATAATGTGTCGCAAATGAATGGGGACACAACAACCCAGTAGGCAATTTTTCGCATGTGACGTCGTTTCAACGTGGATATGAGGTTGAAATCACGTTGCGACGTCGTCTAGCCTCAATACAACGTCGCATCGACGTGGTATTTCCGACGTCGTTTTAACAAGAAAAAACGACATTATTACAACGTTGTATCGACATCATGCTTGAAACGATGTTGAAATCAGGTTGAAATCGCGTTGCAATTGCGTTAAAATCACGTTGAAATTATGACGTTGAAACAAATTTCATATGAAACCTTTTTTCAACGTCGTTTCAATGTCAGTTTGCTATTTTTCAACGTCGTTTCAACGTTGAAACAACATCGTTGTGCCTGTTGCAAAGTGAGTGCCCTATCAAGCCAAAAGGGTCATTCCATATCAAATCAACCAATATGTTGAAAATTGGTTGCACTGTTTTCACAGATTTTGCTAAAATTGATTATGTTGATAGATATTGATAAAATTGGAACACACTGATAATTTGAGTCGCCTAGCCACCAATACTTTTCGAATTATGGCATTTTGAATTTTGAAAAACTTAGACTTAGTACTTTTCGCGCGATTTTGTACCCGAGAACTACATCTATAATTCTGGTATCGATTTCGAACGCTAATATCTCGACAACTATTTCATGTTTCACCATGAAATTTTCAACAGTTATTAACTGTGCACAGGTGAATACAATAAACATATAAAAATATCCCTGTGATGTATATGATATGTGTATGGTGACCTCAAAAGAAAAAAAATATTGCTGAATTCTAGAATTAGTTTAATGGGGTTATAGAGGGACGTTGTAATTGATACTATACCCGGATTCACCTTTCACCGTGGTGGATGCTTTTTCGCTCTTATATCAATATTTACCGTTTTTAGTCGATTTTTTTTACATATTCACTTACGTTGTATGATGGGGCGATTTTATTTTCAGACGATTACTCAATTCAGTGTGATTACTGGCTGTGAAGTGAGAAAATAAAAAAACATCTCTCCAAAATTCCGCCCAGCATGTTTGTTGATCTTTCCTCTTGTGCACATGGGCTGTAATCCTGGTACTTTGGCTCAGCCCACTCATTTTAAAAGGTGCCGAGGGTTATCTCCCGGCTGGGTGGCGCGGGGGTCTACATTCTCATTTTCTATACCATTGGCGTATTAAACAAACGGGTCATTCTCATGCTACGCTAGCAATTTAAGCATTCTAAATGGAAATAGTTTGGAGAACTATTTATTGTTAAGTAAATAAACTATGACAATCAACGCTTGTTTTGCACGCATGGTAGCACACACAAAATATATATATAGTATATTTCTATGGATTTATCAGATAAAGGCATCTAGGCCTATTTGCCGTGATGCACTCTCCAAAATGTGCCTGTTCCCGTTGTATCCTAAACGTCCAGGCACATTTGGGACTATATAAGGCATATCTGGTATCAGTTATGTGCCTTTATATTAGGTTGTAGCTTTTTATGTAGCTCATTTTATGATTATGGGTCATTCCACACGAAAGTGGACATTTAGGTAGAAAAGAAATGCTGTTTTTTTAACAAAGATTTTGCCTTTATTGTACAGACAACACCCGTAAATGAAAAGAATCACGCTGAAAAACAATTGTGAGAGCCTGGGAATATGATTTTTTTATTATTTTAAGATAAACATTTAAAAATCTGTAAAATATAGGATTTTTACATATAAAATGTATTTATCCATAGTTTCTATAGATTTTCTGAATAAAATAAAATTAGACATGCATTCATCTTGCAAACTACAGGTCTTTTATACAAATCAGTGGTTAACAGTGATAAAATGACATTTGACTTCTAAATATAGTAAAAAAATTGTCGTTACGGACGTTACATTGATATTGATATGTTTAGTGTATTTTCTAGTTTTCTCGTGAAGTAGAAATAGTACTAAATAACTCTCTCTTCCAGAAGACAGCTGTTTTTAGGGGTGGTAAGCATAGACATATTCTTTTAAATAGAAAACTTTAATATTCTAACATATAGCGCTGCAAAGTATGTACATCCGTAACGTTACGGACGTACAAAAATCGTTACGGACGTTACATTCCATAGTAATAAAGAAAAACATTCTAAAAACATACAAGAAACTGAATAAATAATTTCAACTCTTCTTTTGTTTGTCAAGATATACAAAAAAAAAGTTTTATTCATATTATCATAATTATTATGTAATTTATTTGTCATTTTTTTTTGAAATTTACTTTGATACCGTTTATTGCGAGACTGATCTTAGTCTAGTTTTTTGGGTGGGAAATATTACCAGTTTCATTTTGAACTCTGCATGTGAGTATGATATAAATTTGGATCAGTGCTGCATTTAAAGTCTTTTCATAAAAATATTTGGCAATAATGAAGATTATAAGTTCAAGCATCTATTAAACAGATATAGATATGTAGCATTAACAAGTCATATCATACTATTTTTATGTAAATTGAAACACAGGATTATTATATATGTGAATTGAAACCATGATTTGTGCTTCTCATGATTATCTGGACTCTTCAAACCTAGTGTCTCACCTTTTTCATGTTGCTATTATCAGATTCTATTTCTTATTTCCAAAAACGACATATATATAAAAAAAATTATATTAATAAAAAAAAATTCTGATCACATCTTAGTACCCATATAATCATGATAATTTACCCTTTTACTACGGCCACTAGACAATAAACACTCAATAGCGCATTTGACAAAAAAACTCCATCAGATGTTTTTTTGCAAAAAACTTGCATGAAAGCTAGAACATTAACAGAGCTCTGAAATATGCTGATTAACCATATAAAGGGTTATTAGGGGTGATAATGTCATAATTGGCAGGGCTGAAAAGTATGTACGTCCGTAACGTACATACATTTACATTGTATATTTACACCAATTGCACACACACATCCCTATTCGTAAAAGACAGGAGAGTGAAATATAACACATATCTTAAACTTATGATGTGTGCCTTTATCTATAAGTTAAAGCGTCCAAGTGATTGGGTGATAATGAGAAACTAGCATCCCCCTTCTTCCAGGGGGGTACGAGGGTACTTCCAAAAATGTTGTATCCCCCTCCCAAAAATGGGGTATGGGCGTCGCCTCAGATGTTCGTCCGTCCGTGCAGGCCGCCATCCGTCTGTCCACATTTTGTTTGCGAAGCAGATGTAGGAAAGCATTGCACACACACATTCCTAAGTTAAGGGGTCTAGATGTGCCTTTTGGAGTTTTTGAATTTTGGCCTACCGGTATTTAATTGGCTGCCCATCAGCGATAATTAATTTTAATATGCCTGATAACTGACAGCGTATCGTTTCTGGAGCAGATTTCAGAAACCATTGGGGGGGGGGGGGTCTTTCATATTGCACACACACATCCCTGAGGGGATGTAGATATGCATTTTGAGATTTATGAACTCTGACCTACTTAACTGGCCGACAATAATTAAGTTTAATAAGCATGATATCTGGCAAACCATGCTAGATAGCTGTACCATCAAGTACTAGAAAAGCAAAATGTACGGTTTCAGGTAGGGATATCTATGAAAAAAGCAATCAAATTCAAACTGGCCAACCATCGCCATAATTTACTTTAATATTCTGATATATGGCAAATTATGCCAGACACATGTAGCTAAACCATTGTTATAAAACAAAATGTGCAGTTTCAGGGGGGGTGGGATATGGCTTTAAAAATTTCAACTCTGTCAATTTAAAATCGACGACCATCAGCCATAATTAACTTTAATATGCCTGATATAGCTAACTCGACCATTAATATAAAACAAAATGTGTGGTTTCAGGGTGGGATATGACCTAAAAAATGTCAACTTTATCAAATTCAAAATGGCCGACTATAGGCCATGTAATAAACTATAATATGCTTGATAACTAGCAAAACTGGCCAGATAGCTACCATTACAATAAAACGAAATATCGTGTTTCAGGTAGGGATATGCCCTGAAAAATTTAACCTTGATCAAAAATCAAAAGGGCCGATTATCGGCCATACATAACTTTAATATTTTTGATCAGCGAACCGTACCACATAGCTAGATCATCAGTATAAGACAAAATTTGTGGTTTCATGTAGAATAGCCTAGAAAATTTTACCTAAAAAAAATTTTAAATGGTCGTCAATCTGCCGTAATTACATTTATTATATACCTGATATCTGGCTAACCCATCTTCCACAACAAGTTATCTTACTCACAAGCACGCAGTGCGATACCTTGCTTTATCAAGCATAGCGTCCAACTATTTTAAATAGATATATACCTTGAGTGTCGCCCGACTCAAAGACCGGCCAATCAGACAGCGCCTGACAGCTCGCTCAGAGCATAGCTTGCTTGTTTCCATTGGTATGATAGATCAGGTAGATAGATAAGCTTGGAATCTCACGCTGATGTTATTGTGTTCTGAGCTCCCTGATTCGGTACACCTCAAAGGCCAAAATGAGAGATTCCCAACTTGTCTATGATATAATACATCTAGCAACGGAAACAAGTAGCCGTGCAAGAGAGATTAACAAGAGGTCAATTCTTCGTGACCTTTTATGACCTTTTTATAAATCTGAAACATCCAATGAGGTTTGAATCTTAGACACGCCCCAGGATGACCACATAGACAGAATAACTGATTATAGTACTCGATATGGCCAGGCTCCTGCGGTAAGCACTCGAGTGAGACTAGTCACGGGAAGATGGGCAACAATGCAAATGATGCCAGATGGCTAGATCTTTTATCTTAAGCAAAATGTGCGGCTTCAGGTAGGTATATGCCCTGAAAAATGTTTCTATCTAATTTAAAATCGCTGACTATCGCCATAATTAAATGTAAAATTCCTTATATCTGGCAAACCATGCCAGATAGCTTGACCATTAATTACTCCACTTGAGACAAAATGTGCGGTTTCAAAGTGGCTTGAAAAATTTCCAGACCATTTCTATAAAACAAAATGTGGGATTTCAGGGAGGGATATAGCCCGGAAAATCTCAACTCGATCAAATTTAAAATGGCCCATTAATGTAAAACAAATGTGAGAGGTAAGGGAGAGATGCACCCTGAAATATTCCTATCACACGGGCGGGGCAGGGGATTATGGTGGCCGGCTGGCCTCTTGTTATGATTTCAAGCAGTGCCAATTCCTGCAATCTGAGCCCAGATTTTTTTTGTATTACTTCCTTAAAAAATTTTTTTACGAATTTGTAAACAGGTAAAATAGTTAAATGATTTTGGGTGGCCCTATAAAACAGAATTTGAAAAAAATTGGATTCTTGTATAATTTTTGGCTTTTCTGCAAAAAATGTGAGATGTGACTGATTACATGCTGATGGGTCACATATCATTGAAAATATGATATATTATTTCTACTACATCAAACGGCTGTTTAAGTGGTAATCAAATATTTTACTTGGCTATATCAGGTATTATTCCTAGTATAATGCAATGGATGTAACGTCCGTAACGAAACTGTGTAACGTCCGTAACGATCAATAATTGCCTGCGAACATGTGAATAGTGAAATTTAATTTAAATTGACAACAAGGGATACAAGATACAAGCTTGAACTACAACTCATGGTAAATTTATATTTTTTTGATTTGTACTTTCCGACAAAACCGAAGTTAAACATGTCAAATGAAAAATGATGTCCTTTTTGCGTAACGTCCGTAACGCTGACAAGTATGATCATAAAAATCAAACATATTGATTTTAAATGAAATGTTTCTATCATGCAGTCACAATAAGCAACCCTATTTGGTGTTAAGTAGTATACATTTATGAGTTTTCATTTTTATTCACCGATTGACAGAGGCTCTCAAGTTGAAAAACGTGTCTAAATGTAACGTCCGTAACGATGGAATGACCCTTATGAGAAAAGTAGCAGACTTTAATTCATATTTTTGTATACATAGGGCCTACCGGCTATACCGGTAAGAAAAATATGGAAACTATCAGAAACTGTTATAGCCTGCATGAATAACAAAATTACCGGTAATGAGGCCCTAGATCTATGTATAAAACAATTTTTGGGTTGACATTTTTTATAAGGAAAAGTCAGGCCCTACGGAGATAATATTAACTATAATAGGCCTATATAAATTATTAGGCCCATACCTACATTTTATTTTTCATATTAATTATAACACCCCCCTGTACGTGATTAGAGGGGGTGGTGGAGTATTAGATTAGGCTATTATTTAATCATCATATATAGTGTTGACTACATGCTCTATCGTGGGTTTTATTTTCAAATCAGGGGTGCACTGAGCGTTTATTTGATTATGGGCATTATTAGATTGAATACGGTATAACTAAACCTTAGAAAAATCACAAAGAAATTCCTGACTGTACACTTATCTTATACACGTGTGATCTCCTTTATATAAACTCAATTTTTATCATGTACATATGGTGGTACGAGCGTGATAAACAGTGATATATCAGAGTGACTAAAAATACCACTGTGTTGGAAAGTGAGAGACACTTGAAGATGCGACACTGTAGGCTAGCCCCAGTGGCTGAAACAAGTTTCAGCCACAGATTGACTGCATACAAAATCGTGGGACATTTCTTTGACTGTCATATCGGAAAATACGGGCCATGATCAGGTCGAAAATAGTTTTTTTTAGAATCAGCAACATTTCAGTTCCATGCCGGCATGCTCAGCTCAGAGGTCGCACAGTCACTAAAAAGTTATGGACATTTATAGGACCTTGGGGTCGCGTTCGCTCACAGTCACCGCCTTGTTGAATTTTTCGGGTAAAGCAAATACATCAATCCACGGCCTGGGAGGGGACGACAAGGCTAACTGTAGGCCTGCAAGAGAGGCTCCAGAAACCCAGATGACGAAAAATAAGAGACACAGTGATTTACAAGCAAGACGGAATTATCATTTATTTTCAAAGAAAAGGAAGAGATAAAAAACTAATAGCTAATGGTACAAATTTTACATTTTCAGGGAACCACCGGGGCGCGGATATATAATCCAGACCCTCCGCCTCCCGGAGATTCTATAGTGCCCCCCCCCCCCCCTAACAGTTATGTTGACTATAATTATATATAGTTAATTTAACTGCCTGCAGTGAGACCCATATGGGTGACTTGAAGTCCCGGGAGCGTGGGGACTTCCGAACAACTTCGGAACTTGAAGCGTCCAGATATAGATTACTTGAAGTAGAAATATTTGGTTAATAGATCTACCATATAATGAGATAAATAAAAATATGCTTTCGAAGGGGTTGTGGGTCGAGGCTTGAAGGTCGAGAGTTGTGGGTGTGGGTTCGAGGATGTCAAGGGGGATTTGAAGATAACCTGCGATTAGGAACATAAAAAAATTGCCGAGCATAGCCCGTGGGATTACAGCTCAAAAGGCCTACAGAAATGCCCAAGAAGCCCCTCCTTTTCAGGCGAGGTTTCGAATCATTGATTCAAAATATTTACTTCTTGGGTTAATTTACCTCATGGGTCTACAACCTGTGCACAAAGACCAAGCACCTACTAACTAATCAATTAAAAGAAACTAGCCCACCACCCAATTTTAGCCAAATTCAAACTTTGCAAGGAGTATCAAGATTCTTTCAGTTTTTGTTATTTTGTATTGTTGAAATGCTTTAATCTAATGATATTTTAGCAATTCAAACTTTTAATGTACCAGGCAAGTTTCGACTTTTGTAGGTGGACTGGTACCTTTAGCCCCAGTAGCTGAAACAGGTTTCAGCCACAGATTGACCCCGTACAAAATTGGACGATCATATCAAAGACTTGCCCTTGAATAATCAGGTCGAAAATAGTTTTTTTCATAGAATCAGTAACATTTCAGTTACATGCCCGCATGCTCAGCCCACAGCCCGCGCAGTCATTGAAAAGTCTTAATGGACATTTTCAGGCCTTGGGGTCGAGAAAACTTTTAATGATTTAGGCCAGGCTCTCTGGTATTTTTGTCTCTCGCTTTTCATAATCATGATAATTGCTGCTTTTCCTGGCTCTCTTGTATTTCTTTACTCTCCATTTCGCTTTCCAGCCTTTTGTGACTGAAAAAAATTGCGTCGCCGAATTATAGCCTTGTTTCATCTGCAGTAGAGGATGTGAACCGTGTGAGGTGCGATTATAATGCTTATCAGTTATTGGACTTATATCCATTTATGCTTCGTCATCAATAATCAAAGACATTATACATATATTTTTGACCGTTTAGGCTACATGTCAACTTTGACATATTGGTCATTTTGTTTTCTTTATTTCTTTATAAGTTTTTTGATGCGGCGCAAATCGGTTATAAATACGTTTCTGTCGTCATTATCCTACGAATTTGAACAGTTTGGGTCACTGCATGTGTGTACCAAGGAAAGATATCGGCCGCAGCGGGACTCGAACCCGATACACCCGTGCCCTGAGTTAGCCAATGAGCCTGGCGCCACAATATACCAATAATTTGTATTGTCAGCATCAATCAATCACCTATATTATATAGGCTATGTCGGTCACTTATTAAGTGAATTTCTGGCGATATATATAGGCCTATGCCCAGCAAACTTATGAGACGTTGGACCAATTTGCAACGCTGGTTTACCGTTGGACCAGCGTTGCAAACAGTAAACCATCCTTGGGCAACGTCTCATGTTTGCTGGGATAGGGCCCATGCGTCATCACCAAATAGGCGTGTGTTTTTTTATCTTTATATAAAAGCTATTGAATTCAACATCTATAAGTAGGCTAGATATCCTAAATCATTCGGTGTAGAGCTATTTTGTTATGTTTATGATGAAATTCTTCATTACCAGTAGGCCTAGCCTATATTGCACCGTTGTAGAAAATAGTTTCATTCTATTCACTTATCTTGTTCAACATTTTGCTAATTGTTGCTTACCGGTTATACATAAGCCTATACTATAATAAATGTAATCAAATCAATAAAGTCTATAAAATGTTTATATACAAACATATCAAATTTGATAATAAAAATAAATAAAGTAAGGCACCTTACATTATATTGGCATGAAATTATTGTTTGAAAGGAAGTGAAATTAAATCAATGATTATGTTCACTTCTCATTTACCATGTTCACATTTAATAGCCTACATCTGTGATTGACGCTAAATAAGTAAATATTATTTTACAACAACATTCAACTATTGAAACTGATAATTGAAAAGTAATTGCGCGATCAAATTGCACATGGAGGTAATGTTACCCACTCTTCAGGAGCCCCAGCCACCCCTCACCTGCAAGGCGGTGCTAATCAGCTCATGCTGGTACTAGCATACACAATAGGCTAAGTGGATCACAGAGCCTGATTATTATACAACGCACCTGCATACCTAACAATTAAAACAACCTACTCAACCCGTCAGGCTTAATTGACTTGTCCTCGTGTACACGTGTGAACGGCTGCAGTGAACATAACTTGTTTATTTGGTTGAGTGGCGGACCGTAACTATATCAAGTAATATTTTAACCCTTTCCATCTGTGGCATTATTCAAACTAATCAAATGAAAATAGGTTGTGTTATGGTAGAACATATGTTTTATACTGACTCAAAGTTTTAGGTCAATATTGTGAGTACTTTCCACGTAAATAGCGAATCAGTAACACCATATGATCCCCCTGAAATGTGATTTTTAATGTGAATGCCACTATAGGTCTACATGTCAAATAGTCTAACTTTTGAAATACGCTATATAATTTTACGAAATTTTCAGGGCTGTTAGGATTTGAATAGAGAATGGCCTTTGCAAAATTTGAAGGAAATCGGTGTAGAAATCGCCCAAAATAATGCGATCTTGGTTAATTTGACAGCGGGTATAGCCGCCTATGAGGCTATGTAGACTAGGCCCTAGGGGGGCGAACGGGTAAGACTAAGAGGCCAAACGGGAAAGAGGCCGAACAGGAAAGGGGACGAAACGACTGGCATGTGGATCACTGTGCAGTGTGCACAGTGGGAGGGGCTAGGCCTAACAGTAACATCATATTCGTAGGCCTACATGATGATGATGATGATGGCGATGCCATGCCCATGGTCATGATGGTTGAGTTGGAATCAAATCAAATCAAACATCATATTCATACTCATAGGCCTACAAGTACATGTCATACATGGCGCTTCGTACTGAGAGTGACGAAGCCACCAGTTGGCAACCATTCGTCCGGCCAGACCCCTGGTTAAGTCAAGGCGGACTTGCGAAGGCGGAGCGGGGAGCCGAATTGCCCGAAAAAGTCTTCGCCGACTTCGCGTCTTCGGATTTTTATTCACCCATGATCCATTTATTTTAAACTCAACGTTAGTAGTTTAGGCCTACATGACATGTTCAAATCTAAACTTGCCCTGTATATGTCTTGATCTGGTCGCGAAAGATAGAGCCATTGCGATTTGTGCACAATTTATTAGCCATGAAATTTGTATTGAACATGAAATGCTGAAATCATGAAAATGTGTTGACAAATTGACCTGACCTGCTGACCCGACCTTGACCAAATCTTGACATCTGTGAACTCTGGAAAAATGGGGCATGTTTTACTCTCCATTTAATATACTCTAACGTTAGACTCTAGTTTAGTCTATTGGTCTAATTAAAAATATTCAAAATTATAATGTTGTTTTGTAAATGAGGGAAGTTTTCTAATAAGAGAAAGACAATGAATGTGGCCTATAACTCTTTATCAGGATTTAGAGGCTAGTCAAATACAACAGCAACAGCCACCTGGTGAATGTTCAAATATGCCCCACACAGCACAAAAGTATATTTCTATGGTACACAGAACATACATTCTATGTAATGGTACACCAGCAATTGCCACCTGGTGAATGTATGATAATATAAAAGATGTTTCAAGCATGTTTTATTAAAATTGATGTAATTTTAAAAGCATGTTTAAGCACCCAAAATCTGAAGTAGCTGGCCCTGTCTGATGTTTTACGTAGGCCTAACTAGGCCTACTAACCGTCTGATTTTAAAAACATTTTATAGCCTAGCTATAAAAATATCAATTGGCATGTAGCCTACAGTAGGGGAGAGTGGGGCAGGTTCCCACATCTAAGGCAATATGCTACATATTTCTGATTAATCCACTGATTTGAATTGAATAACAGCTGTATCATAATATTATCATAGCATTGTTTGTAATCGAACACAACAAAATTTTATTTGGGGAAATAAAGAGAACTAGAGGCAAAATATTTTTTAGCCTTCGGTGTGCGAACCTGCCCCCACACTTGGGGCGGGCTCGCACACCACTGTGCGAATCTGCCCCACCGTCTCAAGACATCGTATTAAACTTCGTTGAAGTAGCAGTGCTGGATGTGGGCTATTGAGAGCTGGATTCACACAGCCATCCTCTGGTCACACACATATCCTATTGGTCAAGCTCATCCTACTGGTCACACACTATCTTACCATGCAGTCACACACCCATCCTGTTGGTCACACACCCATCGTACTGGTCACATACCCACCCCATATGGTCACATATCCATCCTACTGGTCTCACACCCATCGTACTGGTCACATACCCACCCCATATGGTCACACATCCATCCTACTGGTCACACATTTATCCTCCTGCTCACACACCTATTCTCTCGGTCACACACCCATCCTACTGGGCACACACCCATCTTACTGGTCACACACCCATCTTACTGGCCACACACCAATCCTACTGGTCACACATTATTCTACTGGTCACACACCCATCCTGCTGGTCACGCACCTATCCCACTGGTCACACACCCACTCTACTGGTCACACACCCACCCTCCTGGTCACACACCCATCCTAATGATCACACATCCGTCCTAATGGTCACACACCCATCCTACTGGTCACACACCCATTCTACTGGTCACACACCAACCCTCCTGGTCACACACCCATTCCTCTGGTCACACACCCATCCTAATGGTCACACATCCGTCCTAATGGTCACACACCTTTCCTACTGGTCACACACCACACTCATCCTACATGTCACACACTATCCTACTGGTAACACACCCATTCTACTGGTCACCCACTGATTCGACCGGTTACACACCAATTCTAATGGTCACACACCTATCCTACTGGTCACACTCCACACTCATCCTACATGTCACACACTATCCTAATGGTCACACGCCCATCCAATTGGTCACACACCCATCCTACTGATCACACACGCATCTTACTGGTCACCCACCGATTCGACTGGCCGCACACCCATCCTAATGGTCACACACCTATTCTACTGGTCACACACCCACCATCTTGATCACACACCCATTCTACTGGTCACACACCCACTCTCCTGGTCACACACCCATTTTACTGGTCACACACCCATCCTCCTGGTCACACACCCATCCTACTGGTCTCATACCATCTTACTGGGCACACACCCATTCTCCTGGCCACACACCCATCCTACTGGTCAAACACCCATCCTCCTGGTCACACACTCATCCTATGGTCACACACCCATTATCTTGGTCACACACCAATCCCCCTGGTCGCACACCCACTCTCTTGGTCACACACTCATCCTCCTGGTCACACACCCATCCTACTGGTCACACATCCATCCTGCTGGTCACACACCCATCCTCCTGGTCATACACCCATCCTTCTGGTCACACACCCATCCTACTGGTCACACATGGTGACTCATCCTCCTTGTCACACACTCATCCTACTGGTCACACACCCATCCTGCTGGTCACACGCATCCTACTTCATGGTCACACACCCATTCTACTGGTCACACACCCATCCTTTTGCTCATACACCCATCCTACTGGTCACACACCTCTCCTCCTGGTCACACACCCGTCCTGCTGGTCACACACGCATCCTACTGGTCACACCCACACCATACCGCAACCCACCCATTCAACTGATCACACACTCAACCTACTGGTCAAACAACCACCCTGTTGGTCATACACCTATCCTCTACTAATCATACACCCATCCTCCTGGTCACACACTCATTCTACCGGTCACACACCCACACTCTTCATCACACATCCATGCATCCTACTGGTCACACACCCATCCTACTGGTCACACACCCATCCCACTGGTCACACACCCATCCTACTGGTCACACATGTATACATCTTGTTGGTCACACACCCATCCTACTGGTCACACACTCATCCTCCTGGTCACACACTCACTCCACTGGTCACACACTCATCCTACTGGTCACACACCTATCATCCTGGTCACGCACCCATTCTACTGGTCACACACCCATCCTAATGGTCACACATCTATCCTACTGGTGACACATCCATTCTACTGGTCACATATCCATCCTACTGGTCACACACCCATCTGCTTGGTCACACACCTATCCTACTGGTCACAAACCCATCCGACTGGTCACACATCCATCCTACTGTTCACACACCCAACCTACTGGTAAGACACCCATCCTACTGGTCACACATCCATCTTGTTGGTCACACACCATTCCTAATGGTCACACACCCATCCTACTGCATGGTCACACACCCATCCTCCTGGTCACACACCCATCGTACTGGTTACACACACATGTAACTGGTCACACACCTATCCAACTGGTCACAAACCTATCCGACTGGTCACACATCGATCCTACTGTTCACACACCCAACCTACTGGTAAGAAACCCATCCTACTGGTCACACATCCATCTTGTTGGTCGCACACCATTCCTAATGGTCACACACCCATCCTACTGCATGGTAGCACACCCATCCTCCTGGTCACACACCCATCGTACTGGTCACACACACATGTAACTGGTCACACACCTATCCAACTGGTCACAAACCTATCCGACTGGTCACACTTCCATCCTACTGTTCACACACCCAACCTACTGGTAAGAAACCCATCCTACTGGTCACACATCCATCTTGTTGGTTGCACACCATTCCTAATGGTCACACACCCATCCTACTGCATGGTCACACACCCATCCTCCTGGTCAAACATCCATCCTACTGGTGACACATCCATTCTACTGGTCACACACCCATCCGTTTGGTCACACACCTATCCTACTGGTCACAAACCAATCCGACTGGTCACACATCCATCCTACTGTTCACACACCCAACCTACTGGTAAGACACCCATCCTACTGGTCACACATCCATCTCGTTGATCACACACCATTCCTAATGGTCACACACCCATCCTACTGCATGGTCACACACCCATCCTCCTGGTCACACACCCATCCTACTGGTCACACACACAACCATCCTTCTTGTCACACACCCATCCTCCTGTTCACACCCATATAATGATCACACATCCCTCCTACTGTTTGCACATGTAGGCCTACATACATCATCACATATAGTCTGGATTAAATTTATCTGTAGGACTATGTAACATAACATTTTCGAAATCTGCCCTGGGGCAATTCCTAGTGGGGCAGGTCCGCACACCGTTATGCCATGTATGCAGACGTGCCCCATAAGCTTATATTTCCCGTTGTTCCCTAATATCGCTCACTAACAATTATTGCCTAATATAAATCAGTGGTAACGTGAAGCACTAGTAAATGACCCTAAGCTAACATTAGTATACCATTCATAACATCATTATTGTGATTTCTACGTCTAGTTACACAAATCGACAATTTTAATTCAAAACGTGTGAAAAACGGGATTTTCTGACCACACCACAAGTTATACTACCAGCCACGAAAGGCCAAAAGCATGTGTTGTCTCAGATGATAAACTACAGCACAGTGTTAAGTTACAATCGATAGGTGACGCTCATATGCTAAAACGGCCCATGTGCGGACGTACCCCACTGTGCGGATCTGCCCCACTCTCCCTAATAGAGTATATATTTTAAGATTTTATCTTGAAAGTAAAGCTTCAAAGGGATAGAAAAGACAAAATTTAATGCAGGCTGAATGGAAAATTTAATTAGATAGATATAGATAGATAGGGATTAGATAGGCCTAGATAGATTTATTCAGCATTCACATAAAAATAGGATTACCATCAGTACATTAGGCCTATGCATTCAAAATGTGCATGTGTGTCCACCATTCTGAAACACCACTGCCCAGGGATAAAAACACTGAAAAGTATCCTGGTGCAGGTCTCTTATTTCCACAGTGGTCCCTATGCTATTCCAGAACGGCGGCGTCAAGAACAATTATTTTTATACTTTTAATAAATATTTATCTATATATCAAAGATAAATTGTTGACTAGGAAAGTCAAAGTATTGAAAAAAACAGAAACTGCCTTGAACTAGATGAAATATGAAATGTCTATTGATTATGAAAGTTTTTAAATAGTGCATAGGCCTATGATAAAATATATTTTATTTATGATGATATAGCCAACACTCTAAAACTCTTTTTATTTATTTTACAATTGTTTGTGGAGTAATTTCCAGATTCTGCTTGTTATAAATTAATTTTAAAACATAGGCTTATAGGCCTATGCGAAAAACGAGCTGAATAAAATGGCCTTATAATTCTAATGAAAATCACTCCGAGCTTCAGTAATCATAGCTCCTCTCTGAGATGATTATTGACTCCTTTCTTAAACGAAAGTAGGCCTAAGTCTTCAGCTGATCTTAGAGTAACTGGGAGCGCATTCCATATCATAGGCCTACCAGTTGAGAATCTAAATGTCTTTTCCTCCGATAATTTTACTTGAAAACAACCAATAGAAAACTATTTCTGGTGGAAAAAGAATGTTGATCATTGACTATGGAAATTTCCCGCTTTAAATATGGAGGGGCTTTTCCATTGACAATTCGATACATATATTGTTTAGCTTGTTTTGTTTAACCCTTTGGCAGACTTGGATCCTGTGCAACAAAGTGAACTTTTTTTTTGTAAGTTTTTTGTAAGTTGACCTGGCGGCCGGAGACCATCAAACCATGCAAAGCAGGCATAATCAAAATGACATAAATTTAAAGATATAGCCAAAAATTTCCTAGAATTTCTATTCAAATATTTAGCCCGTCCCCATAGAAATTTGAGTCTGGAGTTTCCCTTTTTTTAAATACTTTCTGCTAGACCTATATATTTTCCTCCCAGTGACTGGGCTTAACTCCCAGGTATTTCATATTATCTTTGATAGCAACTTCATTCTCTTCACATATGATTTTCATGGTGGACTATCTGTTTGCGTATTTTCTTATTTGAACCAAAAAGAATAGTTTCGGTCTTTCCTAAGTGAATGGATAGTTTATTATCCACTAGCCATTAGGGAAGTCAGTTCATGTCAAAGAGTTTCCTCTATGCCATAAACTGATCTACCTGCATTAGACCAGTAAAGCTGAATAATCAGCATAACGAATTAATCTGCATAATTTAAAAAAAGTTAGGTTTACAAAATTTCACTAAAATCCGGACCTAATTAGGCCTACATGGCGAGGAACACGATCCCCATTTGCAACATGTCTGTAAAACGTTAAAATTATAAAGATTTTTATAGCCTATTTCAGACCTGCAATGCTAATAATAAGTTAATTTATTTACTTTATTATTTGTATTATTTTTCACACGCTTTTTTATAAAATCGTTGTCTTATGCCATGGGCGGTCCAGATGAAATCGTAGTTAACGTGAGTCGTGCACGTTTTATACATTTAAATCTTACTTTAATTTGACCAGATTAGGCCTATGTATCGTGTTAATTACAATTTTTGTCCCATACATGCTCAATATAAAATCGCATTATTGTACATCGATATAGCCTCCCCCCCCCCCCCCCCCGCTAATACATGGGCCTATAAGACGTCGTTTGCTTTATAAACTATTCAAATCCTAACAGCGGTACAAATTTAGAAAAATTATTTATTTATTATTTATTTATTATTTTAAAAGTTAGATCATTTGCCACGTAATAAAACTCTAGAATTAGTCTAATGGGGTTAGGCCCTATAGAGGAACGTCGTAATTTCAATTTAGGCTACTGCATGTCAAAATTATGGTCTAACTTTTGAAATAGGCCTACGCTATATGCCCTATAAGTTTTCAGAGCTGTTAGGATATGACTGGAAATCGTAGAAAATCATGCGATCCTGGTTGAGCATTTTTAACCCTTACAGCGCGGGGAACGACTATAGTCCTATAGAATCTGACGTCTATGGGCCTTTTTCCATTGCATTGATAGGCCTAAGGTTTAACCCGCATGGGTGGATCCGTGCGGGTATCCGCGCGAATGCTATATCGTCGCCTCGGAGCTAAAGGATCCTTTCTGACACTCGTTAGAGTGGCAGATAGGATCCTTTAGCTCCGAGGCGACGATATTATCTAGCCTTCTTTAAGTCCATGCATCATCCCGCGTGGGTGATTTGCCGCGCGGGTAGAAATTCCATCAATGTTCATTTATTTCCACACCGCATGGCAAATTCGCTTGGGGAATTCCAGAATATGACGTCACACAGATAGGCTTCTCCCTGTATCGCCACGTGTTTTTGCTAAATTTGTAAACTTGGACATATAGGCCTAATCACCTGATAATCTGCGAATATGGCAAACAAAGCCCCATCTTTAAGACCATTAGCCTGAAGATGGAAGAGCTCATAGAGCCTGTTCGATCGAACACCGGTTTGTACAACCAAACGAAAACGATACACATGTACAAAAACCTAGTGGACAGGTGTCAAAATTAACGCTATCCTGTGGCTGAAGCGCCTATTGCAGATAATCCGACACAGTAGACCCATATCCAGACAGGGATCGAAGGATCCAGCATGGAAAAATATATATTTTGATCAGGGAACTTTTTAAATAATTTGTCAGAATTAAAGGGCGTGAACCCACACTGCCAGACACGTGAAACACGTGCTCCAGTTATGGGCGCCTCGACCATCATCACCATCATCAAGACCAACATCACCATCAATGGCATCATCACCAACCATTAATAGCATCACCACCACCACCCACACCATCATTACCACCATAATCATCACCACCACAATCATCATCAGCACCACCGACACCACTAACTGTCAACCACCACCAACACCAGCGCCAACACCATCATCACCACCATCATCATCATAACCAACACAACCACCATCACCACTATGCACACCACTAACACAAACACCAACAAAACCACCATCTCCATCACTATCACTATTACACAACCACCACCACTATCACTACCAACTATACGAACAACATCACTACCATCACCAGGACAACCAGGGGCGTGCACAGCTTCCCGTCAGGGGGGGGGGGGGGGGGGGATCAAGAGGTAAAATTTAGAAAAATATGGAGGTTCCGGGAAATCCCTGGAAAATAATTTTAAAAATCTGCATCTCAGGGGGGGGGGTCAGGGCCCCTCCCCCCCCTCCCCCCCCCCTGTGCACGCCCCTGACAACTACCATCACTACCACCATCACTACTCCACAACCACCACCACATCTACTAAATTCACTCCTACCAACTCACTCCACCAACACCATCACTACCACCATCATCATCATACATCTGGTCCATCACCAAAGAGATTATTATTATCCGCACGGATAAATGAATTGGATTTTAGGCCACCTTTGTGCACATATAGGCTAAACTGGGCTAGGAGAACCTTTTGAGGATGGTGAGATGAATGAGGTGACACTGCCATCCAGACACAGGATTCGAAAGTCGAGCCTTGGCGGTCTGAGCGCGCTACCTCTCGGTCACGGAGCCTCCCCACAATATTCAGTCTTTACGAGTGAGCGGGGAAGAAACGTTTTGTTTCTTTGAAACCTGAAGCTCAGAGTGGGGTACGAAGCCGCGATCTCTGACTTTCCAAGCAGGCAGCTTTACCACAGCACCACGGCCCGCGCGGGTGTCACATGCGGATATACATTAAAACAGCACCCATATGGAAAGAGACGACCGGCGCGGGCTACTTCAACTTTTATTCTTATATTACACGTTTTCAATGACCATACTACAGACTGTAATTAGAGCTAAACATGGTAAAATAAGCTCACTACATGCCAAAAAATTGTGAAATATGGTGCTAAATAAGGTCAAATGTGGTCATCATGGATTTATGTTCTGTTTTGTTCTGTATGACAATTCCTACAGAGTATAATTGGAGCCAAATATGTTAAAACAAGCTCACTGCATACCAAAAATGACTAAAAATTGCGGTCATCTTAAATTTATACAAATAGCATGAAAATGTGACGCTTACACTTGTCTTCTTATATTAAGCCTTTTGTATGACAGTTAGCAGTTTATTAGATGTTAAAATGAGCTGCTAATATGCAGTAAGATGATGACATATGGTACCAAATTGGGTCAACTGGCCGTTATATTGGATTTATGCAAATTAGGTGGAAAAAATACAGCCTCACCTTGTGGTCTTATCTTATATGTTTTATATGACCATTAACTACTATCATGCTAAAAATAACATTTGTACTAAAAAATGGAGGTCACGTCTGTTCTCAACCCATTATTTTTATCTATTGCGTTTTTTATAAAGTAAAACATTGTTCATTCGATTCACTTGATGCTTCATAGATATTTCTCAACATAACCTTGCTACTACTAGTTTCTGATACTTCTGTGTTTGTCATTCAAGTGATATTTCACTGGCAGGATATTGTGAGAAGCTCAGGCAAGCAAGACATATTATGATGAAATGCGTCAGTATTTACAATAAACTACAGCTGAAATGAAATATTCCGGCGCGCCCACGGGTCAGTCCACAGCTTCGATAATGTAGCGCATTGTTAAGTAATGCCTTTCCATTGACATCAATTAGGACATTTTATTTAATATCAACACATCTAAATTATATATATTGAAGCATTAATATTTATATTAAGCATATTGATCATGCTAAGAGTTTTTTACATCATGTAGAAATAAAGTGTTCTGTAATCTTTACTAAACACCAAAACACGTTAGCTGCTAACTATTGGTCATGGGTGACACTTGTAGGCCTATTCCAGCTTGCATGTTAAAAATTCATGTTAGCAATGTGGGTACCTTTAAAATAGCAAAACCACAATCCTAAAAGATGTGGGTAAAAGACTTGTTGCTCTAAATAACAACATGAAATAAAATAAAACTCGGTCGAGATTACGACTTGTTATTACAAGTTACATATATTCAAGATGACCGTCAGTATATTTTATAATCTACCAGTCTTGATTTTATTACATATCTCGGATTTGCGGAAATATTTTTAACATTTTGGGATTCAATTATAAATTGCAGTTGTGAATGGTCTTATAAATTGTTTCAAGAAGAAGATTATCCTCATTTACATAAATTCGAGATGGCCGCCAATAGAATCTAAATTGCTCCATTTCCACATATTATATCTCATGTAATGGCAAGCATATTAATTCATAGGAGCCAAGCATTTGTATAGGGGCCCTATACATTTAGGCTGAATAAAACCATGAAGAACATAAATCAAGTTGTCCCTTTTTAGGCTTCAGCCTAATTTTGGCGGATGCCTATTTTCGTCATGCGGCGCGTCCGTCCGTCCGTCAGTCCGCCACTTGCAACACTCCAACTTTATTCACGTTACCGGAATGCACATTAAATAAACTCAACTTCCCACGCAAGGCTCGCTGTTCCCGAAGTCGCAGATGTCTCGGTCTGTGACCTCGGGAGCAGCGAGCCTTGCTGTCGGGAAGATGATTAAACTTCACATTCAGGTTAATCATGACTAAAGCTTGATTGAGTACACATTTGACCTTCCTGTGACCTCTTTGACCTTGATTGTTTTTCCGATTGGCATTTTTTTCGGTAACGCAATTCACTTAACAATTGTTCATGTATCGCTCGTCCGACATTTATACCATACATCTATTTCACCAATAGCTCGGACGACTTCGAAAATGAGCAAGCATCAGGCAAAAACTAGGTCGCTGCGGCGAGACCTATATTTTTTTAATATGCGTGATATCTTGAAAACCGTGCCAGATAGCTAAACTATTACTATAGAAGAAAATGAGCAGTTTCAGGGGTGGGGGGGGGTGTATGCCCTGAAAAATTGCAATTCGATAAAATTTAAAATTTCCGACTTGCGGCTTTTATTGACTTGATATGTGCTTTCTATTTTTTGTGAAGTGAACCATTTTCTTTATAGCTCTTCCTCTAAGGGAGCATGCGTGACCAATAATAATAATTTCGATTATACAATCATATAGAGTGGGCACACATGTGATGTGTTGATACCAAAAATGTACTTAATTCGCGCGATAATAATTACCTAATAAAGTTTGCTTCTTGTCTGGTAATCTGATATTGAATAGATGGATAGTCAACCCTCTGCATATCATTAAAATGTATAGGCCTATATATCTACATGTATATACTTTCTGTGAAAAATGCGCAAAGTATGGTAACTATACTGTTTCTTAACTAAAATCACATATTGTGGAGCACTCATTTTAAATTGTAACACATGAAATGTTGATTCGCTCGCGACTCACGTATGCATATGATTGAAAATAGAAACAAAATCAATTGGCGTGATCTGGCGCGCAGGTAGGCAACACTAGATTTCTAATCTAACGTGCAGGTGGGCCACAATCCGGCTTCTCTTATCACATTTTTTTCAAGCTGTTGCCGTGGTTAATTTCCGCCTCTTCTCATGCGGAGCAACAGATTAATAAATTTGCCAAAACCCCCCCCCAAAGCCGCCTGGATTCGCCATCGCCGTCATCGGATAATAAAATACAACATAGCAACGTGGGTTAATTATACATTATACATTATACATTTTTACTTACTTTCCAACATAATATGCTGTTGTATTTCTAATACCTTTCTTTTTTTTTGTTTCATGCCTTTTCACGTAAGAGACCGACATGTTTTGCTCCTTTTCGAATATTTTGCTTCGAATGTATTTGACACACAATAATTTATTTGACATTACAGAAAAAGTATATGAGAAAAAACTTTGCAAAAATAGCTATGACAGTCAAGAGACATTTACTATGACATACATGTGTTGTTGCTGGATGTATAGTGCAGCTGTGCACCATCTCAATAGGCCTATTCTTGAAGAGCAAAGGCGATTATAGAATGACATAAGAGAAGGTAATAAATAAATCGGCAATAATTAGGCGATAGTGTCAGACAATGAAAACGTATTATAAGCAGCTAAATGCAAGCAGTGAAAAATAATAACGTTAAAGTAACGTTAGTGGTAAACTGTGATCTTGACTGAGACAGTGAGGATAACGCCACTTGGTAAATATATGTATATAAACATATAATGTGGGCTAAAAATATAGGCATTGGAGTAGACAATATACGTTTACAAGATTTAAACCAACGGACTTTTATAAAGAAAGACATTATAAGCGGTGATTTAAGGTAGATTAATGTATAAGAATTGTGCACAGTGCGTGATATACCTATTTTTTTATTATCAATGGAAAAAGCTTATTATTACTATTATTTAGGGGCATAAGTAAGCAAAACAGAAACTTGGTTGCGTAACGGTATGGTCATTATCTAACGAGCTCGTTGTATATTTGGAACTATTACGACATTACGTGGCGTGTGTTGTAGTGGTGTATATCTCGAGTGCAAGTAATTGATATCGAATTGAAATAACGAGGTAAATTATTGTGTAGTAGTTTGTGAATATATTTTAAATGTTGTGTGAATGACCTGAATTTAATATGTCTAAAATTGTGAACTAGGTGCTATTTGTATTTATTCTCATTGCCTTTCTAAATTTTAAATATCTAATTTTTAAATATCTTGCTTGAAATCTATTTCCAAGCCGCGATCCCATGGTGAAAGTGTTGACGAATAAGACTATTATATAATGTTAGAAGTATGTGCTTTCTATTTTTTGTGAAGTGAACCATTTTCTTTATAGCTCTTCCTCTAAGGGAGCATGCGTGACCAATAATAATAATTTCGATTATACAATCATATAGAGTGGGCACACATGTGATGTGTTGATACCAAAAATGTACTTAATTCGCGCGATAATAATTACCTAATAAAGTTTGCTTCTTGTCTGGTAATCTGATATTGAATAGATGGATAGTCAACCCTCTGCATATCATTAAAATGTATAGGCCTATATATCTACATGTATATACTTTCTGTGAAAAATGCGCAAAGTATGGTAACTATACTGTTTCTTAACTAAAATCACATATTGTGGAGCACTCATTTTAAATTGTAACACATGAAATGTTGATTCGCTCGCGACTCACGTATGCATATGATTGAAAATAGAAACAAAATCAATTGGCGTGATCTGGCGCGCAGGTAGGCAACACTAGATTTCTAATCTAACGTGCAGGTGGGCCACAATCCGGCTTCTCTTATCACATTTTTTTCAAGCTGTTGCCGTGGTTAATTTCCGCCTCTTCTCATGCGGAGCAACAGATTAATAAATTTGCCAAAACCCCCCCCCAAAGCCGCCTGGATTCGCCATCGCCGTCATCGGATAATAAAATACAACATAGCAACGTGGGTTAATTATACATTATACATTATACATTTTTACTTACTTTCCAACATAATATGCTGTTGTATTTCTAATACCTTTCTTTTTTTTTGTTTCATGCCTTTTCACGTAAGAGACCGACATGTTTTGCTCCTTTTCGAATATTTTGCTTCGAATGTATTTGACACACAATAATTTATTTGACATTACAGAAAAAGTATATGAGAAAAAACTTTGCAAAAATAGCTATGACAGTCAAGAGACATTTACTATGACATACATGTGTTGTTGCTGGATGTATAGTGCAGCTGTGCACCATCTCAATAGGCCTATTCTTGAAGAGCAAAGGCGATTATAGAATGACATAAGAGAAGGTAATAAATAAATCGGCAATAATTAGGCGATAGTGTCAGACAATGAAAACGTATTATAAGCAGCTAAATGCAAGCAGTGAAAAATAATAACGTTAAAGTAACGTTAGTGGTAAACTGTGATCTTGACTGAGACAGTGAGGATAACGCCACTTGGTAAATATATGTATATAAACATATAATGTGGGCTAAAAATATAGGCATTGGAGTAGACAATATACGTTTACAAGATTTAAACCAACGGACTTTTATAAAGAAAGACATTATAAGCGGTGATTTAAGGTAGATTAATGTATAAGAATTGTGCACAGTGCGTGATATACCTATTTTTTTATTATCAATGGAAAAAGCTTATTATTACTATTATTTAGGGGCATAAGTAAGCAAAACAGAAACTTGGTTGCGTAACGGTATGGTCATTATCTAACGAGCTCGTTGTATATTTGGAACTATTACGACATTACGTGGCGTGTGTTGTAGTGGTGTATATCTCGAGTGCAAGTAATTGATATCGAATTGAAATAACGAGGTAAATTATTGTGTAGTAGTTTGTGAATATATTTTAAATGTTGTGTGAATGACCTGAATTTAATATGTCTAAAATTGTGAACTAGGTGCTATTTGTATTTATTCTCATTGCCTTTCTAAATTTTAAATATCTAATTTTTAAATATCTTGCTTGAAATCTATTTCCAAGCCGCGATCCCATGGTGAAAGTGTTGACGAATAAGACTATTATATAATGTTAGAAGTATGCTGGACGGAGCATATTGCTTTAACCTTTCCAGCGCGGGGATCGAATTTAGACGTCAGTATCTGACGTCTGTAGACGTCAGATACTGACTTCTAAAGTCGATCCCCGCACTGTAAGAGTAAACATATTCATGATGAACGTAGACCCATAACATAGATATTCAAATGAAGCAGAAAGAGCTAGCTAAGACAATTATGATAATTTCAAAATGAAAAAACCCTTTGGTCTCCATGATTGATAATTCAGCGCTCCGAGGGTTAATTTTCACATTGTACCGATTACACTTGAAAGTTTGTTTGGAACGTGATTCACGTGCCTCTTGATTAACGTGGCTCTCACATTGTAGGTTCTCATGTAGAATTGTACGTCATGTAAGGGGTTTTCTTTGGCTAGTTAGCTGTTGATCGAAATAAAGGATAGTGCAAAACGGCAAAAATTGTGAAACGTCAAATTGACGTGTGAATTGGCGATTTATATCGAAGTGAAGCAGTGACAACCAAAGTGACACTTGCTTTGATGAATTCAGATAGACTAGACGATTTTTTTGGAAAAGCAGCACCTATAAAATCCTAGGAGCATTTTTGTGTAAAAGTTGTGAACCTGACTTTTTACCATAATTAAGGTGTGCTAAACACGATTAGCCCGTGACCGAGCTGTTGATTATGAGGGATCCTTATTATGGTCGGATGTGTTTTAAGTCAGTTAAAACCCGGGGACCTCTACATTCTTAGCTGGGGAAAAGGCCTCGGCCTTCGGCCTTGGCCTTTTCCACAGCTAAAAATGTAGAGGTCCCCGGGTTTTATCCTATACACAGTATCCCTTTAATGACTCTCTATCTTTTAACGCAGCTTTGTCGCTGTTCAACACCCCTCAGTCACTAAAAGTATTCCAGTCGCTCTTTAATATTCTCCTGTTTTTCTGTGATATTTATCGCCTCTTTGTAACCCTTTGCCGCATCTCATTTGCATTTAAACGCCCCCCCCCCCCCATCGCTTTTCAATATTTCTTGTCGCCTTTTATTTCCTATCCTCGAAACTTTTCCTTTGACAGTTTTCCCCGACTTTTAACGACTCTTCGTCACCCTTTAACAATACCTCGTATCCGTGAACGTTTTGTATTGCCTTTGATACAGGTATGTCTGCCATATAGTGGTAGACATCACATTCAAGTTCACACAGGGCAAGGATGAGAAGGCGTTAAACGCGATGGAGAGGCATTAAACGGCAAAAGAGAAACGTTATAATGGCACTGAAACGAGCTAAAGGAAGCTAAAGGGAGACGGGAAGGTTTCAGAATGAAAAAACATACAAGCTGCCAAGCTCATTGGGAATTACTAAAGTGCAACAGAGAAGTGTTAAACGTCGATAGGCATGTGTGAGATGGCGACGGAAAAAACGTTGAAATGTGACAAAAAACATTAAATTAAGAGAGAGAGGCGGTAAAGGGTGACATAAATACAATAAAGGGTGGAGGACAGACGTTCTAAAGCGACGTAAATGACGACAAAGAATCATTAAAGGGCGATGGAGAAATTTTAAACAGAACAGGAAACTTTTGAAGAGCAACGGGGAGGCATTAAAGGGAGACAAACATGCATTAATGGGCACAATGGAGGCGTTAGTGAGTGAGTGAATATTACTTTACGTCGCTTTCGGCACAATCATGGCAGTATCATGACAGACGGAAGCCAGAAGCCGGGACTATGCCCTACTCTTATCGAATGACTTCAAGGGTTCTTTAGACAGCACTGCACACTGACTTTTATGCTAAAAGGTTTGAAAGCAACATTTAGCTTTTTAGTTTCTTTAGTTCATGAATATTTTATGTTTTTGAAAATGGTCATGATAGCCATTTTATATTTAGATTATATATTTTGAAAATCTAACACATAACTATTTCATGTTTTTTTACGCTAAAAATAACAGTAGCATTAGAATATTGCTTAAAGATATAGACCACTTATGTATGTTTTTGGTCTTGGTTTTTGGTTTTTGGTTGTACCCCAGTTGTCTCTGTCATTAGCCTGGTGCTTTCTGGGTACAGATATGTCCCACAGTTCGTACGCAGTGGACTACTCCTTTTGGCAGTAATGGTCATTTAAGTGACATTGTAATATAATAAAACAGTGCAGTCCATTGATGAGATGAATGATGTGAAGATGATGATGTGAGGGTGGGGAAAAAGATCATGATGTATTATTAAGAGTGATTTCCTCCTTCACTCACCAATAACATTGGGGTTCTGGGAATTTACCCCTGGACATGTACAGACGGTCGGAGACTTGGATTTCGCCATACAAAACACAGCTCTGCTATCCTCGGGTCGGATAGTCCCCAGAGTAACACTATTGCTGGTAGTTTAAGACATTACCACGGCCAACACTTGTGCCTGCACTGATAGTTAACATGCTTAAGCTGTTGAGTGGAGGAATCAGGGTAGGCCGCTGGCAATCCGCCCGAAGATTATAGCCAGACTGCAGCTTCCCTTGGATGCCAAAAATATTGAAATAATTATGATGTATTACGTTATCGTATTTCAGTCTTTTCAAAATATGTGGCGAGAATTTTGGCCCAATTCTGAAAAATAGCCATTTTATTGGATTTGTCACGCCAAAAATAGCGGAATTTAGTATATTATATCTGCATAAATCTGCATCTTTATGCGTATGTCTTGCTTAGCTCTACAATTATCGTATTTTATGTTTTCAAAATGGAGATGGGCGACCATCTTGAATTTAGAGGTCAAGATATTTCAAAATCTGAAACAAAAACATTTCATTGGTTTTGCCACGCCAAAATAGTTGAATTTAGTATATTTTATCTGCATCTTAATGTGTATATCTTGCTTAGTTCCAAAAAAATTATCACACTTTTTTCAAAATTACGATGGCGGCAATATTGGATTTAAACGTCTAGATGATCTCAAATGTAAACAGTAACAATTTCATTGGATTTGTCAACGCAAAAATAGTAGAAATGACATATTATACATCTTCATAGCTTGTTTAGTTCCAGAGTTATCAAATTTGAAGGGTTTTTTCAAAATGGCGATTGGTAGCCATTTTGTTATGCTAAGTAGATAATCAAAAACTCATTTTTGTCTTGGGAACCAGGCTAATCGTGTTCAGCATACCTTAATTATGTTAAAAAGTCAGGTTCCCAACTTTTACTCAAAGATGCCTCTTGGATTCACATTTCCTGAAAATTCGTCCAGTCTAAGAGAGAAAGGCAACAGAGGAGGCGAAAACGTGCAAAAAATAAGCAAAAAAATAGCGCAGGAACTAAGTACAAACTGGAGAAGAAGTGTAGGGAAAGTGCAAAGTACGACGAAAAATGTTGCCATAATGCATGCCTCCGCCAACAAGCGGAAGCAGTGCCTAACGGTGGCTTAACCTTTAAAGAGCTGAAATATGTTCGTATAAAGTTAAATCATGGAGGACAAATGTTTTTTTTTTCAATTTAAAATCATCATAAATGTCTGATTTAGCTCTTTCAGCTTCATTTGAATACCATTAAATTATGTTATTGATCTATTTTTGCCATTACAGTGTGGCGATCAAAACTCAGAACAGTTTATTTGACCTCTTATAAAATAGCATCAGGGTTATATTATAGAAAATGTATATATATATGATGAAAGAACTGATATATATTATTTTACCAAGTGTATTTTATATAATAAATACGTAGGCCTACTACACAGTTGACATTATCACATATTGAAAATCATTTTTATTAGTAGAATATACTATAGTCATTGAGTCAAATGCATACATATGCACATATATATGTCTGTATATACAAAATGTACATGTATGCATATACAGACACACACATACACACACGCATAGACTTGACTCGTTTAGTAGACATGACAACTTAAAAGAATAACTGGAAGGGTCTATTTAAAAAAAAACTGGAGATGTCTCCCCTCCAGCCACATAACCAAAAAATTTGCTAGCCAAGAGATGTAGTGTCAATGGCTTTTGTATTTAATGTTATTAAATGGCTCCTGTGGAAAGTAAAGACTATGTTTTAATTAGGCTTGTCAACATTCCCAACAAACACAAGACATTAACCTAATGGTGGTTTAATGCTGTCCCAGCATCTTTGACAATGGCCCAGCATCAAACCAGCACTGGTTCAACGCCTCGTGTTTGCAATAGCACGGTGGTCTTGTAGTGATTATTGCTGGCGGCGAGTACAAGCCGACACCGACCCAATGTCTGTTAAGTGTTTGGCCAGCGTTGCCGGTGCTGGCCAGTATTCATTCATTCAGTCAGTACTTCAAGCTGGCGGTACCAGCACGATGCTTTGAATCAAAACTTGGTTAATGTTGGCCTGTCATCTGTGACCCTGGCTCACATTCAGCGTGGCGCCAAACACGACACAGTAACCCAATACTTGGCTAATGTTGGCTCAGCGTCGTAGACGGTGGGCCAACATTAGGCTAGCATTGAGTCAACGTCTTGTGTTTGAACGTCTGCAGGATAGAAAGTGCTGGACATAAATAAATGGGACACACCGACTCATAGAACATGACAGGGGCGGGGGCCCTAGGGTAGTGGTTATCACCGCTGCCTTTCACGCCAGAGTTCGGAGTTCGGTTCCCGGTCTCGGCGGTTTGAAAGAAACAAATAATGTTTCTTCCCCATCCACATGTGAAAGTCAGTATTGTGGGGAGCCTCCGTGACCGAGAGGTAGCGTGCTCGGCCTCAGACCGCCAGGGCTCGAATTTCGAATCCTGTGTCTGGAGGACAGTGTCATCTCAATCATCTCACCATCCTCAGGAGGTTCTCCTGGCCCAGTTTAGCCTATATGTGCACAAAGGTGGCCTAAAGCCCGATTCATTTCATTTCATTTAGAACATGACAGAAACACTGAGCGGACAGAGGTAAACCAACATGTCCCCACCTCTGTGTACAGAGGAGAGACATAATAATAATCACATCTGTGCTCGGTCATATGAGTCATCTTCAACATTTTATGATAATTTATTGTTCATTTATATTCAAATATATGCAGAATAACAGTCAATAATAATTATTTCAAATAACGTCATAGACGCAATTGTAAATAGCGTCCTTGATCTCTAGATATTACTACGACATAGACTCTACATAACAGTTTGTTATGTTGCACAAAGGATCATACACGTATAGGCCTGAAGATAATAAATGTATCTCTAAATATAAGGATAATCCATTGATATAATGTGTATGCATTTTATTTCAAATACTCAGGGGAGTATTATTGAAAGTGATTACCACTTTGTGTCGGAGACATGTATTCGCAAATTGATGATGTGTCCAATAAGTAAAGAGTTGTGTTTTGCCGTCTTGTGTTATAACAATGGATGTTGCTTATCGGAAAATACCAGTCATCATCATTAAAATATACTGGAATACTACTATGTATTAACTTGTAGCGGAATTTAGGTGTTTGACATAATATCTTTTATCTTCAATAATTATAATGTTTTGAATATTGGTTCAGTATATGCATTGTATTTGCTTAAAGTAATTGACCTCACAGCTTTTTTCTGAATTTTCAATATCATCTATGAATTAAATCCCCATGTAAGAATCCCACAGTGGTATTGTAGAGTGTTGTAGATAGTCAGTAATACATTCTGGGGTATATAGTGTTTTAATCTATTTATGACGCCTACATTTCTAGAAATTTTGTTTGCAAATAAATGTTTTTGTTCTTTCTGTGTTAAGTGTTTATCTATTGTATTACCCAGGGATTTAAAGACTCCAATCATTCCAGCTTGACACTGTTTATGTGTAGATTTGGAATGTTTATTTTCCTCCCAGGCATGTAGAATAACATAATATTAGATTTATTTACATTAATTCAATTTTTGTGAGCTTTTCATTAATGTTTTTACTTACAGGGTTTTCATGGCTGCTAAAAGCACTCAACTTGCTCTACAACGTTGTGTCGTCAGCATGAACAATTGATTTAAAGATGTCACATGCATTTGATATGTCATTGGTATATATGATAATAACAGGGGGCATGTGATTGACCCTTGGGGGACACCCGTGGTTATGTTTGCCAGAGAGGATTTAACACCATTAAATTCTACAAATTGCTTACGTTCAGATAGATAACTTTTTAGTAGAGCTAGACTGCAGACGTCAAAATATGACGTCT